>CM056953.1:3471408-3519779 GCA_029856935.1 Cyclocarya paliurus
AATTTGAGCTTTTATGTGTCTGTTACTTGAGCTAAAGGCTTGCAAACCTTATTCTAAGACCAATGTTATTTATAATGCTTTTTTATGATTACTCTACTTTCATTATTTTTATAGACGTTTAATGTAATACGTCAGATTATAAATTATTTTTACTCTTAAGTAAATATGACATATTATATAAAGTCAAATAAGTTCGCAAGTTTTTTTTTTTTTTTAAATTCTCTTAATAAGCTTATCATTTTTGGGGTGAAAAGGAAAGCAAAAACTTATAATCATAAAAGATATTTATTTCACACATGTTATGCATATTGTGGTGAATCAAGTCTTGTATTAATTTTTGTTCTCAAACATAAATTCTCACATCAGTTCTTTGTTGACACTCAAATAGAGTATTGTTACTATTTTTATGTCAATACATTGGGGTGTCAAAATAGGGTGTCAAAGTAGCATTATTCTAAAGATTTTCTCTTACTCTCTTTTCAAATTGAATGGTCTAAACATAAAACATGGGATGTAACCATTACTGTCCACATGAAAGTTCTGAACATCTTGAACTACACATGAGTTTATTGTTACTATTTTGTGTCATTATTAAATTGTCAGACTTTACTAATTAAATAAAATATATTATTTTGAGTATTTCAAATAATAATATAATATACTTATTATATATATATATATATATAGAGAGAGCGGTTCTATTCTGCCGTCTGAGTAGCACCGCTCATTGTTACCACTAATTGCTTTTGCAACTTTTTTTTCATTTTAATATTCACATTTTTGTAATATATTTAAATATTTAAAATATATATATATACCAATACACTTAAAATTACTTCTTTAATCATTAAATAAAAATAAAAAAATAATTTTTTTTTTCCTGAGTAATCAAGTAGAGCGATGAGAATTGATAGATAAAGCAACCTTTTTGATATGTGTATATATATATATATATATATATATATTATATACGCACATGTTATATCTTGTGCATTGATGGACAGAGACAACTTATTAAAATATATGGGGAAAATATTAGAATTACAGCTGCACTCGGCATGTACGCATTGTCAGCGATTGAATTTTGAAATTTTTCCATTGCGGAGCTCTGTATTTATTCTGAAAATATTAAGGTATCATTTGGTTATAAATTTATATAGATGGGATGAAATAAAATGAAAAATTTATAAATAATAATAAAATAATTTGTGAATAATAGTGAAATAATTTGAATTAAAATTTTATGGGAATTTGGGAAATGATAGAAAAAAAATTGAATAAAAAAATTATAAAGTTAAAAGAGGATTAGAATATAATTTTTGTTTTGAGATTTGAAAAAATTAAATTTTTTTTTTTGTTTAAAAATTTGTAAAATTATAATGATTAGGTAATGATTAGATAAAAAAATTTAAAAATTGAAAATGTTTGTGTTTGGATATTGAGATGATATAAAATGGTTTTAAAAGTTTGTGAAATCAAACAAGACCTTAAGTGTTTTCTACATCTATTACGTTGCAGCAATTAATAAAAGAAAAACTAGTTGTTTTTGTTGTCACTACAAGAGAAATGAGTTTTTGAGACAAACAATTATGTCTCAAAAAATCAAACTTTCGTCCCAAAAAAGAATTGGAGATGAAAAAATTTCGTCTCTAATTTGTCTCTAAAAGGCTGTCTCAAAATGTTTTTAGAGACGAAATTTGACTTTTAGGGATGAAATTTTGCGAAACCAGTCGAAACCGTTCGAACGGATAATTTTTTTTTAGACGAACTAATTTCGTCTCAATATCTTGTTCGAATGGAATATTTTTCCGTTCGAACCTAGATGTTCATTCGAACGGAATAAAATTTTGAATCGAACAAATAACCATATTTGATACTGTTCGAACGAAATGAGTGTTCGAATGGAATATTTTCCGTTCGAACCTACCCGTCCATTCGAACAAAATAAAATTTTGAATCGAACAAATAACAATATTTGATACTGTTCGAACCAATAAATTTTGTTCGAATGCAAATTACGTCCGTTCGAAATGTATTCCGTGTTATTTGTTCGAATGGGTTATTTTTGTTTGAATGGTTATTTATTTATTCGAATGGATTTAGAAATGGTACTTTACCGTTCGAACTTGTTATTTACCGTTCGAACGGTATGAAACATACAGAACAGAACCAAATTAATTAAAAATACCATATTAGTATTACACAAAATATAATTCAAATGTCAATTGTTCAAATGTTTTGAAACTTTATAATATATTAACCCTAAAGAAAAAAAAAACTTTTACAATTATGGTGGTGGTGTAGAGTTTTGTGACATAACTGACTGCAACTGAAGCATAGCTTTTTGTACCTCCATCTCCAATCTCTTCTGCATGTTCTCTTCTAATCTTGTCTCAAGATCTGCTGCTTGATCTAATCTGGTCAACAATTCTTTTTCCTTAGACCTCAATCGCTCTATTTCAAGTGCTGCTTCCTCCAATTTTTTAGTTTTGTCGTCATTCGATCTAGCTTGAGAAGAGGATGATGATGTTGAAGATGGTTTAACGCAACGTCCTAAGCCCCTCAAATATCCAGAACGTGATCCAAGAACTTGAGAAAGGATCTGAACATCGTTGACAGATGATGCATCAGATGGATCCGCATTAACTTCCTTGAGAGATATCATCTTGTCCTACAAAAACAAAAACATATTAGTTAGTATAAGTAACAAAACTATAGTCACAATGGAATTAAAGAAACTTAAACTTACATAATTTGCCTCTGCTTCGGGACTGGTCCAAACACCATCACGATTTTTATGTGATTTTGCATACAATTGGGTCAGATCATAGTCAGCAGGACTTTCTTCTTTCTGCAAAAAAAATATATATATATATATATTAGAACTTAAATCAGAAAAGTGTATTATATGTTAATATTTAATAGGGAGTAGAATAACTTACCATTTTGTTAGACAAAGGATGAAAAGATCGAGAACCCGCATGATGGTGTATCTTCAAGTTTGATCTATTTGCTTTGTTCACAGTACTCTGTTGCTAAAAAAATAAAAAAAAATATATCTATATGTTTAATACATCTATCATAATATACTATTAAAAAAATAGAGCAGCGAAATTACCTGATAAGCAGGATCTTCAAACATATCACAAACCTTCTCCCATTCATTTGGTGGCATTGCTTGGAATGGATTTTGGCGCGCCTCTATTGTAGTACTGAACTTCTTATAATGTGCATGACATCGACTTTTGTACCTCCGAAATGCATTCGACATCAACTCCTCAACCGTTAATCGATCCTCTCATCGGCCAAAATCAAGCTCAAACTCATCCTTCCAATAATTATAAATAATTAGTATAAATACGAAATATTCAAAAAGTAACATGAATAATACTTAGTTACTTGAGATGTAGGTTATTACCAAACAACAATTTTTGATGTGATCTTTCACTTCTTGGGGAACTTTAGACCAAGAGGATGTAGCAATAGGTGCATACGTGCGAGTAAGCGTACCAACAAAAGAAGCAAGCCATGCTGCTGAATCTCCAGAGCCACCGGTGTGATAATCAGGAATATCAACTTTAATTTTACCAACTTTCCTTACTTTTTCTATGCAGACACCCCTCGTAGTGCCTCTACCTCGGCGCTGGCTTACAACAGCTATATACAGTAATTAAAGCAAGTATTTGAATTAAATACTTTTATTTTATAGATATATTACCTAAATTGAGCATAAACTGTAGTATTTAATTTGATAAAATACCTTGTTCTGAGTCTGATAGTGTTGGCTCACTATTCATGACAGGTGAATCACACGGGGAATCAGTAATGGATGGGGATGGCACACGTGTTGCTTTACGTTTAGGAGGCATATCTATTTGAAATTGTAACAAATTATTATTCAAACAAACATTATGGATATATTTATACAAATAATACTTACAAAAATTGATATTTGAAATTCATTCACTATCTGTTTTGCTAGACCAATCACCCTCATCCTCGCTAGACACTTCAGTTGATTCATCGTCTTCTGATATTTCACCCTCAATTACTTCGGGTTGAACATCTTCTCTATGCAATGGGACCATATCATATTGGCTGAGATCAACAAATAGATTGATGCCTACTTCGTTTTCTTGATATGCTTCTTCATTTGCTGGAGTATCAACTTCTTCTGAAGGTTCTTCTGTCTCTGGAATAGTATCATATACATTTCTTGGTGCAAACTTCTCCACTACCCGCCATGGGTTTCCGTATTCCGGATCATCTAAATAAAATACTTGATTCGCTTGGCAAGCGAGAATGAAAGGATCGTCCTCATACCATGTGCGAGATGTATTGACACTCACGAAATAATTATCGTTACGCACTCCCAACCTAGGATTTGAGACGTCCCACCAATTACATTTAAACAACCAGACCATATATCCTCCCACATATTTCAACACTATAATATCTTTCACAATTCCATAAAAGTCAATGTTATCATCCCCATGACTTCCTTCGACTACAACCCCACAATTTTGAGTTTTCCTATATCTTTCTCTGTCAACTGTGTGAAATCTATATCTACACACCAAACATCCTGAGTACTAGATGGCCCACCTAGACGAACCACATGCCAGAGCATACAGTTCTGGTGAAATTTCTTCTGAATTTTCACCATATTTTGATACAACCTACATCAATAAATATTATTATATAAAAAAGGACAGATTTTAGTGGTATAAAATTCATTTCATAAAATGAAACTTTACAGTAATACCGTATGTTCAAACCATGAAGCAAATTCCTCTTCATGCGTTCTTTCTACGTCAGTTACACCATTCGTGCGAAGTAGTTGTATATGTTTACTGCGCGGGTTCGTTTGAATGATTAATTTGTAGCAACGAAAAATGTTATATTATTATACATAATTAATTTAGAGGATCATCACTAACCTCAAATAGTGGTCAATCTCTGCACAGTTATTCAAGATATACCATCGAGCTCTTTCAAACTCTCGCCCACATAGGTCGTAGCCCCTTTGTGCGCCTATGGGACGTACTGTCTGGGAAAATACGGTAAATGTCGACAAGACTCCCATCTCTCTTCCACCCTCATAATTTCGGTCTAGTCTTGTAAATTTAGTATCAACCCCACGAAAATACATTGAACAAAAGGTATGCCACTCATTATCAATATATGACTCAGCAATCGAACCTTCTGGACGAGCTTTATTCCTCACAGATCGCTTCAATTTTCCTAAAAATCGTTCAATAGGATACATCCATCTATACTGAACCGGACCAGCGACTAAAGCCTCACGAGGTAGGTGCACAGCCAAATGAACCATTACATCAAAGAATGAAGGCGTGTACAAACTCTCCAACTTGCACAATATTACTGCAATATCAGCTTCCATTTTTAACAATGCATCAACTTTCAACGTTCTCCTACAAATGTCTCTGAAAAATCCTCCTAATTCTGTGAGAGCTATACGAACATCTCGAGTAAGCTTTCCACGCACACCAACCGGCAACAAACGCTGCAGAAATACATGACAGTCATGACTTTTAAGACCAGTTATCTTCCAATCATGTGTTCGAACACATCTTGACATATTTGAAGCATAGCCATCGGGTAATTTGATTGTCAAGAATCAATCACAAAATTGCTTTCTCTCATCATTTGAGAGTGTATACATTCCAATAGGCATATATGCTGACGACCCATTATCTTGCAAATGCAACTCCGGTCTTATCCCCAACTCTTTCAAGTCTTTACGAGAATTAACTGTATCTTTTGTCTTCCCTTCTATTGACATCAGAGTACCCAATATATTCTCACATATATTCTTTTCAATGTGCATAACATCTAGATTGTGGCGCAGTGTCAATGTAGACCAGTATGGTAACTCAAAAAAAATACTTTTTTTTGTCCAATTCAACTCCACTGCTTGTCGTTTTCTCTTTCGAATCCTGGTATGTTTCCCAAATCTGTTTTCTAAAACATCCCCCAACTGCACGATAATATCATGTCCAGATAACTCTGGTGGCGATAACCTACGCTCAACCCTTCCATCAAACATAGCTCTATTTGAACGCCATCTATGATCATGTGGTAAATAACGACGATGTCCCATAAAACATAATTTCCTACCATGACTCAACCACTGAGAATGTGTATCTTTATTACAAACAGGACAAGCCATTTTACCTTTTGTGCTCCACCCAGACAAATTTCCATATGCTGGAAAATCATTTATTGTCCACATTACTGCGGCATGCATCTTGAACTCCCGCGATGAAGCTGCATCATATGTATTGACACCCTGATCCCACAACTCTTTCAACTCTGCAATCAGTGGTTGCAGATATACATCTAATTCATTCCCTGGTGACCTTGGCCCTGGTATCAATAGAGTCATCATAAAATAAGGATCCTTCATACACTTCCAAGGTGGCAAATTATAAGGCATTAATATGACAGGCCAAGTACTATGAGAAGTGCTCATGTTGCCAAATGGATTAAAACCATCCGTTGCTAAACCAAGACGTACATTGCGAGGTTCTTCGGCAAACCATGGATACTCTTTGTCAAAATTCTTCCATTGTAAAGAATCTGCTGGATGCGAGAGGAAGTTTTCATTTTGGACTCTTTCTATGTGATGCCACGACATATCTTTCGCAATTATCCTTGATGTAAACAGTCTTTGAAGTCGAGGAATCAACGAAAAATGTCTTAAAACTTTGTGGGGTACATTACGTTTATCGGATGTCCATCTTGACTCATGACACACTGGGCATGAGTCAAATTCTACATATTGTTGCCAATAAAGAATGCAATCATTTTTACAAGCGTGGATGATATTATAATCAAATCCTAGCCCTCGCTTCAATTGCTTCGCTTCATAAAAATTACGGGGTACTACATTATCCTGAGGAAGAGCCTCTTTAACAAATTCAAGTAATATTTCGATAGCTTTGACAGAAATACGACAAATAGACTTAATATGAAGCAACCTAACCGTAAAAGACAACTTGCTATGACGAGTGCACCCCTCATACAACTCTCTATGTGCATCCTCCCACAATCTTCCAAAGTTATCATTTCTCTCAAATGATTGTGCAGATGTTCCTTCTCCATCTCTCATCCCAAACATTCCTGCACCCAGATCACCTAACATCTCAGTCATATCCTCTCCATTATCGTCACAATCATCAGGATCATCCACATAAATGTCCTCTATTTCGATGTCGTTACCCTCATCTACTTGATTGGTCTGACTACCAAATCTAACTCCTTTGAGAAATGATTCGCCATGTAAGACCCAAGGTGAGTATTTAGGATCGATTCCATTTACAAATAAATGATCCTCCACTACTACAAAATTATAAGAACTAAGATTCTTGCACTTCTTGCACGGACATCTTATATATTCTCGACTATCAACGCTCATGCGAGCAAACTCTAGAAAAAACTTCACCCCTTGTGCATACTCCTTATAGTCTCGCCCAAGTCTATCTCCCAACAACATCCAACTCTTATCCATTGCGCAAAACCGTTCTATCAAAACATATATCAAACTAATATATAATCCATAACATATATCCATATAAATGGATATAGAGTTCATACATATATCAATATCAAACTAATAACACATAAAACATAACATGCGCAAAATATATCAAACATATATCAAACTAATCAAACTAATATATAATCCATACATATATCCATATCAAATGGATATAGAGTTCATACATATATCAAAACATAAATCAAACTAACAACACATAAAACATAACATATAGTCCATACATATAGCCAATTAACATATAGCCAAATGGATATTAAGCATCTTCCTCAGGGTTGATCGCATTTTCCGGAGGGCTGAACACATTCTCAAAGTTGAGGACATTCCCTGTCATATCCTCAGGGTTGATCACATTTAAGACATTTTCCTCAGGGTTGATCGCATTTAAGGCACTTTCCTCAGGGACATTCTCTGCTACTCTTGGTTCATCAAAATGTTTTCACATTCTCTCCAACTCTGCTACTTTTGGTTCCAAATTTCTCGCATACAAATCCATAGACAGCTTTAACTCCTTATTTTCTCTTTTTAATAATTTTTTTTTTCGTTTATTTGCAAGCTTATTATTCAATTCACATATTTTTTTTAAGCATCGCTATCTCACTTACCCTGAGGAGTAACTTTCGGCTCATGGTAGTAACAATAGCTGCATATTGAGATGTCATTATTCTCGCTCCATCCACGACCTCCGCATCACTCTTGCTTAAGAAATAGTTATCTGTCGCTATCATTGTATTGATAGCATCATGAGTGAAATGTAATGTTTGTGGCAAACATAGGTCTCGATTCAAATCAGGAACAATATTATAAGGACGATAGCCGGCCATATCAATGAAATGTGAGTTGAGAGAAATGATAGTTTGAGAGAAATGAGAGTTTTGGAGAAATGAGAGTTTGTGAGAACTAAGAGATCTGCTAGATGCGAGAGAAATGTGAGTTGAGAGAAATGAGTGTTTGTGAGAAATGTGAGTTGAGAGTTCCGGATGTATTATCCCCATAATTCACGGATGTATCATCCCCATAATTTACGGATGTATCATCTCCATAATTTACGGATGTTGTCCGTCCATAATGTGCACAAGGACGATAAGAGGAATTATTGTTGAATGAGCTTTGGCCCTCGGATGGTATCGTTTATGCTCTCTTTTTGTGGGGCTCGAAGCAATTCCCGCTTCAATTGCCCGGGTTTTATGATGTGCTTTCCGCATCACGAGATGCGAGCTCATCAATAATTGAGAAGGATGCGAGCTCATCATCCGTCTATTTCATGTAAACCCCAAATGCTCTCTCACCACCAATCAAGATGCGAGGTAGGCGAGGTTATGCTTGTGAAGCATGCAAATTATTGAGAAGGGCATGTAATCGGGGATGTATTTTTGCTCCTTATTTCAATGGTCCAGTTGGATATATCCAATTTGGAGCCGTTCATAAGGTTTTCGGAGCAGGTAATACATCGAGGCTTCTACACCGCATCCCGGTCGATAATCGTTATGAAGCGATTAACACACTTATATATGAAGCACAAGCTAGGCTTCAAGATCCTATCAATGGCATTTTTTCAGTTATTTTTGCTCTTCAGCAGCAGGTTCTCTTTTCATATTTAATGATTAAAATCTTAATATGCTCTGTTTCACTTACCCTAATAAATGGCATTCTACTTTGTTTTCTGCAGGTTGAAAATTTACAAACTCAACTAGCAACTCTAATTAAGGAGACAGAACAAAGTTGTCTATCATATGCTTCTGTCAATACAAACCCAACTCAAGATGTCCAAAGTGCTTCTGTCAATACAAACCCAACTCAAGATGTCCAAAGCGGTTTTGGGAATTCCGGAAGTTCACAACTCAATGCTTTGTTTGAAGAGTTAGTTGCACTTAGATTTATTCCTAAATAATAGTGGTGGTGGCAATGCTAAGGTGGTGGACATGGAAGATGGGAGATGCAGTATTTTAATTTTTCTAAGTTTGATTGTGTTTTGGTCTGTATAATCTTTCTAATTATGTATGCTCTATTTCTATGACTTTATATATAAATTTTATGGTCTGTATTATATTTTCTAAATTTGATTGTGTTTTGGTTTGTTTGTGTATTATTTTTTCGAGAGGAAGTTTGTGTATTAATTATGTATTATACCGTTCGAACGTAAAACATAACTCGTTCGAACGTAAAGTCTAAAATTGGTACTGAGAAGGAACTCCACAAAAAGTAATAGAAATAATAGTTTTAATTTAAAAATAGTTGGGACTGGATTGAGTAAGAACCACAAGAATGAGGGTCTTCAATTTCAATGATAAGTTTCAAACCGGAAAAAGGAAATAAAAGCGAGCTCCATGTGATTTTGATTATAAGAATATCAACAAGAAGTCACTAAAGTCTTAACTCTTCACCCAATACTAAGTTCCGGATTTCCATTCTTCTTCAACTACGGAAAACTTATATCTTTCTAAGTTTGATTGAGTTTTGGTTTGTTTGTGAATATGCATCAACTATATATATATAACTGTTGTTATATATATATATAGTTATATATAAATATAACTATATATATATATATATATAATTCCATTTCCTATTTAATTCATTATGTTCGAACGGATACTATAGAGTTCGAACGGTAATAATAGAGTTCGAACGGTACAAACCCCTGTTCGAACGGTATTAATAGAGTTCGAACGGTATTTTCCCAGAATCCAAACAGAGACCAAAATCTTTATCTAGAAAATATCAAATTCACGACATTAAATATCCAGGATCATCCACATTAGTTTAGTTTCCTTCTATTGTAAATGATATTGTAGAAACACAATGATATAAAACACATTATAGCATAACCCTAAAACACCCAACAATAATTCAACTAGCTATGAAAATCGAAACACAAAAAATAATTCAAAAACATATTACTTACCTTTTATACTTCTCAATCTTCTCTCAAGAATCCCTTCTCTTGGAGGTCAAGAATGTTCCTCTACCTCCACAACTTTCAAAATTTCGCACAAAATGAAAATGAACCGAAGGTTTGTGGTATTTGAATCTGTGAAGTCACGTTCGAACGGATCATTTACTCATTCGAACACGAAAATTTCAAATTGCGCCAACTCTTGCCGCGATGTAATGTTTGTTCGAACGCAAAATTTACTAGTTCGAATAGACAAATAGAATATTCCTTGGCATATTCTACTAATGTCTAGAAGATTCAAAGCTTTTTCGGTTCGAATGAGTAATTTTTAAGTTCGAACGAACTGACATTCAGAGTATTTGGCGCGAAGTTTCCCACCAAACACATTTCACGAAAAAAAATCGTTCGAACGGTACTTTATTGAGTTCGAACTAAAGTCCAACTTTTTGATATTTTATATACTAATAAGTCATTTTTTGGATTTTCTTTTTACATCAAATATTTAACATTTTAAATTTTTTTGTACCCCAATTTGGCCAAAAAAAAGGTGAACAAAAAATAAAATTTATTATTAGCTATATAATAAAATTTTCTATTAATATATAGTATAGTAACTAGGATGTAATATATTACTTATTGTATTAGCTATATAACTAATAAATATTATATATATAAGTAAAATATATATATATATATATTAATCATATTAACTTGTATAGTTATAATTAATTCAATAGTTATAACTATATTGTACAATAATCATATTAACTTGTATTGTTATCATTCAATAGTTATAACTATATAGTATCTTTCTATTAATATATAGTATAGTAACTAGGATGTAATATATTACTTATTGTACTAGCTATATAACTAATAAATATTATATATATTAATCATATTAACTAATTGTATAGTTATCATTACTCATTCAATAGTTATAATTATATAGTAACTAAGATATAATATAGTACTTATTGTGCTATGCTACTTATAACTAATATACTACAATACTATTAATATAACTCATTCAATAGTTATAATAGTATAATACTAATATACTATAATACTATAATAGTATTTTTCTATTAATATATAGTATAGTAACTAGGATGTAATATATAACTTATTGTATAACTATAATCATATTAACTTATATAGTTATCATAACTCATTCAATAGTTATAACTATACAGTAACTAGGATATAATATAGTTATATTAAAATATTAACTTGTATCTTAAAGCATTATAATACTATTATTAGTATTATTTTTATATTTTGTACTTTGTAATATCATTATATTTATACATTAGTATAGTTATATAATTAAATATATATTAGTGTAATAACCGTTCGAACGGGATATTGACAAGTTCAAACGGATTTTAATACCGTTCGAACGGGTTTTTATTACGTTCGAACGAGGTGTCACGATCTTTATACAACCAGTTCGATTCCCACAAAACACATTTCAACCCATTCGAACCCTAAACCGCCGATTACTTCGACTCCTCCCTTATCTCCGCCGCTCAACCGCCACTCAACCGCCGAAGGATCCTCCCATTTTTCTCTTCTAAGAGGTACGGGCCTCCATTTTATTTTTTTGGTCAATATTGAGCTTTGTTTGGGAGGGGGGATTTCGGATTCGAAATCCCCCCATTTTGGTGTAGTTGATTAAAATGTCTGGATTTTAATCGGTAGAAGTGATCTAGATTCACTTCTTAATCATTTATACCGATTTAATCGAGCTCTTTTGGTGTAGATTAGAGTTTCGGTCATGGCTGAGTCGACTCAGCCATGGCTGTTTGGGTTCGATCTCGTTCGAACGGGTTCTATTCCATTCGAACGCGATGATGCCAAACAGATTTATTTCTGTTCGAACAAAAATTTACCGTTCGAACGAATATTAATTGGCTGTTCGATTGGACATAATCTTCCATTCGAACAAATATACTAGTTCGAATGGAATATTATTAGTTCGAACGGATTATTTCAATACAGTTCAATCTAAGTGTAATTCTTAAATAATATATTTTAAATATAATATTTATAATTATATTCTTAATTTTCTTGTGGTTAAACAGTATATTAATGACATCTTTCGGACGAAAACGTGCAAGAGACCAAGTCAGTGAAAGTAGTACTGGACCAGCTCCTAGTCAGGCGTCGAGATCTGTACTCGTCGAGCGTCAGATCATTTTGTCTGACTTCCGATCTTTCCTGGGAGGGACGGAGCATACAATCCATCTTCACTGAGCGGGGATGGCTACCGATCTGTCAGCAGCAGGGGACTGCATACCCAGATATGGTCTGTGAGTTTTACCGTGCCTTGGGAGAGGAGAGTGCTGATTCTCTTTTCTACACTTTATCAGTCCGGGGAGTTACTATTAATTTCTCTCCCCATATTATTGCTGAGTTCCTCGACATCCGGCGCGAGATCGACGCATATCCTGGACTGGCTACTTCAGGACCAGCGGCTGCACCATTTGATTCTGACACACATGTCGCATCCTCCACACTGGCCCTGAATGTAGAGCCGGATGATAGTGAGGATGGTAGTGAGGATGTGGATCTACCTGATGATGGTTTCACAGATGATCAGGTGCGTCATCTAGTGCGAGACCCTTCAGCTCCTCCATATGATGGGAGCAAGGTGATCTGACAGGCTGAGTGTATAGCATTTTTCAGAATGCTTAACTTGATTGTCAGCTATAACATCGACCCGAAAAAATACAAGACTGATTTTGGGATCGATCGAGCCAGATTTTTGTTGAGGATAGGGCGGGGGGACCCCATTGATCTGGCCTTATATTTCTTTTACCGCATCCGATCGGAGTCATGCTATGTTAGTGGAGGTAGTCTACCATTTGCACTACTGATATCTAACTTCCTACTTCGATCAGGGGTTACAGTTTCAGCGACTGAGCGGAGGTCGCCACAGATGGGGCCCCTCAACAAGATCACATTCAGCAAGAGCGAGGAGCATTTGTGGAAAGCTGCACCAGGACAGCCTAGTGCCTCGCCCACCGATCCAGCTTCTACTAGTACTACTGCCGCTGTTGAGAGACAGCCTCCTGGGGCTACTTTGGATCAGGTACGAGCTCTATTTGTTAAGTTCGTTGAGCCCATCATGGAGAAGCTTAGAGATCGGGATGGGCGCGTGAAAATGTTACAAGAGGATGTTGATCTGCTCAACACCAAATTATAGTCTTTTTAGTTATTATTTTACTTTTTTATATTGTATTGAACATTATATAGTTGATATCTAATTAATGTATAGTTTTTATTTCTCGTGTTTGCTAATTTATTTATTTTCAATCCTTTTACTTGCCGTTCATGATAATATAAAAAATAATATTATCTTTAAAGTTATATTTATATAATTTAACAGAAAATAAATCATTTTTATCGGAAAAACAAAATTAAAAATATATGTACAAATTAATAATGATAAACAAATTAATGAAAAAAATTTCCTTTCGAAGTAATAAATTTAAGTTCATACGGTTATTAACTTTTCCCGGGAAAACAAATTTAATTTTCCACCAATATTATTACTGTTCGAACAGATCATATACTGTTCGAACAGAATTAATTGGTTGTTCGAACACTTTATCCCCCGTTCGAACGGTTTTTCTTTTTGAGACGATTTTTTTCGTCACAAAATATTCCGTTCGAATGGATATTTTTCCGTTCGAACGAAATTTGTATCTGAGGCAGTTTTGGAGATGAAATAAAAAGTTTGTCTCCAAAAATGACTTTTAGAGACGAAATTTAGTTCGTCCCTAACTAATTTCGTCCCTAAAAATTAAATTTCTTGTAGTGCCTGGATGTGACCAAAAAATTCTGAACAATGTAGTACTTTGAATGGGTTCATTTACGGCTTGAGGTTTTTTTATACCAATTAAATTCAAAAGCAAAAATAGTCTTTCTGTGAGTTTACATCCCCAAGAAAAGTGTAGTAGTTCTCCTGCCAAACCTGTTCGACGGAGATAAAACAATTGCTGCATAAAAGATTTGTCGAGAACCCATTTCAATTACAGCCAAAAACATTTGTCATGAACCCATTTGTCAAGAACTCATTTCAATTACGGCCAAAAAAATCTGTCAATCAACATCTGTACTCAGCGGGGAAATGATTTCACCAGAAAAAAGTGGATTGCGGTGGAAATAATAAGTCGTGTATGAGTTTTCGTCTGACAATAAGACATCATTTATTGGCTTTAAGAATCCACCACAAAAAAAAGACTGCGATGAACTTAAAATCTATCCGCAGATAGTCATCCCAGACGAAGTGCTATCAGCCAACACTCGAGGAGCCAAATTCGCAGAGAAATTTTAATTTACGGGAAAAACTGGGCCTTTCTGTGGCGAAACTCCTCACCACAAAAGGCCACTTTTTTGTAGTGTGAGAGAGAGAGAGAGGAGAGCTTGAAGAGAGAGAGGCCGATAAGAGCTCGAGGGGAGAGAGAGAGGTCAAAGAGAGAGACTGAGGAGGGAGAGATTGAAGGTGATGACGATAGGTCTGACATAAAACGAAAAAAATAAGAAAGTGCGGGGTGTGTGATAAAATAATGGCTGAATCTGTAGTAATACTTTATGTGAAAAGATGTTTGGTTGGTATGACTTTTTTAAAATTTTGAAAAATATGTAGATGAACATTTATTGAATTTTGTGAAAGTAGGTAGGAAAAATGGAGAATGGTTTGACTAATATCTTTTAAAATGTGCTTCGTATTATATCGGTTTCTCAAAGTGAATATAATTAAGATAAATTTGAAAATAGTTTAGTATAAAGTTTTTGCGAGAGTTGATCCTTTTTAAGTTTAGTTTTGATTTTTATAGTACTTTTTTCACAAAACAAAGAAAATTAATTAGTTCGTTTTTTTTAAGTAATATACTTTTTTGGAAATTTAAAAGATGATTAGCTATAGACATGGAAGAAATTTAAGGGTCACGTAATTAAGAGAGAAAGAGAAACATTAATAATAGAATTACATCATGTACACTCTCTCAAATGCTTGAATTCGGATGTATAATTAGCAAGAATAAGATTTTTGTAAAGATATATATTATATGCTTTATGTTTGCCTTTGAAAAAGATTAACGTATTTGATTGAAAATATGTACAGCTAGAATAAGATTTTTTTTTCCCCCCAAACAAGGTTACAAGGGTGGCCAATGCTTTTCAATAATGTGAACTTTTAATTTATGTCACATTGATGAGGTTTATATGCCAGCTTTCAGACCCACCAAAAACTTTTTTTTTTTTTCTTTCTTTAGTTGTTTTACCTAACATTATTAGGTACCGCTAAAACTAACACATGACATGAATGATATAACAACATTTAATTGGTAGGTTGCTTTCTCAACATAATTAAAATTAATTTAAGAAGGATTTTTAGGGAAATACATGATGAGTGGAAAGTCGCACGCTTGCTTTGAGTTTTCTCATGTCGATATGAGTACTACCAGATATTTTTGTAATTTTTGGTGAATGCATGGCTAGTATTTTAATTTCTTTTATTATTTTTTGGTGGCGGGTTCATGTTCAATCTGCCAACAATCAAGCGGCCGTCTGCATGTAATTTACATTTTCTCAAACTGCCCACTTGCATCAATTAGAAAAGAATCTGTCATGTACGAAATAGTCAATCAATAAGTTGTTGTAAAGTTTGTATCTTTCCTATAAATTTTGACTGGAAAATGGATTAAATGTCAATCATGAATTTCCTAGATTTTCAAGTTTTTATAAATAAAATAAAACGTCCCGTGTTTCTGATTTGAGAACTCACTCTCTAGATAAAATGAAGTTTGAAATGAGAAACTTCATATATATATATATATATATACACACACTAGTAAGTTGATAAATATAAAGAAAAAACTACAAAAAGTACAAAATAGTAAATGAGAAGGTGAAAAAAGAAATTTAAACAAAAATTGAACAAAACATATAAAGTGAATAAAGAAATATAGACTTTACATACAATTTAGTGTCTTAATTATTTAAGTATATAATTATAACAGTGAGAAGTTTAAGAAAAAGAGATTTTGAGTGTTTATGACGTAGTTTGATTTGTAGGATGGGCAGAGAGTACGTTGAGTTTATTCTAGCGCAGTCGTCCATATTGATTCATTTCTGCGTGCAAGTACATAATCCATTCATTTTCTGAAACTGTAATTGCAATATTTGCTAAATATGGTAGGTGCTCCTGTAATAATGAAAAAATATAAAAACATAATGCATTAAATATTCTACTTCGCCTGTTTGTTCGAAGAGATCAACAGCTGTACAATTCAATATTTCTTTTGCTATCAATATGAAGATAACAACCGCTATACTTCCAGTATCTTCCTCTACTTCTAGATAGACTCGTTAGCTAAAATTAATGAGAATATTAGTAATTGCATAATTTTAACAATTACTATGTTATATTTATTATGTAAGGAATGATTGTTTAAAATGATAAGATAAAATGATTTACCGTAGCTATGAGATGCTCATGTTTTTGTAATTATAGCACACAAATTTTTCGTTGTAGTCATGTCCAGTTGCTTTATTACAATTTGCAAGGGACATGTAGTGGAACTTCAAGGTGAAGGAGATATTGCCGATATGGGCTATGGGATGCCTCTGGCATCCCTTGAGATTGACTGTGTGCATCGATGGCTCATTGTGTATCGTAAATTTCATATGCGGGTGGTCCTGTGAGTTATCTCTTTTATATCAAAGCTCCACTCCCGCCTGAATCTTGTGTACTTTATTTATTTACATACGCAAGTAAATTTATCAATTATTACTATCTTGCCCATTGCTAAAAAGAAAATTATCCCTATCACTCAAAAATCAGAGAATTCAATAAAAAAATGAATTGCTACTGATTTTTTGTCCCTCCCTCTCTCTTCAATGTCCGCGTGATGAAAAATTGGAAATAACATTTCATTATTTCTAGACTTTAATCGGATATTTTAATATGTCAAATTTATTTTAGGGCAGTTATTGTATTATTTGGTATGATTTTTTATTTTTTACAATAAATAATTGCTTAAAGTAGGTGGGATTATGCCGTAGAAATGATAGCTCTTGAGAAGTAGGACAACCACATAGAAATTTTTTTAAAAATAAATTTATAAATTTATATAATAAGTTAAATTTATTATTTAAAAATAAAAAATATATATTTATAAATCGTTTGGAAATACTTTCCCTCAACTTGTTAGGATGTTATTTAAGTTAACTGTTTCATCACTTGGTGGGGTTTTGTATTTCTATTGTATGAAATTATGAATCATCGAATACAATTAAAAGATATCTATATTCTACTTTTCTATTTTTCTTTTATTTTATTTTATTTTTTTTTAAGAAAAAAAAAGTAAAATCACAATGGTTTCTAATATTCGTTGAAATGAATTAAGTGCAGGAAATAATTAATGTGGGCATGCATCATTTAGGTTGAATTAAAATCAAAGTGATGAATATAAGATTTAGAGCAAATAAAAAATACCAGCTGTGACGCCCTGACTCCCACGTACAGAAATGCGAGAATCGTGACGTCAGGATGATGACAACATATGTCACATATCCCAGCTATAAGTGTCAAGTGTAACACCCCGTATTTTAGTGTATTTTTAATGAAGGATTATTTTAACGAATTTAAAAATTGATTCTCTTATTTTAAAATTTTGGAGGTTTTATTATATTATTTATAAAATTTTAAGTTGTGAAAATTATTTTTTTTATGTGCTTTCTTATTATTAATTATTGTTCTGGGTTTAAATTGATCTTTAATTTAAATTGGTTTGTTTATGGGTTTTAAATTTATTATTGTTTTAATTAAGTATTTTACTGCGTTTGAATTATTTTATTTAGTTTACAATTTTAAAATCTTTTTCGTTGGATCTTTTTTGGACCCCAATTACGAGGATTGGACCTCATTTCTTTCCCTCTATTTTTTTTCTTCCTTCTTTTCTTTTCTTTCTTCTTTTTCTCTTATTTCTCATTTGGTTTCCTCCCGCGCAACCCCTCTCTCTCTCGTTTCTCTCTTTCTCCCCATGCGATTCGGTCACCTCCTTCCAGCCACCACCACGCTCCGCAGTGGTCCTTACCGCACGGCGCTGTCGACTCCCCCACCGATCGGCAACCCTACCCCTTCAATCTCGACCACCCCGCGCCGCCGTTTGCCTGCACTTCCAGCCTAAGCCGTTCGGCCCTTTGAAGCTCATACGGCTCCTTATTCAGTTCATCCTGGAAGCACTAAGATGTATCGGGATTTAAAGAGAAATTTTTTGTGGGAAGGCATGAAGATGGATATTGCCATGTTCATTGAGAAATGTGACACATGCCGTCAAGTCAAAGCTGAACATTAGAGACCTCCTGGTAAGTTTCAATCTCTCTCTATCCTGAATGGAAGTGGGATGATATTTCTATGGATTTTGTAGTAGGTCTTCCAAGGACTCATAGTGGAAAGAACTCAGTTTGGGTGATTGTTGATCGGTTGACCAAGAGTGCCAATTTCTTGCCTGTCTTAGCTTTAATGTTTGACCTTACCAATTTTGAGGACACAATTTTATTTAAGGGGGGAAGGATATAACACCCCGTATTTTAGTGTATTTTTAATGAATGATTATTTTAACGAATTTAAAAATTGATTCTCTTGTTTTAAAATTTTTGGGATTTTATTATATTATTTATAATATTTTAAGTTGTGAAAATTATTTTTTTATGTGCTTTCTTATTATTAATTATTATTTTGGGTTTAAATTGATCTTTAATTTAAATTGGTTTGTTTATGGGTTTTAAATTTATTATTGTTTTAATTAAGTCTTCACTGCGTTTGAATTATTTTATTTAGTTTACAGTTTTAAAATCTTTTTCGTTGGATCTTTTTTGGACCCCAGTTACGAGGATTGGACCTCATTTCTTTCCCTCTATTTTTTCTCTTCCTTCTTTTTCTCTTATTTCTCTCTTTCTCCCCGTGTGATTCGGTCACCTCCTTCCAGCCACCACTGCACGCCGCCGTGGTCCTCACCTCCCAGCACAGTCGACTCCCCACCGACTGGCGACCCTACCCCTTCAATCTTAGACCACCCCGCGCCGACGTTTGCCTGCACTTCCAGCCTAAGCCGTTCGGCCCTTTGAGCTCGCGTGCCGCCGTCCGGCCACCTCCGGCCATCATCTTTTCACCACTTCTTCCCCTACCTCCCAGCAACCCATAAGACCCAACCCCGGCCCCGATCCGTCATCGGTGAAGCCGCATTGTCCACATTTCCGATTTGGGCATTTTGGCCTTAAACCGCCCATTCCGCTGCCACCCACGACCAAAGGCCACCACCATTGGTTTCACCGACCTCCCTAGGCCCTACCCTATCAATTTTAAGTCTTGGTTTGACCCTGTTCAAAAGTGAGTTTTTGAGACCCACGGACAGTGTATTTTTACACTGTGGAGTTGCTATTTTGGAGCGTCTAGTTCATCATTGATCCTCTGAAAATTACTATATAGCGCTGTAAGTATTTTTTCAAACATCTTTTGAGATTTAAATATATTTTTGCACTAACTGATTTCATTGTGTTCTGGTTGGTTATTCCGGACTGAGTCCAAGGAGTACGGGGGTTGGATGGATTTGGGAACGGAGTATTTGATTGTTGGTTATATTGTGATTTGATTGGTTGTTGGATATTGTTGTCGATTTGGTACATTGCATATGCACGCATGTTTATGTTTGTAAATTGAAAACTGAGTTTTCGTGTAATTGCATTCATGATCATGTGGATATTTTGAAAACTGGGTTTTCATGTGTGGAAAGGATTTTGGGTGCGTATGTATCACGACCCCAATCCGAGATGGGGCATTATCTCGGTGGAGCTCCTCTGGTCACTCGGGAGCGAAATATACTGAGTGACGTCCCTAGGTTGTCACCGGGAGACAACGGGATCGGACGAGTTACGTGTCGACTCCGTGGCCCTTCTACTGGTGAGGGCTAGAGGATGCCTGGCCACGAACGCACTGGGTGCGGAACTGGACATCACTCATTATGCAGCCAGGACATGCAGATGGTCCCTAGGGGAGACCATGGTGCATATGGATTAATGGATAAAATGGAAAATGGCTGTTTTCTGAAAAAATAGCGTGTGTTGGATATGGATTTTGTGTGAGTCATTTTCTGAAAAAATGATGGATATTTGTTTTGGGCCATTTTCTGAAAAAATAGTGGAAATGTTTTTGGGCCAAAATGGGATTTTGGCGTGTGTTGAAAAAATATCTATTTTCGGAGAAAATGATATTTTTTGGAATTCATGCATAGTACAACATATGCATGCATGGTTGGTTGCATTAAATGTGTTTTTATCTCAGGATTAGTTGGGTTATAACTTACCTACGGTACCATTTAATGGTACTGCAGATTTTGTTGATGATGATACAGATGCCGAGCCTGAGGATTTGGCTCCGCTTGAGGAGTGATCTGGGATCACTCATGCTTTTATTTTCAGCTTTGTATTATTTTGGGACATTTGGTTTATGCTTTTAAATACTTTATATTTGGATATTTGTATTAAACAAAATTCTGGTACTAATTGACTTATTTATTATCCGTTGCTTATTTTATTGTACATTGTTGCTTGTACACACACTTGGCACTTGTCGTTGGGATGTGTGACCCGTGTTGTCATCATCCTGACGTCATGATTCCTGAGATTTTTTGTACGTGGGAGTCAGAGCGTCACATCAAGTGTGTGTACATGCAGAAATTGTACAACAAAAATGCAACGGATAAATTAAATAAGTCAAATAAGTAGTAAAATTTTAAATATAAGACTACCAAAATAAAAGTATTACCGAAAATTATACAGTAATCCATGAAAATAAATAAAAATTCAAATACATAGACAAAAGGGAAACAAATCCCATAATTTAAAAAGTGACCACATGCCACTCCTTCGATGGAGTTGATCCCTCAGGCTCAACGTCTTCATCTGCATCAAAATCTATGATTTCATAAAACGAAACCGCAGTGTGTCGAATATCATGTGTGATACGAATCTCAGTAAGTAATTGACCAAACAACTCACGAGATAAAAACACATTAATACAACCAATATGTTTGCATACACATAATGAAACATGCATGAGGCCAAAACCATCATTTTTTTCGAAACTAATGATTTTTCAACGCACTTCAAAAATCCCATTTGACCTAAAACTTGCCATTAAATAACATTTGTCATTTTCCCAAAAAATGGTGCTCGTATCCATTAAACCACAAACCGCCATTTTCTGGGAAAATTGCCTAACATATTCATTTATCAATCACTGTAGGCGAGAATCGCAGGTGGGACTACCACCATCCCTACTTACCACCATTCCTACCGCTAACACTGTAAGCAAGAATCACAGGCGGGACTTACCACCATCCTTACCGCTTGCACTGTAGGTAGGATATGCCACCATCCCTATCACGTGCACCGTAGGCGGAACTCTACCACCTTCCCTGTTTACCACCATTATTGTAGTTCCTTTTTCTTTCTCTTATTGCTTTCAATCCATTGATTTCAAGCATACCCAATAATCATCTCTCACATGAAAACCCAATTTTCATTCATGACACACAAGCATGCAAGAAATGATGCAATAAATGTCATGATGCCAAACACAACATAAATGCACGCAAGTATAATTCAATTAAATATACAACACATCCTCACATCCAACCAACTCTCATACTCCTCGGACTCAAAATCTGGCACAACCAACCAGACTGCAGAAAATTTGTTAGTGCAAAAATATATTCAAATCTCACAAAGTTTTTTGGAAAATTACTTACAGTGATGAAATATAATTTTTGAAGGATCAAGGAGGTGCAAAAGGTGGCGACACAACAATGTATTTTGGACTATGATCATGGGTCTCAAAAGGCCAAATTTTGAATAGGAACAAACTAAGACTTAGGATGGCTAGAGAAGGACTTTCAGGTGTTGGTGAAGCAAATGGTGGTGGTGGTTGGCTACGGGTGGCGGGTGGGCGGAGATTGGAGACCAAAATACCCAAATTGAAAAATGAGCTAGAGGGGCTTCAACGGTGGCGGATTGGAGCTGAGATTGGGTGGTTTAGGTGGTTGGAGAACCGATGGTGGTGTGGTGAAGAGATGGTGGCCAACGGTGGCGCTGGAACGAAAAAGGATCGCAGCTTGGATTCCCTCATGGTGGTTAACGGGGGCACGAGAGGGGTTGAGATTGGAAGGGGAGGGACGCCGGCTGGAGGGAAAGAGAATGGGCGGGGTGGTGTTGGTCACGCCGAAGTGCAGCTACGCACTAGAGGGACGAAGAAACGAACGAGGGAGAAGGGAGGAGGGGCTCGCGCACGGGACAAAGGAGACCAGGGGCAAAAATGTACAAATACAGCTAGGCAGAACGAAAATTTGGGAATAGAACCAGGGGCAAAATGGGAAGAAAAATTGTTAGACAAATACAATTCATACTTCATTCGCACTTTTATATATATAGTAGATATATATATCCAATTAATTGTGTTTTCTAACAGCATATTTATTTGCCATTTGGCAAAAATTAATTGCTAGCTGGTCATGTAGGCCAACCAAAATTTAACGCGTGTCATTTTATTTCCATGTCGTGCCACCTTAATAATAAAAGAGTTATAAAACTTCCATTAAATGTTTAAAATAATCTTAAAACGAACAAAAAAACAATAGATGATCAACTGGAAGCTGAAAACCCTCCTCATGTGGGAAGACGTGTTTTATTTTTTCAAATTTAATTATAGTGTTATTTCAATTTTTGTTTTCTCTAATTATTTTTCATGACTTTTGTTATTTTTATTGATTTTAGAGAGAATTTATAATTTTTTATTTTTATTTTTAGAGCTTTGCTACTCATGATGATCATCGATTTCCACACACTACAAGTATTTTTTATTTTTCTTGGTTGTTTTATTCTTCCTAAACCAATTGATTTCTTCTACTTATCATACATACACCACACATTTAGTATGAAATTTTTTTTTTAAAAAATGTATGGCATATGGTGTGAGAATGATAAGTAAAATTTTTATTATTTTTATTGAAATGGCTAGCTGGGCCGGCTTGATATAAATGTTACATGCATGTTGGATTTTGGTTGGCTTAAATGTTGCATGTATTGATCTTGCCACGTAGAAAATGTGCCATTAAAAAATATAATGGGAGATAGATATATATATATATATATATATATATATATATATATATATATATATATATATATATATACACGCACACTAGAGAACGGCCCCGGGTGCGTTAGTCCCGGAACGTATCTGACATAATGATTTAAGTAAAATAAAAAATAAAAAAGTCAATAGCTTATTTGTCTTAAAAAAAAAATACAACGTTAAAGAATGACAAAAAATAAATATTAAAATAAAATCTAAACTTCAGCAAAGTATGAGCATTGGTCTGCATCCATATTGGATTATCTATTTACTCTTTATATAATAATAAAATATTATTAGTATAATAATTTTTTTAATTTTTAATTTTATCACATTTTGTAGTTCTACTAATTAAAATATTAATAATAATTATATTCTAATCAAATTAATAATATTCAATATTAATGTTAATAATAATTATATTCTAATTAAATTAATAATTAATATTATATATTGAGTGTTTTAAGTATTTTAAGTATTTTATGGATTAAATTTACTTAAAGTTGAATTTTACAATGAGAATGCTCTAAAGCGTTTATGTTTTAAAGAGTAAAATAATTTTAATTTTTTTTATTTTAAAAATTTGAAACAAAAAGAGAGGAAAATCAGTACACTGTCAGAACAAAAAGAACATGCAAAAGAGACGTCAATTCATGTGTGCCGCGGGACTATTAAGGGTCTTTTGGTAAAATGAGATCTTTTATTAAATTCTACAAGGGAGCTACACGTCAAATAGTCAAGAGTTTTAAGGGTATTTTTGTAAAGCAGAACTTCACGAGAAAAAAACAAAAGTTACTATTTACAGTTAGATAGCCACTTATTATAATAGAGTAGATAGATAGAAGAGCTGAATTGTAATTAAATTCGTTAAAGAGGATAAATTGCAAAATTAATTAGAAATGTATGGAGATTAGTTTTTTAAAAATCAGAAACTAATTAATTATCATAATTCATTAATCCCCAAAATTAAAGATGGAAGAGGGCTAGCTATGGGAAGAAATTAGAAAGCAAATAAAAGCCATATAATATAATATTAGGATATCTTTTAAAAAAAATCGTCGGTGTGATGCTGAGAATCAAAGCTAGAGGACGCGCGATATCTTTTAACGTGAAATAACACCAACTCGATCTCTGTACTACTTTATCCGATCGACCGACATAATTATATCAGCTAGCTGATCATCTGCCCCAAGAGATTAGAGAGAGCACCTACTTGGATAAAAATCTCGAGTTCTAGCCGTTAAAATCATGATGATGCTTGTAATTTTGGAGGAGAGCACCAGCTACTTGGATAAAAATCTCGAGTTCTAGTGGTTAAAATCATGATGAGACTTCTAGTGGTTAAAATCATGATGATGCTTGTAATTTTGGATGAGAGCACCAGCTACTTGGATAAAATCTCGAGTATCAGATCGAGCACTTGCTTGGATAAAAATCTCGAGCATCAGATCGAGCACTTGCTTCGATACAAATCTCAAGTTCTAGTCGTTAAAATCATGATGATGCTTGTAATTTTGGAGGAGAGCACCTGCTTAGATAAAAATCTCGAGTTTCTAGCCGGTAAAATCATGACTACGACGACGACGAGGATGACACGACTAAGACCAAGACCATGATAAGCAAAGCAAAGTACTTGAATATTTAATATTGCTTATCAATATATGGCTAGAAAAACACCATTAATTTATAATTTGCATCAACACACGTATAATTTATTTGCAGTATTACGAATTAACTTCATTCTGTAATATTTTAAGGGTCATATATATACATATAATATAATTAATTAATTTCACTTGCAGTCGAGCTCTCTATCTATGTGACGCCGGATAGAATAGTGATTATTCAGCAGGCTAGTTTCAACAGATAATTTGCATGAAAGAAGATAAGAGAATCGCCCAAAAACACAGAATTTTACCTAAAATAGAAAAATCTCAATAATCATGCGAAAAATTAAATACGTAATAAAAAGAGTAATTTGCCAAAAATCTGACCCAAATCAAGTTCAGAATCACTTCCTAAATAGTAAAAGAAATATTACCATAAAAGGCAAAAAAAATAACTAAAAATAAGAATTCAAAGGAGAAAATAGTAGAATTTGACCTCAAAATAATATATACCGAGTGTAGCTGGGCATGCCAAGATGTGCGCGCCAAAAAGAACTTTTCGAATTGGGTCATATGCGCGATTCTGATACTCGTAGCCAAAGTTATGGCCAAAATACTGAAACGTGCCCAAGACTGCCCCAATCAATAAGAAAAGATTATGATTTCTAGCTATCTTTGAGCTGATCTGCAATCTCAACGTACAATCTGACAACTCAGTATTATCTTACTTGTATGCTCTGCATCACTAGCAACAAGTATATTAGGCGACATGCATGCACATCATGACTGACACCGATTGCAAAACTGTCATGACACGTCCAGTTTGATCTAATTCATTAATTGTAATAGCATTTTATGGCTAGGAGTGGGGTAATTTGCCAAATCACCAAATTTTCTCGAAACTTCGCATGCATGCGTACACCAAACAATTATCGATGCCTACCTGCACTACGGTCCAATATGTAATACATATACATATATATATATACTACACAACAAGAATTTTGTCCTTTTGCGAAAAGGTAACTTCACCGTAAAAAGCATGTAAATCACCGAAATGTATTTCACCGGACCGAAATTTGTTTGCGGCAAACTAGTCGAGAAAAACAAGTCTGGGTTGATCAATTGCAGTGGCCTATGACTTTCGTCACATGGACTATCTTTTGCCGCGAATAAATTCCGTCTGAAATAATAGTTTCAACCGAGGGCACCACAGTTTTGGCGTTTGATTAGTTCTCCGGAAATATTTATTTTCGGCGAGTACTACGCACCGAAAATAACTATTTTCGGCGATAAGTACTTGCGGAAAATAAAGTTAAACATTTAAAAAAATATATGCGGCAAATCCTAATTCGCCGCAAAGAACAATTATACCTAAAAAAAATATAAAAGCATAAAACCGTATTCATCAAAATCCAAGCCATGCACTAATTTTATATTTCAAGGAAAATCTATAAAAATCCAAGTAGAATAAAAACTAAACCAAAAGAATAAAAATAAACCACATTATTCCCACACTACAAGAAAAAGCCGTTTATGCGGCCAAAAAAAATTGTGGCAAGCAACAATTGGACGATAGAAGCCGTTTTTAATTGTAGCCAGGTTTTTCTTTTGGTTAATTTATTTTGCTTGGATTTTTATAGATTTTCCTTGAAATATAAAATTAGTTCATGGCTTGGATTTTGATGAATACGGTTTTATGCTAGCTTTTATATTTTTTTTGGGTATAATTAATTAGGATTCGCAACATATATTTTTTTAAATATTTAACTTTATTTTCGGCGATACTTATCGCCGAAAATGGTTATTTTCGGTGCATAGTACTCGCCGAAAATAATTATTTCCGGAGAACTAATCAAACGCCAAAACTATAGTGCCCTCAGTTGAAACTATTATTTCTGACGGAATTTATTCACGGCAAAAAATAGTCCATGCGACGAAAGTCATAGGCCACCGCAATTGATCAACCCAGACTCGTTTTTCTCGACTAGTTTGTTGCGAACAAATTTCAGTCGGGTGAAATACATTGTGGCGATTTACATGCTTTTTACGGTGAAGTTACCTCTCTACAAAAGGACAAAATTCTTGTTGTGCCAAAAGAAACCAAAATAATAACCAATACAACCAATGCAACCCATGTCTATTCTGTTATGAACTTGTGTAAATATCTTTTAGATGTAAGTATTAGATCTGAAAGTATCAAATACTTAAAAAACATCTAAAATATAAATATTGGGTTGTATATATTGTATGTTTTTTTTGGTTTGTGACAAAAATTATTTCTGCCAAACTTCTCCAAAACACAGATTTAAAAACACAAATTCCTTTTAGATATTTTCATATATTGTTGATTCTGTTCGAACACAATATTGTCCTTATACATAGCACCAAAGATGCCACAAACACAATATCAAACAGAAAAATAATAACTCAAAAAGAGAAAATTCTATAAAACATTTGATTTTTAGATGCCTTTTCTTTGTCCCAACATTACTATTGAATTTCTTTTAGATACTTACAAAACATGTTTTCTTTTTAGATTTTTTTGTTTTTATAATAAACTCACAATTTATGTTAGGTTGTATTTTTCTTGGTTTGTGACAAAAATCATTTCTACCAAACTTCTCCAAAACACTCACAATTCCATAAAATAGGGAAAGAATTATATAACAAATGACGTTTCAAAATAAATAACACCATACACTTACAAAAATTATAACCATAAATGTCCAGACTTCTCAACCAAAAGACATGAAGACAAATGACCAAAAAAAACCTATAGAAGTTAATGACCATTTACCAAAAAAAAAAAAAAAAGCCATAAAATACTGTACCAAACAATTGAAATTTTTTACTTTTGAAATATGTTTTAAAATGTGTGATATGAATATAATTGTTGGGATTACTTGACGGACTGAAATAAATAACAATAAATAAATAAAAAATCCAGAAAATAATTTATATAGAAAAAACTTTCAAAATCAATATCACTGTACACTTGCAAAGATGAAACAGAAATGTCTAGTTCTAAAAGTCTTTAACCGATAAGACCTGAAAACAAATCACCAAAAATAACCGATAGAAAATAATAAGCACTGCAATAATAAAAAAAAAAGGCAGAAAATACTATACTTAAAACCATATACACGCAGGATAATCAAACAAATAAATGGAAAAGAAGAGACGACAAATACAATGAAGAAACAAAATTTTTTTCCAGAAAATCACTTGTACTGAAGAATAATATGTAGAAGCAAAAGAAGGATACAAGATCAAATCAATTTCAGAAAGAGGCTCGTAATGGACTAACCCACCAAATCCTTTTAATGTGTAGGGTCCTCTGTTCTCCAAACGTGCCATCAATATAATTGTTGGGATTACCCATCGTCAGACTGACATAATGGAAATTGATGGACAGATGCAGAATTAATTGACGCTGACTGAGTTAATGACAATTTCTCATTATCTAGGCAGATGCATGAACTTACGAAAGAGATATGGATAGTTTTTTTATTTTTTCTTTTTAAAATTTTTTTTACTGTTCAGCAATAAATATACTATTTGCTCTTGTTAGTCAGTGTAATCCCTCTTTTTCTTTCATTCTCGTGGATCCCAGTTGCGTATCTCGAGCATGAGTTTTTTTTTTTAACCGAGTGATTGCTTTTATCAATGTAAATTTTTTTTAATTTGCTTCTGTTTCTCTTCTTTTCCTATAAATCTATTGTGCAAATACAATTACAAATATCTATTCATGCAAATCCCTCTCTCTACTTTCTTCTTTCTCTACCTAGTGATCAAAAATATTTTTTTTAAAAAGTAAATTTTTTTAATGTGTTGTGAAATACATCAAATTATCTAGACAAATAATGAAAAGCCAACGAACAAACTCTTTGACAACATAGTAATAATTATACGGATAGACGGTTTTTTTAACATATTAAAAAAAGTAATATTTTTTTTAATATGTTGTGAAATGATGATTGCTGACAGACAGACAGACAATTTTTACAAATAATGAACTCGAGGACAGACTTTCTGACACTAGAGTAATAATTATATGTCATTACCGAGATGGACAAGACTGACCAAACAAAAAAAAATAAAAACTGACACGGGAACTGGACCAAAAAAATCTCACATAAACGGAGACTAAAAAAGAAAATAGAGGGATAAAAAAGTAACTACACAATACACACGAAAAATTTACATAGGCTTGATGTATCGGCTCGATAGTCGTTTATTATAATAGAATAGTTACATATGATGTTTTATATATATATATATATATATATATATAATTTTTAAGATTAATTAAGTTTTTTCAAAACATCTTCTAAACATCTTAATATTTTAAATTGTGAAAACAAAATAATATATATTTGTTAAGGGGAAAAATTTGAATGCAAGCGATCTACGTAAGCCGTTTATGCACCCATCCAACGTGGCAACTGAAACGGTGCAGTTTGTGTACGTTTAATGAAACTAAAACTGGGCTGAAGGAATTGGGCGGGACGGACTGAATTTAAGTTAAACTTATCAAAACGTTTCGTTTTGAGTCCCTGAAGCTAAAGGCACCTTCTTCTTCTTATTCTTCTTCTTCCCTGGTTTCAGCCTGAATCGCCCTTCTCTCTTCTCTGGTTGGAGGCCCGATGATGCACACGCAGTATGCTTCTCTTCTCCAGGCCGTCGGGTATCTTCTCTCTTGAAGCCATCGAAAGCTGCCATTTCTCTTCTTTGGTTTAACCCCCATTTTTTGGTCCAAGCCCTAATATTCTCCATGTGCCTTCGTTGCACCTCTTCCCCGCGAACACAGCTGCGGCCATAGGTTCTCTCTCTCTCTCTCTCTCTCTCTCTCTCTCTCTCTCTGTGTAACAGATAAATGCAGAGTATTAATTGTGTTGTGCATATATTTTGATTTTGTGGTTTTGAATTTAGGTTTTACATCATAGGAAAAGATTATGCCTTTTGAATTTAGCTTTTGCCTTAATAAACTTCAATTTAAGAGCGTGAAATTCAACACCAATTTCACCTGGGTCGAAATGCAAACTTACCCATTGCTTGATGTTAGAAAAGCAGAGTTGCTAGAAATTCTAACTTACTTTTCATTGAGCAATTGCATAAATTTATACACGGTAAGAAAGGAATAAACGAAACTTGTTTCTGTTATAGTACTTGAGAGAAAATATCAACTAATTTCTCTATTGTGACATTCTAGAGAATATTGTCTGCTGTTTGTACATTGTGGCTTTCCAACTGTTGGTGGTCTTCGACTGGTGCAATGCAGCGCATGTCATCCTTGTGTTTGTGAAAATGCACCAACGGTTCAGTTATTTTAATACTTAAGAAAGCAAATACCATCTTACTCAATTCAGGAATAGAATCAAAACACTCATATGCTTCATGAGATAACTGACAATGCTCTTGTTTCATGTTCTGAAATGGAATGATGAACAATATATATTACCAAAACATAAATGAACAATTTTAACCATGAACAATTATAACTGACAATGCTCTTGTTTCATGCTCAATTGACTCGTATGCTCTCTTGTTTCACTTGTTGAGTTGCCTCTTTTTTATTTGAGATTGATTGCTGAGTTGTCTCTATTTTATTTGAGATTGATTGCTGAGTTGCCTCTTTTTTATTTGTAAGGCTTTAAAATATTTTTGAAAGTGGGGTTCATAGATAGAAAGCTTACAGATGAGTCATGCATTTATGTGGAACTTCCATGTGATCATGCCCCTTTCTGACTCTGTGTGTGTGTGAGAGAGAGAGAGAGAGAGTTTTATAATACAAAGCTAGGTTGGTATTGAATGGTTTACTCAATGAGAATGTTCAGTTTGTGGGTACATGCATATACTTAGAATGGAGACTTATAATTAATTTGCAGCTAGATTTGATTGGAGACGTAGCATCATATGATCCATTGTTGCAAAATTAGAAATAGAATTGTATCAAGTAGATGTCAAGACTAGCTAGGTTTGTTAAATTAATGTTGAAACATGCTGCAAGCTACTGATCCTACCTCAAAATATATTAGGTTTTCTTATTGTTAATTAAAAAATGAGTATATATAATAACAGGATTTCAAAATCAGAAATTGAGTGATGATGATCAGTATGAACACATTAACCACTTGTGTTTTTTTTTTATTTACCTTTGACGAATTCAACTATATACATATGTTATTGAGAAAAAAATGTCATAGTTTTGTACGTAGTAGTTGGAACTTCTCTTTCAACTTCAAAACTCGAACCTAATATTTTCTCCAAGAGGGAATAAAATAAAAGCTAAGGCAGGCTTGGTTTCATGATATTTTAATTTGCTTTGGCTTGTTGCTTTCATATATAGAGGGTAAATTTCTAAATTCCCAATACATAAACCAATAACAATGTATATATATCAGTAGTCGCTATGAAAAGACAAAAGGTAACACTGCATGCCCAGACTCAATAAATTTTATTCTACAATAATGTTCTACATGACAATGGCTATGATGATTGTGCTTTGAACTATTCATCCAAACTTTGTACACCAAAAAAATAAGTGAGTGAAAATAAAAGAAAAACAGGGGAATATTAATGTAAACAAACGAAGGACCAAATCTTGAATATATATTAATCTGTCTATATAATATGTACATACGACCTCAAAAATCAGGTATGATGAAACTTTGCAAAATTTTGCCAAGTTTTGGTAACTTGCAAAGTTTTGATAATATAGACACACTTGATGTTCAAAATTTTTCAAAGTTACCAAAATGTGCAAAGTTTTGGTTATGTGCAAAGTTTGTATATTTATATGCAAAGTGTTTGTATTCTTTGGTTGATTTGCTGACATTGTTTATGGGCTGTACATTTTGGGTGCATGTTTGTTGAAGCTAGTTTATTCATCAGGATGTCATCGTCAGCTTCTTCATGGATTTCGACGAACAACCCAATGTGCACTTGTGGGAAACCCGCAAAACTTAGAACATCGAATACGCAAAGAAATCTGGGCTGATCATTTTTTGGGTGTCCAAACTACAATTTAGAGTTAGAAATTTTTCATGAAAACTTTGACGTGCATTTTGGTTTCTACAAAAGTTTGATATTTTACGTTTGTTTGTTTATAATCAGGGATTACCACACTGCAACTATTTCAAATGAGCAAATCACAGTGAGGAAAGAGAAAAAGAACTTATGAAGATAGAAATTGAGTTATTAAGGAATGAGGGAGAGTTTCGAAGAAGAGATGATGAGATTGTAAAGTATAAGTTGGGAATCCACAACAACCAACTTGATATTCAAAGGCAACAAGCAAACATCCGGCGTGAATGCACACTACTTCGACTCTCTTGGTTTATTTTTATATTAATTTCATTGTATTGCTTTTGTAAACAATGAAATAGTATTACTGGAGGGAACTTTGTATATACTTTTGTGGCCTTTGTTGTATATAACTTTAAGCAACTAGTTGAGAAACTAACTTGTAAACGATGCATGCGCATCAATATGAAGTTGTAAAGTGTGATCTTGGCATTATTTGTCCCCATGAAAGTACTTTAAATAAGTTGATATCGGATATAATCCTAATATATCAATAGACAAGTCATGGCAAATTGGTTGGCAAAAATGAACCAAGAAGCCATTCACAAATTACATGGAAATTTTCACAACTCAGTAGCATAACTTCAAGTCCCTAATTTCACTTTAACAAAATATAACTTTATTATATACAAGATTCCATTGCATATACATGTAACCTACTCCCTACTTCATAAGTATTAATTATCATATACAACTCAAAATCCCAACCTCCCATAATTACACTGAGTCCTAACCTAAACAAGTCCAAACCATGTAATGAAACTCAGTAGCAAAATTAACCAACAAATGAAAGTATTTCAACTTCTTCAGTCCTACACGTGTCTACAATCTTTAGTCCCTCGTCGCATCCTTTTGAAGTTTTGGTTGTGTCCCATCCCCAAGTTGGGTCTCAATCAAGTCCAACACTTCGGTAGTGTTTTGGGGAGGCTAACAATAAATAAAAAAGTAAAAGAGTCAGAATCATATTACCAAACATTGTAAAAATTAATAATAATAAAGTAAGACAATAGAATCATAAGCTGCCTGAACGTCAGCACTCTCTTGAGTCCCAATAACTGTTTGCCTAAATAAATTCCTGCACGTGTGAGCCCTATCAATATCTCTTCCATGTGGCTACAAATTAATAAAAAAAGCCAGATTGCGTCTAACAAATTGATACACCATAAAAATACATGAAAATCAATAATAGAACACTGAGTTGATTACCTGTTTACGTTTTCCCTTCTGAGTAGCCTTCTTCGTCGTGGGTTTGACTCTCTCAATCATTGATTTTTTCCTGGGGCATGGCGGTCTTCCTTTGCCTCTGACTACAAGGGGACTTAGGACTTTCACTGAACTCCCACCTGTAGTTGCATTACCAGTTGTATTCGCAACATGTTCCAAAGGTCGTTGGGACGACTTCTTCGTGCAGTAGACGATGTTCATTGCATGCAACTTATCTATCATATCATTAGCATGCTCATCACATGACACCGCATTTGTGGCAACGTCGTAGCATACCTTCAATAATTTTTTTTTTTTGATAAATTCATAAAAAAAAAAAAAGAATGTCACAATCAAACCACGTAACAAACCACGACCAAAAAAATTTACGTTAAAATAAGAAGATACCATACCTTCAAAATACGGGAGTATCTGCTCACTTATGGCCATGCATCAACTGAGTCATAAGTACTTCGTATAAGAGTGTATGTCCTTTTAATGTCCTTCCTCCATCGATCTAATATATACTTTTCTGGCACATTTTTCACTTTGTTAACTCTCATAATGACTAATACATGTCTACACAATATTCCTCTCATTTCAAACAGTGCGCATGAACACTTCACATCAACTTCTTCCTCATTAAAGTACACAGTTTGGGTCACCTCTTTGATGAAATCATCAACACAGACTTCATCTTCTACATGGTATGTTGCAATGACACCATCTTTCCGGTGTAGAGTTGGAAGAACACCAACCATTCCAATTACTTCTTTCTGAACTTCTCTAAATTTAGAGTTAGTGTATGTGGCTTGAAATATCTTCTCGAGTGGAGAAACAGAGACGGTGGGAATTGTGACGTTGAATGAGTGAAAGTCCGCCCTATTTTCATTCTCAATCTTCTTCTTCAACGCATTATCGAATTGATCCACAAACTCTTTTAAGTTTTTCCTAGCATGAACATACCCGTCAAAGAAAGCGTTCATGCTCTCGCTTCATTGAGTTGTACTCATTCCAGCCCAGAAAGTTTCTTTCAGGAATACTGGTGCCCAATAGGTACCCTCAGCGTATAAGCTCTGCAACCAAGCATTCTCCTGTAAGTTGTATATTGTAATCATCAATTCCCAACATCTCTCAAACTCCTCTATTGTTTGAGAGTCATACACACACTTAAGCAACTGACTTTTTAACCCGTCTTTGTATGCACCATGTGAATCGAGTTTTTCAGGTACTTTCTTCAGTATGTGCCATAAGCAAAATCGGTGTCGGGTATTCAGAAAGACAAGCGCGATCGTATTTTTCATGGCTCTATCTTGATTTGTGATAATAGCCTTTGGAGCTTCACCATCCATACAATTCAACTAACTCTGAAACAACCATGTGAACGTTTCTGTATCCTCACTAGAAATCAATCCTGCCCACAAAAGGATTGACTATCCATGGTGGTTTACACCAACAAATGGTGCAAACGACATCCCATACCTATTTGTCAAATAAGTGGTGTCGAACGTGACAACATCGTCAAAACATTTGTATGATGCCCTACTTCATGCATCTGCCCAGAAGATATTTTTCAACCTCCCATCATCATCCATATCCATTAGGTAAAAAAATCCATTATTCTTGTATTGCATCCTAGCAAAATATTCATAGAGGGCTCCAGCGCCACCTTTCCCAAGTTGAAGGTGGCATGCCTTGTCAATATAGTTGCGACAGTCTTTTTCATTGAATGGCAAGTTCTCAAACCCACCTTTTTCTTGCACAAGAGCGGCGAAGCTCTTGTTCATTTTGATACCAACCTGATCATTTGTATCTAACATTCTTTTCACAGACAAACTCACTTCTCTATTGCAGCGAAAGAACCTTGACTTTTGTAGACTTAGTCCATGATTGTGGGTATTGTGAACGGTCAACAACTTCAAACCCTTCAAAAAACGTAGCATTTATCCTTGCATTACAACCTGTCTTCGATGTCGGACATGGTCGAGCGACATTTGTGGTCCGATTCCATGCCTTCCTACCACGAGCACAACCCAATGTGATATATCTGAGCCTCCCATCCTCAAACCTATGACTCATTTGTGTCATTATCCCAAAACTACATTGTTTCCCATAGCTTTTATAGTAGGAAACTAACTCTTCTTCAGATTTAAATACCATCCCCAACTTCGGCTCCTCAATGACATCGGCCCCCCCTCAGTATGCACTGGAATTTGTGTCCCAGATTCATTGTAATCTTCGAATTCAGAGGGCGTAGACAAAGTTTCAACCTCCCTCAAGTTAGGTGTGGGCTCCTAAATTTCTTCTACATAGATTGAGCTTGCAGAGCTTAAACCAATCAGAGAGGGGGCTGCTGCCTGAAATTTAAGCAACAATTTTTTGAATCAATTTAAGCATATTAAAAAATACACACGCTAATTAAAAATTGCTAACTCATCATCTGACAAGTCCATGGAGATGGGTTGGCATTAGGACGAGGTAAGAATGGTGGGAACCAAGCATGTGACATTGGTGCATGGCCCTCATGCATATAGCTTGAGAAATTCGGATAATAAGACATTGGTATCACCTAACATATAGATCAATAATGACAATTAATCGAAGATGTAGTAATAAATGTAGACATTAATATAAAACAGATTATATATGCATTAATTCAATCAAATATCTTTTTTTTTTTTAAGATTGATCATAATAATGCAACTAATTACATTGAAAAGCTGGGCCAAGTAGTAATAGATTTTGGACTTTTAAGCATCTCCAAGATCATATATATATATATATATATATATATATATATATATATACGCATACTTCTTGTACAATTATATATATATATATATATATAGAATATAAGACCCTTTTTCATGTTAGGAAATTAATAATTTCATACAGATCATCACTATTTAGAAAATTACTAATTAGCTCGATCTATAAACATGTTATTTCTTTAGGGTCTATCATGATTAGGATGAAGATAGTAATTACAGGGTGATTTGTGTTTGAAAAGACCTGCCCTAGCTACCAAAAAAAAAAAGTTAGAAAATATTTTGGTATCCAGTACTACTTATTCATTCTTTTCTTATTCACTAAATTAATTTGTTATCTCACAAAGAAAGCATCTAATGTCAAACTAAAGATTTGAAGATAGATCAAAATTAATTAAAGCTAGCCTAGCTAGCTACATGGAAACAGACAAATCAAATCTTTGGAGCAAGGAAAATCTACTGGCTGGCCTGTTCTAAATTTATTATATTCATAATACCTATGGTGTCGAATTAGTATTCATAATACCTGAGTTGCTAGATTGATAGATGGATCTATGCTAAGAGGTGTTGACAAATATGTATAAAATGGTCTTGGTATCATTTGATTTGATGGATTTGTTGATGGATCTGTGGTAGGAGTTGTGATAGGAGATGTGTGCTCTTTCCCTTTCTCCATCTACATAACTGCCAAATGTCAATTGGTAGGATGGTTTTAGGAACTAGACTTGTAAAGTAATACATTTACTTTAACCACCAATACAGTTAAAAACTTACAATGCACCACAATACTTTGTTGGAAGAGGAGCTTGAATGTCCTGCACAAGAATAAGAATGTAAACTGAAAATTAATCCAATACAATCACTAAATGAATAGGACAAAGCTTAAAAGCATAGAAGTTGCAGCAAAACCTTCCAACATTAATCATGAAGAACAAGTTACCAAATAAAAACAAGTTATACCAAAGGGACTACACAATCATACAGCCAGATTTGTCACATTTACTGATTTTTAACATACTTGGGATTCCAAATTCAAGCAATGCAAAAAAGAACTTGAAATATTTGAAACTTCTTAAAATCTCAAACTAAGTTCATAACAAATGGATATTCTAAATTATAGAAATGCTAACCATAGATAAAGAACTGCACAACTAACTTCCCAAACTAGAATTTTCATGAAATTCCAAGCTAAACCTTGAATCCAAAAGCAGCCATAATTGAAACCACTCATTCAAACTTTTAGACTTAATTATTTTAGATTCCTTAGGTGCGTGGCGTTTTTATTTTTATTTTTTACTTAAGTTTGTTAATGTGAAAGATTTTTTTGATTATCTATTCGATATCCCTGTCAAGAAACACTAATTACTTTAATTAGATTTGAATAGCATGGAACCTAATTTTCCCTCAAAAGCAAGAACAGAGAGTAGTGCCATCATCAGAAAAAGATTAAAAAAAAAGAGCATAAAATCCAGATTAATCCTAGAAAGTGTGTGACTCTTTTCGAGCAAAAGCTCCTCTCTTTTTCACTCCTCATGGCTGATATTTAACCCCTCTTATGGGGGTTTTAACACTGAAGCATGCTTCTTGGAAGTTTTAGTTGCAAAAACACTGAAGTGTTGAGGAAGTTTTAGAGCAAAAGCCAGATGGTTCACCTTTCTCGATCTTGGAAGTTTTAGTTGCAAAAACACTGAAGGCCGTCATGCACAGAAGAAGAGATTTGGGGGAGTTGCTTCATTGAGGAAGAGATGTGGGGAGACGGAGGGAAGCAGGCTGATTGATTTGGGAGGGAAGCGTAAAACTTGGTTCAGGAGGAAGACAAGCTCTGTTTCGTTGTTTTCATTTCTTTTCTTTTCTTTTTTTACTTTCAATAATTACGTAAATACCCTTACTACCCTGCCATGTCACCTTCTTGGTGTGCAATCGGTGCGCAGTTCACTTGTATGTAGACGAATTGGTATGGTGGTTTTCTACGCACATTCTTCGTTGCTAGCCTAGCTGCAGCCGTCTTAAGTTTTCTGCTGGTGTGATTTGACTGAGAGCTAGCTTTAGCCTGCAGCTGGTTTGTCTCTCGGGTCTTACTTTTGGTTGCTTTTGCTAATTCCAAAGAAATCACATCGTTTCGATACTTGAAAAATCAAATATTTAATTGCTATTTATTCACACCCTGAACTTGATCTCCTGCAACATATATATGTGGTCTTGGATAGATATGAGGAAGAGCAGTGGGACACAAATCCTTCTCTCTGTATTTCTCCCAATTTTCTGCTCACTAAAAAATCGCAGAGACCTTGGGTTGGGTTGTGCATAATTAGCTTATGGGTTTGATCAAATGTATATCATACTGTATTCTAGTTTGCTTTCTATTATCCTATTTATAATTACTGAATTAATATTCCATAAGCTTATGTGGCTTTGTATTTTTTGTTGTTATTTAAGTCTGACATGGTTTTTTTTTAATCTATTTCGGCCAGAGAATGGTTCATGCTCGGTTCATTCATTGGTATTAGCTAGAGCTCCAAGTTGCAGTAATCTACATAACGAAAGGCGTGCTGAACTAATTGCCAGTTCTCCTGTCCTTTACCATCTCGTCCTTGGTGCGGTTGGTTCTCTCTTATAGGGAATAAACTAATGTTTTGTATACCGTACCAGTCAAGATACTTAAACGAAATATTTCGGTATCGGTACCGTTTCGTGTACTATTTCGGGATAGTCGATATATGAATAAATTATATATAAATACATAGATATATAAATTATAAATAGCCTAATTTAAATTGGAGGTCAAAAAATGAGTTTATAACTTGAAAAAATGAAAATAAATAAATAAATAAACTAAGGCCAAAATATCGGCCGGTACCAGCCGAAACATTGGCCGATACAGGCCGAAATTTTGGCCGGTACGAAACACAGTGAATCTGTACCGGACTAGTGGTCGGTACGAAAAATTTCAACTGTACCGACCGATACGGTACAAAATTTAAAACAATGGAATAAACCCAGCTCATTAGTTCCACTACACCAACCGATGGAACTACTTATGTCATGTTCCCAATAATAAAAGTTTTTTATATTACAACCCAAAACCCTGTAGCAGATACCGTTCCACCACAAAGAAAGTCCCCATAGTTTATGCTTTTAACTCCTATGGTAGATCCGACATCTCTGCCATGGAGTAGAGGTGGGCAGCGGAGGCCAGCCCCCTCTACCCCTCCCCCACCCGCCCAGCCCTGCATGAAGAAACCTTAGCGGGGACGGGGAGCAGGCTGACTCCAGTGGGGCCCCGCCCTGCACCCCACTTCGCACCTTCCCGAATTTATAATAATAAAATTATTATTTATATTTATGTAAATTTATATAAATATATATTGTATATAAATATATACAATTTGTTAAAAACTTGAATTCAAGTTAATGGATTGCCTTGGCCTCCTAGGCCAACCTTTATATAGGAGGCCAAGACAATACAATAGTCATTCTTAATTAACTAACTCATCAAAAAACTCTTTAAATGAGAATTTTACGTATGTTAATTTAACGAGTGGAAAAAGTGACTGTAAACAAAAAAGGTTCTTTCCTCTCTCTTTACAATTTTCTACAGCAACTATTTCAAACTCTTGATTTTGAAGTGTGAAGTTATTTTAGAAGATTCTGGTAGTAGCATCATAAGCGACATAAAAGTGCAATCACAACTTGACGTGGGTTATAAGAGTAAAAGTCAAAACTTGTTGGAATTATGCTTCGCTTGAGGTAATTCGAAATAATCTTATTAGATTGAACCTAATTTGTTGAAACTGATTAAATATCCCTTTCTTGCTGAATATATTATATGTTATCATGCAGAATGGCGGTTGAAAGGCTTGGCAACTTGCTTAGCTAGGCCTCCCCATCAACATAGGCGCTTTTATGAATTTTATGATTTGCTCCAAAAAGATAAATGAAAATAGGCCTTCACATTTGTTTTTTCAAACATCTTGAGACTTAAAGTTTAAATACATATGGGCTATACCATTCGAGTCTTTATTCAACTACTTTTAGGCATATTATTCGTTAAGTGATTTGCATACGTATCTTTAGGCCCAAACATCCAAAATCCCACAAATAAATATTCCATAATTGTTTTTTTAGAAATAAAAAAGTCCATTCTAAGCTAGAATGTATCTGTGCGTAGGTTAGAAAATTTGGTTAGGTGCATAGCGTTGTCAACTCAAGTCATATTCATAGTTCCTCTCTTCACAAATATTGCTAAGAAAATGTAATCCAAACCCATTCGCTCTAGGCCCTCCAATTTGGTTCATAGTAGGTAAAGTATTACCATAGTCACAGCAGATAGGCAAGCCATTTCCGATCACCCCTCCTATCTTTTTGCCTATAGATAATTAAAAAAAAAAAAACATTGTCCTACTACAAGTATATAGACTTAAAAAAGGAGTTAAAGAGAACAACACTTAAGTGGGTGGAGAATTCAAAGTTTCAAAATAGTTTAGATCGAGATCATGTACAGGTTCTTGAGTTAACACAATACTTAGTTTGAATACGGAAGAGTTGGGAAAGAGAACCAAGCGATATAAAATTATCATAGCCCATTGGAAAAGAAAGTAGTGTTCCCATTTATACGATCAAAATCAATGGAAAGAATAAAAAGCAGAGACCTGTCTAGCAAAGAAATATTTCTGGTCACTCATCGTCTGAATAATTGAACCTAATGGAGTGTGATTGCAAATCGATCTGCCCTCCTCTGTAAGTCCCACGCTTCTTCTTGGTCTTTTCATGCCGAAAATCCCTGCAAGGAGAAAAAAGGGGGGAGAGAGAGGGGGCGGGGGGGAGTTAGGATGCTTCTCTACACCTTAACACAGTCTAATAGTAGTGATCATGTGCAATCACGCTCATGAAGCCAGAATCCTCACTCGATGACAAGCATCACACAATAATGAAAGCAGAGGCTTCCATTGTTTTAGAAAAAAATTGTTGCAGAGATGCAATCCGTGCATGATGCAAGAAAAGTTAAGACTTTTTGGCCAGAAGAAAAGAAAATATTAATGGACACTAAGGGCCCGTCTGGGAACAAAATTGTTCTCAGGTATTCTCATATATTTCATTTCCAAATATCATTCAAATACAAAACACTTTTCAATTTCAAATCTTCAATTTTTTCATCTAATCATTATAACTTTCCCGAACTCCCAAACAAAACATAAAACCCTATAAAACTTTTCCAAACTCACAAACAAAAATTATATTCAAAAAATTAATTTTATAATATTTTTATTGAACTTTCTCTCTCTCATTTTCTAAAACCCAATAAAAATTTTAACTCAAACTATTTTACTACTAATCACAAATCATTTCAGCACTATTTATAGATATTATGAAATATTCTTAATATCCAAACGAGGCCTAAGCTTCCTGGTGCAGAAGGCAAGCTCCTCGGCAAAGTTGCTAGCCTCACACTTGTAAAGTTACCTAGCCTTGCCTTCCATCTTACGAAGTCACCAGCTCTAGCTTTCTATACATGAGGTCATTTGGTACACACCAATACATACGGCAAACTAGGGAAAAAAAAAAAAAAGGAGGGGGTAAGAAAGGGGAGGAGCCCAAGTGAACTGTCAACTGAACCAGTCCAACTGGACACTATTAACGCATTAATCTTCAACTTGGTTTCTAACATTTTTTTTTTGGTAAGTTTTGGTTTCTAACAATGATAATAGTGGAACAGCTTTAAGGCTGGCTTTTACCTAAATGACTGAATGAATATCAATGTTTCCAACTAACATTTATATGTACATGCCATACAACAAACATACCGTCCCCTAACTTGCCCAAGAATTTCTTGTGCTTTCGCACCATAGCCACTTTCTGCACCATCCTGCAGAGAATTGATCAATGGTCAAAAGGTTGATTTCTAATACATATAGGTGAACACAGACAGAGGAAATTACAAATAAACATACAAGGACGAACAAGAAGAAAACAAAACACACCTTTGCCCAGTAAGAATTATCTTTAAGCCTCTCATCAGTAAATACCACATCAGATTTTACCCGCTGGAATGCATTCCCTGTGTTTGGCTGCAATAATCGAGTCCATAAACATGGATATAGAAATATACTAACATCCTCATCATCGCACACAACAGAAATGACACTGATGAACCACAATTCTCAACAAAACCACATCATCAATCCCAGCAACAGCCAACAGGAGCAACAACCTCAATCATGCAAAAAGGAAAAAAGAACCTGTGCTTCAAGAACACCATCATCATCACAACATCCTACAAAATGTGCCCCCAACTTCCCTAAACCTTTCAGTGATGCCCTCCAACCATCTTCCCCAAACTTAGCTATAGTGCACAAAATCCTATATCTCCAAGGCTTCTAAAACTAGTTGAACATGTAGAAAATATCTTTTCTTTATTGGTAAACAAAATTTTATTGATTATAAGAATAGACAAAAGCCCAACTATAATGTAGAAAGGACCTTTGACAGCTTACCATTAAATATAGGAAGATGCCCAACAAAGTATAAAATGAGACCAATTGTAAATAGCGCAACTAACTGTTAACTTGTTTGTGCTCGGTAAATTTCTTAATATGGAAATGGTACATGCATTGTTGTTTTTTGCATTATATTTCCATACAAATTGAAACTGTGATTACTTTTTTTTGTTTTCGATTGGCACTGGGTGTCAGGGAACAGTGTCCCAACTAATCCCGAGGGTGCACAGGCCTTCGGCAAGGAGTTTTCCTCAAGTGCACCTCAGGTAATTCAAGGGAGAAATCTCTCAATCCGATGGCCCCTAAAAATTGTTTGCAACAAGGAGATTTGAACCTTAGACCTAAAGGGAGCATACTACTGTTTTAAATTTCGTACCGTACCGACCAGTACGGCCGAAATTTTCGGTACCAGCCACTGGTCTGGTACAAATTTATTGTATGTTTCGTACCGGCCGTTTCGGCTGATATTTCGACTTGTACCGGCCTATATTTTGGCCGGTACGGGCCAATATTTCGGCCTCAATTTATTTATTTATTTATTTTCCTTTTTTCAAGTTATAAACTCATTTTTTGACCTCCAATTTAAACTAGGCTATTTATAATTTATATATCTATGTATTTATACATAATTTATTCATATCTAGACTATTATTTTGAAATATAATTTTTATATATACATTTATATATATAATTTATTCATATATAGACTATCCCGAAACGGTACCGGTACCAAAATATTTCATTCCAGTGCCTTGACCGGTACGACATCCGGTACAGTATTCAAAACATTGGAGCATACCCCCAAGCCCAAGGCCTTTACCACTTGAGCCAAACCCTAGGGTAGAAACTGTGACTTTGAAGTTCTGACTAACTGAATATAAATCAAAACTGATTCACTGGTGACCATTTGAGGTGCATTTCAGAACCATACTAAACATGTTCTATGCTTCAAACTTTTTAATAGCTCATGGTCAATTCCATATGCAAGGCTTATATAATCCATGAATTTCACATTTACTACACCTTTCTGTTTTCTTCACACTATCTACTATAATTGTTATACTGAAGTAAACTTGTCTTTAATTTTCCAGTCCAATGTGAATTCCAGAGAGAATGATAAGTCTCAACTTACACTGATGCTATAGACAACATTAACATCAAAATAAATAGGAAGGAGACCTAATACAATATAGGCAAACATGGTAAAGAAGGCTATGAAAAATAGAGATAGGTCGTAGAGTATAATCTTGGATAAGTCACAAAGGACAAATTCTATCCACATTTGGGAGGACCATCTTCAGCCCTCCATTCACTCCTTTTGACCAGTTGCTTGGGAAGGTACCAAGCCTTTAGGCCACATCCTTCATGTTTCGGACCTTATAAGATACAGTGCCAAAACAGGGCTATAGTTTAGAAAATAGCATTCTCAACATTTTTCCCATATTGAGCTGAATTTGGAGCAACAACTCCCGAGTTTGCAAAACAAAAAAAACGAGGCATCATTACAAAAGTGCATATGCAAATTGCATGCCATTGATATTTTACACAAAAACCATATTTGACAGTTCCTACAGAAAGGACATGAGTGAAATAGTATTCTGGGAACAGATCAAAACACTAGAGGCATTTTATTAATTGAAGGATTTGATTTTTGACCCTGAAGGTGGTACACTTATGTTCCTCACTCATATGGTAACATTGGTGAGAAAGTAGTTGAGTTAGAGACATACCTCAACTGAACCATTACGTTGCTTCTTGGTTTTCTGAAAGGCAGGTTCCTTTCCATTTTTTTCAAGGTTTCCATATACCTGTCCATTAATATGTTTGTTAGATGGTTTTAGATTGTTTTTTTTAATGATGGGGAAACCACCCCACAGCAGAGCCCTTAGGACTCACCAATGGAACCTAAACTCTCGGGAAGACTAGCACGGCAACCCACTGCCATGGCCTCCCACTTAAATCGCAGTTTGATCCCAGGGAGAATCAAACCTGTGAAATCTGTGACATGGGGCACGTGCACACAAGTTCACCCTTACCACTTGGGTTACCCATGGGTGGGTGGTTTTAGAAAATATTTTGAACTTCAAAACTTTCACATTGACTTACTTTTTCAGCACTTTTATCACTTCCTAGGGATGCATTGACCATGGCTTCTTGCTCACTTCTCTCAGATTCTTCCAAACGTTCTACCTTCCTAAGTTTCTGTTCTTCAGCTGCCTTTTTGTCAACTGGTTGGAAATCATTCTCTTCAGAACTAAATCTCTTTCGTTTTTCTGGAACTTCTCTTATATTGTTAGCAGCATCCTCATCTGGCGTCTTACATTCTTTCTTTTTCTCATTCTTTCCATTTGCATCTCTTATCTCAATATCCTTTGAATCTGCACTAAGTAAACTTTCAGAAACCGAACCATCCACCTTTTTCTTTTTACTTTTGGATTTGGCAATGCTCACTTCCAGAGTAGAGCCTGAATTATTGACTTGGGGATCTCTTGAACACTCTGCATCCTTAAATGTTGTACAAACTACCCCTTGCTTTCCATCCAAGTCACCTTGCTTGGCGTTGTCAAGAGAATCGGAAATAGGCTTATCTTTCTTTTTCTTCTTACGCTTCAATGTCTTCTCTGTGTCATCACCAACACATTGGCCTTCTGAGAGTACCATTTCATTAGGTTTTTCTTCAATTGCTACAGGCAGTGATTCCAATTGATAATGTTCTACATAATTAATAAAAGATCCAGAATCTGAGTTGCTTTTCTTTTTCTTTTTCTTTTTCTTTTTCTCCCTTCTTTTCTTACCAGGTTCCTCCACAAGTGATCCAGTTCCTTGCACAAGAGAATCAGAAATCTTCTTGCCTTCTTTCATTTCTTTAGATCTTACATTTGATTCTGGGGCTGCACCATTTGTTAGCTTCTCCTTGGAATTTCTAGAATGAGGGACTGTGGTTTCGGATTGACTGACAACATCACATTTATCACCCTCACTACTCTTTCTATTTTTCTTACTTCCATTTTCCCAAGCCACAGTGGAGGCACGTTCACCATCTCTTTTAATGATGTCATCATTCTTTATTTCTGAAATTGAACAGAACTAGAACATGAGATCAATCAAGAATTACGAAATAAAGCATATCCTCCTGTTAGTGTGTGTGACAGTGAGAGGGAGGGAGGGAGACAAGCATTTAACTCCCACCAACATCATAATTCAGAAACTAGTGTTAAAAGAATTTTTCCATACGTTGCTCATTCTGGAACTTGACCTTTGTGTTGGAATGATTCCTACATACAACAGAGAGCTCAAATAACATGAGAATAGAAACTTGAATTCATTGTTGTAAATAAACAATGGAATAACAGCAAGCATTACTTGGGCTTTGCCTAGGCCTCAATTGATATTAGATATTAATAAATATTTTACCTAGGAAAAAACAAACATATATTGTGTGTGTGTGTGTGTGAGTGTGAAAGGTAGAGTTTGCTATTAATATTAAATTTAGTTACACCCATACAGATCTATATAACCTAAGTCTAAGGCATCCTTCATCTCTCGCGTTTTCCAACTCTTCTTTTCTATTCCCTTACATGTCCCTATTTTAGGACTTTCTCATAAGCTTTGGCGTCTGTATAAATAGAATGCAGATGCTTTATTGGCAGGCTCTCGCCTGGGCTACCAAAAACCAGTCCTTGGAGCGTGCCTCCAAGGACTTGGGCATCATAGAACTTGAATTGAAGGTACATTTGACATCATAGAACTTGGGCATAGTTAACAGGCAAAGAGATATTGGGCTGAAAGGAATAGCTATAAAATGTTGCAAACTCCAAATGGATTAACTAAGCAATCATAAGGTGAGACAAACGTGCAATAAAGCCCAGCACACACGCCCAATAAAAACATAAGAAGTTTTTTGCCACATGAGGGCTTAAGAAAACGAGTAGAAATTTTCGAGGGAAATGTTCAATTTATTTCAAAGATATCCACTATGGATAAGATATCCCGCAACATTGACCATGTAGGCAAAGCAAATATAGAATGTGTGTCAAGCATAACTCATAAGATCCTATAGTACTGCCAAGATTATTATTTTTTTCCCACTTAGGCTACCCCTCCCATGAACCTCCGGACCAACCAACCCAAATCTTCCCTTGAAAGTGTCTCTGTGTTTTGGGAGCAGAACGTGCAAAATCAAGCAACGGATCTTAGAACAATAAAATTTTGAACAACAAGATTGAGTTTTTTTCCCTGGCATTTGAGTTGTCTACTCTCCTCTTTTAATTGACAACTCGATGCAAATAGGCTCTGCTCAAGTGCTAACAACCTCTACCTTCCCTTTCCACACTTAGCCAAGAACCCATTTTTAACATTTGGTAGGCCCGTATAAAACATTTGGGATAATTCCCAAAAAACCAAGGGAGTTGGCAGGCCCCACCTCAACGACCAAAACAGTAATATATACACAAGAGCCATTATAAACGAGGATATCATTATTGATTAACTTTTTGTGCGTACACAACCAAACATATAATATTGGAGATTTTTTAATCATACCACACCTCCAGATACTTGGAGTAAATCTCTTCCAAACCCAATGCTGAACCCTTCAAACCATCTTTCTGCAGCAACAAAAAGGACCAATAACATTGAGATAGGCTATCAAATAATTTTTTTTGACTGGCAAAAAAAAATTTATTGATTGAAAGAATCGGCAACAGCCCAGGTCTTCAAAAAAACATATACAAGAGCATTGCCTGAGTAGTAGTGATACAAGAAACTCATGGAAGCTCATTCGATTAAAATCAATTACAACCAACCAATGGAGTAAAGTATTGAAAAAAATTTCTAAGCTCATGTATCAAAAATCAAATAATGAACAACAAGAACCCTTTAATGGGCATTCTAAGAAAATAAGTGTGTAAGTGGAAACTAGAAACGTTATCAATAAATAAACACCTCATCAATGAATACAATGTAACGGTTTGCTCAGACATCCTTTTTTAATAGGTTTTAGCACTGAATGCAGGCAAATGAAAAAACAAATTCATGTGATATGCACAATTAAATTAAAAAATGTTGAGAATGATTTGTCATGGCAAGAAAAATAGTAGTTCAACCATACTTTACATGGAAATATTTTATTGTCTATGGAATCTCCCCTACAAAACGGGCTGTAAGAGTTTCTTTATGATGGAAAACTTTAAACTCATCCGTAACTCGGGCAACCAGATTTTTGCGGCAATGAATATTGCTAGCCTCACTTCTAACAATTTTAAAACTAATCACCATCATGGTATAAAGAAGCCAGGGGGAAAACTCTCTTACAACTTCAGTTAATAAATACTTGGAAATGGAAAAAACCCTGTTCATATTCACAATATTACATATTCATTGATAATAGTAGCATATAAGGTCAACAACATTCCCAATTCTTTTGAACTGCAAGACCACAAAACTTGATATTCTAAGAGCACAATTATTTAGATCAGCTCAATTGAGTAAATGGTCACTTAGTCACATCATTTTGTTTTATTTTG
>CM056953.1:4119879-4400643 GCA_029856935.1 Cyclocarya paliurus
TACCATATGTATCCTAGGTCTCCAATAAGTAAAAACTCTCATGTATTGATACAATATGCTAAGTATATAAATAAAATAGACTCTCAAAAGGCTCTCACGATTGATGATGTATTTCATCAAACAACTTGTTGTCATTGTTTTTACAAAATACACAAACAAAATACACTTGATTACCTTCAACCTCTTCTGCATTGGAGCATCTACGCTCAATGTATAACTCAACACTTCAATATTTTCAATAAATTGCGTGTTTGTTATAAATGAGCTAGATTTATTCAATCCACAAAGTGTGCGCAAGTTGCTCCATATGCTTACATCTACATATATAAGTTAGACCTTATAACATTGTAGAATTAGCAAACTATAATCACATTGTAATCTTGCAAATTAGAACTTATAACCAATTATCCCCAAGAAATTCAAGCCCATGCAAAAGAAATAGTAGTGTATATTGTAAAGTCATTTGTATTGAAGTATTGATTGAGTTTCCAAGCCAATAAATTACATAAATGGTTCAGATTTATATCCCGTGGGAGATAAAAGAAATTAATAAAACACAAGAACTCAATCAATGACAAGAGCAAAAACTAAGTGAAACTAACCCAACAATAAAGGCACAATCATCAACTTGGCATGAAAGAAAAATCTAAGGAAATATACAATTGATTCTCTTCCAGCATAATATCCCACACCCTAAAAGTTAGTTCTCAGGTTTTGTCAAGTTAATTATTGATGTCACTAAAAATATGATGTCATATTCTAGCTTCATATAGCCAATCCAGATCCCAGCATGCACATGTTGGATCTCATGTACTACGGTTCCAGAAGTGCCAAATAAACAAGTTATACAGCAAAAAGATAACTCTTTTTTTTTTTGTTATCTTTTAAACAGCCAAACAAGACCATGTACATATCCAAAATTTAGAGCAATCATATCCAAAATCCCGATTTGAAGATTTCAATTTGACTACTTTCATGCAATTTCCTCGCTTGATAAGATATAAAAAGAAGGGAACCTTCAGACCAAATTCCTAAATGACTAACATTTTATCTCTTTTTGATTGGTAAGCAAATGACTAACATTTATCTGACAGTCCATCAGATTTTATCAAGCTGTGTCACTTGACAATACAGTGCCAAACCCCAGTATCTTATAGCCAATCCATGTCCCAACATGCACCATGTTGGATCTCATGCATCTATGGGGGTTCCCACAAGTGCCACATAACAATTTATGCTGCAAAAAGTTAACTAATGAAACAGTTTTTCGACTCCAACTAAGCAAGACCTTTTACAATAAAGAAATTGGACATTTAGAAGAACTGGTCCATTCCTTCATCAAATATGTGAAAAATGAAAATCAATCTCTTTCACATAAAAATGAAAAAACAATGTGAAAGAGGTTTATTTCTTACCACACAATTTAATAATTTTATATTTTATTTTCTCTCTGTTTTCCTCGTTCAGTGAGTGCATCTCTCATGTTTTAAGCCCAGTCCCTAAATCCTTCAGGTCATCTCAATATTGAAAGGTTTATAAGTTTCTTTTTATTTTTTTTGGGGGGGGGGTCATTTTAAGGCATAAAGTGCATATGTTAGATATTTTAAAGAATTAGAGAAATGTTTCTTTGAAAATCTTCAACATGTTCTACGTATAGCTTAACTAGTTTGAACAAAGATGCTGTAATTCGCTAAGAATTTGAAAGAACAACAAATATTAATGCAGCACAAAGGATTTGAGTATATGCTATAAAATTAAAGAAACTAATTTTAGTTTTCCAGTTTTGATTTCCCTTTCAATTAAGGCAACCAAGCAAGGAACAACTTTGCTTTTCTTCAACGAAATTTTCTCAGCATCCAAACACTATATTTGGGATTTTCCAGTCAATTAAAAAATGTGAGATAGAGAAAGGAAGATAATTACACCTTTCCATCCATGGGTTTGATATTGAATTCGTCATCACAGTACCTCTAAAGAGCATCTGACATCTTCCACAGTAGGCCATATAATGCGTGGTTCCCCAAGACCAAGTGGTGTTATATCTTCTGAGAAGCCCGATGACATGGAGGAAGCCATCTCATCTTGCCACTTCTCATCCAAAGAACCGAGGGAAGTGAACTGCAATAATACAGTATAATTAGTTCATGCATCAAAAGATCCATTGCAAACATTTATGCACATAAAAAATTCAGCACAAAGGAATTGAATGAAAAGACTTGATTTAGAACAACATAAAACAGGGAAACCAAAGCCTTGAGGGGGAGAGCAAATCGACGGTGAGAGAGAGGGAGAGCTTTGGTGGAGGGGCTGGGGACCATTGGGGGGGGGGGGGTAGCTTAGCTAGTAGCTAGAGGTAGTGTGGCGGTTACGGACACGGCGGCACTGGAAATTTGAGGGAGAAAGGAATTCGAGGGAGAAGAGAGAGGGAGATCTGTGGGAGAGAGAGAAGCCGCGAGGGAGGGGCTTGGTTGGGTTGGCTGGCGACGGTGGGTCAACGGCAGCATGCAGTGGCTGCTGCATGAAGGCATGAAGAGTGGGGATCGAGGAAGAAGAGGGATTGGGCAGAGACAGGGGGGAGACGGCTGGAGGAGGGAATTAAAGGAATTTAGGGGAAAATGCAAGGTTTAAATTTTATTATCTTTTTCGGAGATTTTCACTCGCCGCTAATAAGCATTAAATAACTCCAGATGACTTTCACGACGACAATTTTCGCCGTAAATAGTATCTATTGCAACGAGTTTTAAATTTGACGGAAATAAAGTATCACTACAGTAACAATATTTTGTTGCGACAACAAAAATCATCGCAAAAAAAAGGAACAGTAAATTCCCATCGGCATTTCCCAACTTCGTGTTTGAATTTAGCGGCGACTTATTTGTGGATTTTTTTTTGCGACAATCTTAAAATCACTGAAAAAAGCCTAATTTCTTGTAGTGTTTTGGGGTAAGGATGTAACCCTAGCTTCAATCAATCAGTTTCTTCGATTCGTTGATCTTGCTTCAGTAGTTGCCGCAACACTTTGTAATTTTTGTATGTCTCCTGATTCATTTATGATATGTGCTATATCTTTAAAAACTTCCAGTCAATTTCTCCTGCTAAGGGCATTAGCATTGGCTTGACTAAAACTAAAAATTGGCCAAATTTTAGATAATATGTGCTAAAAAGTCCCCACATTGGATTGGGCATTTCTAAAATAATTTGGATGTTAGCTACAGTGATTAGCCAAATTTGAAGAACCAAATTGATTCACCAAAAGTTAAAATAATAATTTCTTACTCCAAGCAAACATTAAAATATTAATGTCACTCCAATAAAAATATTATTTGATTTGTAATTAAGAAATTTAGATAGAGCTTTTGATGAGTTTAATCAAATATTTTTTGTTATTAACATTAAATGACTTTTAAAAATATGATTTTTTAATATTAATTTAATTAGAATATAATTATTATTAATATTAAATTGGTAGAATTATAAAATGTGATATTAAAAAATTAAATAAAAAAATTATTAATTTAATAATATTTTATTATTATAGAGAGAGTAAATGGCTAATCCAATGTGGGGATTGAATTTAAATAGAATATACAAATGTAAAAAAGTGTGATATTGGCTAAAATTTGAAGATGTATTTGATCAATCCAATGCTAGTGCTCTAAAATCTGCTGCCTTTATGACTAGTCCTCTTCTTCACAAACATTCTGTTGGGTCAGGTGGTGGAAATTTTTTCTATTCTTGACTTTATTCCTATAAACTCCAATGCATACATGATTCTTCACTTCACATATTAGGAGAAACAGAAAGTAAAGCACGTTTTGTTCTTGAAATCTATTGCCATTTTAAATTTATTTAGGTTTGGGTTTATTTTAATTCTGAGTCCTATTCATTTTGGTGGTTCAAATGGCTACCGGGCTGCTCCTAGAGATTTGGACTAGCGAGAGGATGGATAGAAGGTTCAAATCTGGGATTTGCTCTTAGACCAGGAAGGTAATTATTGGATCTTCTTTCTTCTCATTTTACATTTTTTTAAATGAAAAATGTATTCTCTTTTCTTGTAGTTTTCTAAAACGTGTTGTGCCTTACAATTGGACCATTTGATGGTAACAAGTGTTTCTACTTAAATGTTTCATGTAGGCATTATTGCATTGATCCTACCAGAGCACTATTATAGGTACACTTCAATACATCCTAGTTCTACCATACACCAGTTGGTGTTGGCTGATTTACTATATCTCCATGAAGATGAGTTTGTTAGAATTGTAGTTATTGTATTTTTTGTTTAACTGGTTTTTGAAGTGCTTTGGTCTATCCTTGAATTTTAGACATTTTATTTATTATCTATGGTAATTTGGTATTTGTTAACATGGGTTTTGATGTCCCTGCAACTTTACAAATAAAAAACTAACCACTCTAAAGTTTGCACAGAATGCCACACTAATTCAAAACAATGTCACTACATCATGCAAATTATACTTATTTTCTATGTTATGGAAACTGATCTTTCCTTGATTTATAGTTTACAGGTTTCTAGCTGCAAGTTGAGAACTTTTAGTATTTCCTCTAAGCACCAGGTCGATCTTTAGCTTAAGTACTTGAGGATTGAAGAATCAGATCCTCCAACTAATTGCACACTTAGAATATAATGTAAATGTTTAGACTATAAAGTAAGTCCTTTGTGTAATTGCTTTATGGATTGTAATATAATATAAGATATGTCATTTTTTTAATGTATTTTGTTTCAATACTAATTCTTTTTATTTTGTAACAAACTAATTCCGGCAATCTTTACTTGTTGGAAAAAGTTTTTTTGGTCACTAATACATATTTGCGGCAACAAATATTGCCAAAATTTATATTTGCTACCAAACAAATTTGGTCAAAAGCCAACGCAACAGTTATTTTGTTGTTGCAAATAATTATTTACTGCGGCAATTTATGCCGCCAATAATTATTTGCGACACTAAAATCATATTGCAACAACAACAATGGCCGTTGTAATGGCTTTTTGCGGCAGAACATCTTACTAGCTGCGGCGACTATTTGCGGGCAATTATGAAGCGACGCAATAGATGGCTTTGAGACGCATTTTTACCATCCCCTATTGGCGAAAGTTAATGGACGCAAAAAAAAAATTTCGGCACATTTAGTTAATGCCAATGCCAAAATATTTTCTTCTGTCGTTTATTTTTTAAAGCATGAATGGTGAAAGAAACCTTTTATTTAGCAACTAGTACTAGAAAATCCTTTAATTGCAGCTAACCTTATTAATTAATTAGCTTGTGAATTAATTAATAAAGGATGATCACTTATATATAATATTATTTGTCTAGTTTGGTTACACAGTTTATATGAGATATTTTATTAAAAGTTGAATAAAATATTGTTATAATATGATTTTTTAATTTTAATTTTATTTTAAAATTTTAAAATTTATTATATTTTGTGTGAGAATTTGAAAAAATTATAATGATTATATAAGATGAAATAATTAATTTAATTTTGTGTAATCAAATCAACTCTTAAATTTATAGCAGACAACTTCCAACATTATGACAATTGAAACTTTTGGGAGCACGTACAGGTATTATCAATACGAAACTTCAAAATCTAGCCACCTCAATAAATATATATAAAATCCCAAAATATAACGTTTACACGCGTATATTTATAATTTACACAAATATTTAAAGGCATCAGTGAAAAAAACTTTCCTTCTATGAAAAATGCTCTGCTAGGGTTTCCTTCATTTTTTTTATCTTTGTTTTGGTTCCTTCGTTCCTTCGACTGCATGGTGGCCTCTGATGGCTCACCGCCCATGGCAGCCCAGCCCCGATCGTTTGCCGACCTTGTCTCTGTGGTGCCTCATCCATTGCCGGAGATGGAGGTCCCTTTCCGTCACCTGAAACCCATAGATGGTGAACTGGTTTTTACCTTCTCTACGAGGAGATTGAGAAAATAGCCCAGCCGTTCCGATACTCCATCATCCTTAAATTCCTCCACCACAGGCCTTCTCTAGACGCCGTGCGATCCTTTATCCGCAGCCGCTGGGGGCTGTCTAGCATGCCCGTGATCTTTGCCATGCAACGTCCGCGACATGTATTTGTTCGGATGGCTAATGAGCTAGATTTTAACAAGGCTTTTTCTAGAGAATCATGTGAGATTAATGGAGTTTTCTACCGACCTTTCACATGGACGCCGAATTTTGATGAAAACTTTGAACCATCATCTGTCTCGATATGGGTGTTTTTGCCTGGACTCCCACCTAATTTTTATCAATCTTCTGTATTAAAAATGCTCACAGCACTGATCGGAAGATTCATCCGGCGTGATAACTCTACGACCTGTGTGACGAGAACAGATGGGGCTCGGGTCTGTCTTAATAGATTCGTCAAAGGAGCCAATCAATTATTTCTGGATTGGTAAACCTGGGGTTCCTCGAAATAGGCGGTAGAAGGTTGTATTTGAGACTTTGCTTGCTTATTGCTCCTTCTGTAAATGCCAGGGTCATACTTCTTGAACATGTCGTATTGTGGGAGACTAGAAGAAGACGTTGAAGGGAGGGCAGAAATGGGTTAGGAAGGCAGGGAAGCCTGCAGAGGTTGTGCAAGTAAGTGAAGACACTTCTCCTTTGGAGGTAACTACGGATGCTGTGGTGCAACAAGGAGGTATTGTGCAGCAGGGAGGTGCTGAAATTGTGGAACCCAGTAATGAGAATATGAAAGTTAACACTGAGAAGAGAACTCTGGATGTGGATGCTGACATTTGCCCACTTGAGAATTTGGATGGGCTGCGAGACTCATAGGAAAATCCAAACCCTTTAAAGAAGGTACTGTCGTCTGACCCAATGTTAGCTGATGAAGGGGCACCAAGCTTCTTTAATGGACCTATGAGTCCTGGGCCTCCGAGTGGTAAGGCTTTAGAGCCATTTGAGGGGCAGTATTAGCATTCGGGCTTGGGCCTGGCTGATAGAGGTGGGGAGACGGGTGAATGGAGACCTGAGGATATCTGGTTAGTGGTAGTCACGGATTTAGATGAGGATGGGTTAAGCTTGAATGGAGATATGTTGGAGGAGGCCAATAAGGGTGAACCAGTGGTACAATTTACTTCTCAAGGCTGTGATGCTATGGGTGAGACAGATAGGGTTGACGAGTCATAATTTGACGGTGAAAATGAGAGAGATAGGATGAAAGAAGATATGCATAAAGAATATTGCTCTGATTCAGAAAAACCTTGTAAAACAGTTGGTAAGTTTCAGAAAAGGAACTCCACCTGGGCTATCACTCGTCCTACCAAGCTTAATTTATTATTAGTCCCATTCTTTTTTGGAATATTCGGGGAGTCAGTTCCTCTAAGTTGCGCTTGAGGAAAATCATAAAAAAAAATACAGGCCTAATATTGTAGCTTATGATGAGCCTTGTTTGATGGAAGATAAAATTCCAACCTGCTTGGATATCTTTAACTGTGATTTTTTTATTACTAACGAAGCTCAAAAGGGGAAAATCTACTTGTTGTGGAATTCAACGGTTTCAATACAATGGTTGGTCAGGTCTAATCAATTCGTCTCTGTGAAGGTTAAGGAGAATGGGTTCATCTTTATTCTTACAATTGTTTATGCTAAGTGTAATTCGTTAGAGAGGAAGACTCTCTGGGCGAACCTAGTTGCTTCTAGTAATAGTAATTTTTCGTGGATTCTATGTGGTGACTTCAACATGATCAAAGAGGATTTTGAAATAAGAGGTGGTCATCCCGGCCCATTTCCTGCGATGAAAGATTTTAATCTTTACATTCAAAACTATGGCTTGCTAGACATATGTTCGAAAGGCTCTAGGATGACTTGGTGCAATGGTCAAAGTGACTTGGCTCATAGTTGAGCAAGGTTAGATATATGCTTTATTGATTCTAATTTTCTTAATTGTTTTCCTAATATGTTTATTAGGTTTTGTCTCGTCCTACTTCGAATCACTCTCCTTTAGTGATTCAAATGGGTGACGATCCCTTCAGGTATGAGCCTAGTCCTTTTTGTTTTCAATTTATGTTGACTGATCGTGTTGATTTTCTCAATTTTGTCGGGGGGGGGGGTCAAGAGAAGATTAGTTTTGGGTTAAATAAATTAGCTTTTAAGTTGAAACAGATGAAGGTGGCGTTTAGGGATTGGAATCAGCGTGTTTTTGGGCTTACTAATGTTATTATTAGTGATCTTGAGCATTGTATTGAGAGCATTGAAAATCGCCTTCAGGATTCCTTTTTTGTTAAGATGATAATGATCTTCTGACTACTAAATTGGAGATTTTAACTTGGAGGGGTCGAGAAGACGTTTGTCTTTCTCTGATTGCCAAGAAAAATTGGCTTAAAGATGGGGATCAAAATTATAAATTTTTTCATGCTTATTTGAATGTTAAACATCAAAAGAGGGATACTGACATATGCTTCACGAATGGTACTCATTTAAAAACCCCTATTGAAATTCATCAGGTGGCCATTGAGTATTTCCATAATTTTTTTGGTGAAAGCAATAGTTGTGAGTCACCTAACTTAGAGGATTTGATTTTTCCTGTGATTATCGAAGAAGATAATTTGATGCTTTTTAGTATCCCTTCCATTGAGGATATTAAGGATGCTTTTTTCAGTATTCCTATTGATAGTAGCTCTGATCTGGATGGTTTTGGTTTTGGGTTCTTCAGGATCTATTGGGATATTGTTAAAAATGATTCATTTAAAACCATTTCTAATCTTTTTCAACACCATTCGCTTCCCAGATTTTATACTACATCCTTTATTGTGTTGCTTCCCAAGGCTGATAAGTCTAATGGTTTTGATAAATTTAGACCTATTAGTCTTTGTTATATGATATATAAGATTTATGCTAAGATCATTGTGGGTCGTTTGACGAATATGCTCTCCAAGATGATTTCTCAGGAGCAATGGGCTTTTATTCCTAATCACAACATTTTTAAAAATATTAGTCTTACTCAGGAAATGATCCATTCTATTAATAAAAAGTCTAATGGGGGCAATGTTCTGGTTAAACTTGATATGACCAAGGTTTATGATAGAGTGAATTGAAGTTTTCTTTTACATGTTTTGGATTCCTTTGGTTTCTCCTCAGTTTTGCGATCTGATCAAATTATGTATTTCCACTCCTTGGTATTCTATTATGATGAATGACACTTCTTTGGATTATTTTAAAGATGAACAGGGTATGAAGCAAGGAGATCCCCTTTCGCCCTATTTATTTATTATTATGTAAGAGGTTTTATCTCGTTTGCTTAAGAAAGCGTTTGAGAATGGTAGAATTGGTTAGTTTTCTCAAGCCAGATGTACCCCTCTTATTTCCCACCTGATGTATGCTGATGATATTCTTATTTTTGCTAATGGTGGTAAGAAGTCTATGAGACATTTGATGAAGGTCTTAAATGTTTATGAGCTTTGGACAAGTCAAGTTCTTAATAAAGATGAAAGTGTTATTTTTTGCGTTAAGACGATTTCTATTCCCAGAAAGTCCTCTCTTCTCCGTATGACTGGTTTCTCATATGGGTCCTTTCCTTTTAAATATTTGGGTGTCCCTATTGTGATTGGTAGGCTTAAGGTTTGTATTTTGGTGAGTTGCTTGAGAACATGTTCCTAATTGGGTGCTTATGGCTTTGAATAGGATTCTGAGTTCCTTCTTCTGGGATGATTCTGATGGCAAAGGTAAGCAGAAGTGGGTTGCCCTGAAACATATTTGTACTCCTACTGAGGAAGGAGGCTTGGGTATTCATGATTTTGGGGATATTCAGAAGGCTTTACACATGAAATTTGCCTGTGTCTCATTCAGGGTTAGTCCTTATGGACAGATTTCTTTAGAGGTAAGTATGTTCAAGATAGTCATTTATCCCTCTTGAATCCTAATAAGGATACTCGGTTCTAGAAATCTATTGTCCGTAGTATTCTGGAGGTTCTAAACAATTATAAATGGATGGTGAGAAAGGGTAATATTTCATTCTGGTATGATAATTGGGAGGATGATGGTCCTATTAGTGGACATTACCAGGTTCTTAAGAAACCTTTGATGAAAATTAAAGAGTGTCAGGTTGATAACGGTTGGGATATCATTCTTTTGGAAATGCTAGTGGGTCAACAAAAAGACCTTGAGTTGTATCAATTTTTGGCTAGGAGGAAGGATGGGAATGGTGTTCTTATTTGGCTAAAGGATAATAATAGTAAATTTTCTACTAAGAGTACTTGGGATTATATTCTCATTAGAGCGCATTCCTTACCTTGGGCCCATTGGATTTGGCATACCAATCTTCTTAAGAAAATTTTCATCATGATGTGGAAGGCTTCTCATAATTGTTTAAGTGTTGATGAGAAGATCAAGACTATTGGCATACCTGTGGTTTTTAAATGTAATTGTTGTGCCAGGGGCCATATGGAGGATTTAAACCATGTGCTCTATATTGGTGATTTTGCTAAACAAATTTGGCGTTTGGCTGCAACTCACTTAGGTGTTCATATGGATGGTTTCCAAATGTGGCAGGAGCAAACAGTTTCTGGTTCCGCCGTGCTGGTAAGTCTACTCAGTTATGGATTATTTTTGGTCTCCTCCCGTCTATTGTCTCTTGGAAGCTTTGGGATAGGGGTTGTAAGGCCCGATTTGAGGAAAAGGTGGATTTAGTTCAGTTAGTTTGGCATGTTATTAAGCTGTGGATTCACAAGATTATGTCGTTAAGAAAGTTTCTTGGATCTCTTCCCATGATGTTGCTATTTTACATAGATTGGACATTCTGGTTTTATTTCCTAAGCCCAGGCAATTTCGTGTGGTCAGGTGGATTCGGCCTCTATAGGATTGGATGAAGCTGAACACTAATGGTTGTAGTTTAGGGAATCCTGGGCCAACTGGTGCTGGGGGGTGATTCGCGACAGTTGTGGTAGGTTGCATGCAGCTTATTCTGTGTTCCTGGGTGAATGGTCCAATAATTTTGCTGAATCGAAAAGTTTGTTGGAAGGGGTCGTAGGTGTTATCAGTTTGGTTTTGGCAGGGTTGAGATTGAGACAGACTCTCAATTTCTTGTTAACTGGATTACAGAGGGAGATTGTAATTTTTGGTACTTAGAAGATTTCTAGGAAGAGTTGCAAGGTCTCTTGGGCAACATGGAGTATTGATTGACCCATGTTTTCCGTGAAGGTAATGCGGTGGTGGATTTTCTTGCCAAGCAGGGAGTTGGGAGTTTAAATATGGATTGGACTAGCAATAGTGAGAATTTTATCGGTCAACTCAAAGGTCTTCTTTGTATGAACATAATTGGTCTTCCCTATTTGCAACTCACTTAGGCTTCCATTGATAAGTTCTATTTGTTTTATTTGAGTTGATCTTATTTGTTTACGTGCTCTTTTTGCAGGTGCTTCTTATTTCATCCTTTTGTCCTTTGTCTTGATCCTGTAATTTTTTCTTTGAACATTATTGACATTTTGTATTATGGTTGGTTTGTTTGGTTTTTTTTATGCCTGGGTTTTAGTTTTTTTTTTTGAGAATCTGTAACCCCCAGGTATTCGGCTGAAATCACGGTTTTCTTCCACCATAAGTGAAGGTTTTTCAATAAAATTAGAATACCATCATTTTCTAAAAATATGTATATATATATTTGAAGGCTTGATAATCTCTTTAGGGGAGATTTTTTGCTTGCCAAACAAAACAAAATTAATGAATCCTTTGTTACTATTTTAAATCGAGTAATTTTTTTCAGGAAAAAACTACTTTGCTTCCCAACTTGTACCACTCAATTTACCTGCTTGACAAAATAATTTTTTATTTATTTAGTGATTAAAGAAGTGATTTTAAGTGTATTGAGATATTTTTAAAATATTTAAATATATTAAAAAAATGTGAAAGAAAATAATATTAAAAAAAAAAATTAAAAGTAACGTGCGGTCAACTTGAACGGAATATTCTAACAGATAGAGTAGCCTGACTCTTTTCTTTACTAGCTAACCATTTAAAATCTTGTACGTACCTGTATATTTGTCTTGAACCATCTTCCTTATATTAATCAAGTTTTTTTTTTTTTTTTGTCATTCAAGGGGTAGTACCATACGTTAGATTATCAAATTAAGTTTATAAATAGATGTAAGCTCGATATTATATTAAATTATGTTAATTTATAAATTCTAATTTTATATTTATTTTTTTATGCCTAATATTTCTATAATTATTTTTATTAGCAGCCAGGCCACGCAGATAAATTTCATACCAGAATTTTGTCTCTTTACAACTCACATATGATGCCCAAGTATCATATATATATATATATATATATATATATATATGTGTGTGTATATATATTCGATTACAAATCACATCATGTATATATGTTTACAATAATGTTACGCCCACCGCTTGGAATTTTCCACTCCCACTTCCCGCTATACGTGGCATGCCATGTTGTATGCCTTTAATAAATAAAAAAGTAAAGCTTCCTTCAACTAAATAAATTAGAACCTCCTTCATCTTCAAGCCAACCGGAACTTAAACCCATTTCAAATTTCTTCGTCAGCTTTGTCTTCAAGCCAGAGGAACCCATCTCAGATTAAAAAATATTGAGCTCCTTTGTCTTCAAGCCAACCAGAACCCAAACCCATTTCAAATTTCGTCTTCTTCAGCTTCGTCTTCAAGCCAGAGGAACCCATCTCAGATTAAAAAAATATTGAGCTCCTTCGTCTTCAAGCTTCATCTTCCCGTTCCAGTTCAAAAAAAAAAAAACCCAAGAATCCCTTTGTCAAAAAAACTTGATAAAAAAAAAAGTTCCAGTTCCAGTGTGGGATAAAAAAAAAATTCCCTTTGTTTTACTTGTTTTACAACAGAGAGAGATAGAGCAGGGGGATCATAATATCCTTACAAATATGTCTCTCTCTTGATTCTGCAGACGTATGAGAGAGCTTCCTATTCTGAACAATGGTGCGAGTTAGTGTTTTGAATGATGCTCTTACGAGCATGTACAATGTTGAGAAGCGTGGGAAACACCAGATCATGATCAGGCCATCCTCAAAAGTGATAATCAAATTCCTCCTTGTTATGCAAAAGCATGGTTACATTGGAGAGTTTAAGTATGTTCACGACCATAGGTTTGGAAAAAATATTGTCGAACTTAATGGAAGGCTAAACAAATGTGGTGTTATTAGTCCTCGTTTTGATGTAGGCTTTAGAGAGATTGAAGGCTGGACTATAAGGATGCTCCCCTCTAGACAGTACTTTGGTTATAATAAAAGAGGCTAGGAGAAAGCATGTTGGTGGTAAAGTACTTGGTTTCTTTTCCTAGGCTGAGTTTTTGCCCGAAATGATCCAAATTTTTCTGCTTGAGGAGTTGTTTGGTGTATTTTGTGTATTTCGAATTTTTTTCTCTACAAATTATAGGGTAGCTCCTATGCTTCATTTCATTGACGCCTTTTCTTTTTGGGTAGCTGTTGTGTACCCACTTTAATGGAAGGCTGACAGTAACTTTGATTTAAAAGAGAGAGAGAGAGAGAGAGAGCTTTCATACAGAGATGGATAGATTCTAGGAGTGCAACATGTCCAAAAACTCAGCAGAAGCTCGAAAATTTTCCACTTACTCCTAATTATGTTATGAGAAGTTTAATAACTCAGTGGTGTATTGATCACAATATTGAGCAGCCAACCGGAGTAACAAATGGGAAGATTAAAAAGAGTGATGGATCATTGTGATATTAGTGGGGACATAACAACCATTCAAGCTAGAGTCTGCAAGCTCTCTAGCAAGCTTTCGTCGGGGGTTGATTTTCGACTTCAGAAGAAGAAATGAGGAATAGAGGAGGGGGGATGTTGGGCGGGGCACCAGTTTTTTCCTTTTTTTTTTTTCTTTTAAACAAGTGGCATGCCACGTAGAACGGTAAGGGAAAATGGTAACTGTAGCATCGCCCATATGTTTATAGCCAAGCACGTACAATATGAAAGGAAAAGACTAGTAAGGCCTGCCCATTTTGCATTGAAGATTACATACATATGCACATTTCAACATCAACTTGGCATCATATTTGATACTTACAAGTTTCAACGTGTTGCTTATTTCATTAATGTTACCATATATATATAACTTGTCACGTACGCTTGAAACAAAGAAGTACTCCATCACGATCGAGCTAGCTGCTTGCAGCTTATTTCAATACTATCATATATATATATATATCACTCGTTATTAGGAGGCCATAATACTGATCTATATATCTTCAAACCCTGAAAATCACAAATAAAAAGAAAAACAATGACAAATTAATTACATGCTTTTGATATTTAATGCACGTACGTTAACAAACAGAAGCAGCACTAAATTAATGTGCAATTTCATGGATCGAGGCTTACTGAGTATACTCAATTCTGATTTTTCCGGCGTCAGGATTAGCTATTGCTGCGAAAGCTTCTTGAGAGAGATCGATAGTTCCCTGACATCCTGCTGGACAGTAATCGACGATTTTAACCACAACGCTCGTACCCTTGCAAGGTTGTGGTACACCCTGATTTGTTGCTCCGATACATCTGACTCTATAATTTCTGCCACAGGCTGCCCGATTCGCCCATATTGCATCGCTTGCAGCAGCTATCATGACACCATTGTTTTGAAATCCGTAGCACGAAGAGGCTGCAGTCAATGATAATAGTTATTTGTTGAAACTCATGGAAGGTTCTTGTAAATCTGATCACGTAATTGGAGTTTGATGCATGCAGGGAAGTACATAGCATTTGCCCGCCCCATATATGAAATTGAGCATGCTAATTTGCATGCATCACACTAGTTAGATTGATTTCATATTCAAGAGTACTCTACTTTGATTGAGATGATCAATTTGAGCACATTAAGAAAATAAAGATTGCTAACTTGATGGGATTTTAGTTAAGTTTAATTAATAAGAAATGTAATTAGCTTTTCTCTAATCTCAGTGAATCTTCTTAAAAATAAAGAAACATGATAGTGCTTAAAAATAAAAAGAATTATACTTACAAGGCGATGCAAAGAATACGTATATTCTCAACGTTATTGACATGATAAATATTGATTGGAAAGAAAAGTTTAAAAAGTATAAGAACTCTTTGCATCGAAAATATGTCCACTTTAAAAATCTGAAAGATATAGGTAAAGTATGACATCAAAGCTCATAAGATATATATATATATATACACACACACATATGCATCACTGTTAATTAATAGAAACATATAAATGGATATACTCACGAACATAAGGAGGAGTGTAGAAAGTAGCCGTTCCCTCTGCAGCATTTGCCACTGACGTGAGAGTAAATATGGTCATGGACACCATAATCAAAGCACGAATACCCAACCCCATCTTTTTTCCCTATCAAAAACTACACGATGAGTCTATGACACTTCTACTTCTTTGATGCAAAAGAAGTGAAATGATGCCTCCAATTTATAGAGTAATATAAGAAGACTAATTGGTATATTTTTCTACACTAATAAATAAAGAAAAATTCTATTGATTATCTTCACACACCACATTTTTTTTTCTTACCAAATGCATAGTATATATATGATGAGTAGAATAATTCAATAAGTTTAAGAAGAATAAAACTAAAATTTTAAAATTTTAAAAAAATATATGGTGTGTGGTGTGTAAGGTTGTGTTTGGATGTTGAATTGAGTTAATATGATAAAATATTGTTAGAATATTATTTTTTAATATTATTATTATTTTAAAATTTGAAAAAATTAAATTATTTATTATATTTTGTATTGAAATTTGAAAAAATTGTAATGATAAGTTGAGATGGATTTAGAATCCAAACGTACCTTAAAGATAATGAGTAACAAAGCTCATAAATAAATAATTAAAAAAAATTCTTTTCATAAGTTATTATTTACCTCTCTATATCCAACATTTTATAAAATATATTTCTACATTCTATAAAAAATACCTTACATTTTATAAAAAAATTATAAATATAATGTAAAATAAATAATGATTTATGCATAACCTGATTTTTCTGTCTTCCTTATCGCCTCAAAGGTACGTACAATTATTTTCTTTCACTCGGAATTTCCTTAATTTCTTGTGGTCTCTAATCAAATGAACGTGCAAAATTGTCAGGGCGACGTATGCCTTCTAGCCTCACAACACGACGTCATCGTCATCGGAATTTTCCTCTTTGTCCACTGTACTTAATATATCATAAAAAATATCTTTATATTTTATAAAAATACTTTCATGCTTTGTAAAAATGTCACGTGTGAAATGTATAATGTGACTGTTATTGATTTATAACAAAACTCATTTTAAATAGATTAATTTTGTGTAAATCTCTTATAATAAATATTTTATTAAAAAAGAATTATTTTTGTATACTTTTTAATGCAGAATCTACAATTTTATAAAAAATTTATGAAATTTATCTGTTTAAAAATTTGTAAAAATCATTTTTCATCCAACTATATATATCTATGGATTTCAAGAACAGCTAGGATTGGAAAGGGCTAGATAAGATCAGTATTACTACACTACTAGAGGTTGCGTTGATTTTTTCTTTTTCTTTTTGTCAAATTTTGGACCACAATGGAAAATGAGAAAACAAATTGCCGTGCTCGTGAGGGGGCTCCTATTATATATGGCCAGTTCGTGGAATATACCAAATAATATTCTTCGAGGTGAGAACAAATTGCCGTGCTCGTGAAGGGGCTCAAATTGCCGTGCCGTGCTGTGCTGGTACGAACTAAGTTTCTCTACCGAATAATATTCTTCGAAGTGAGAACAAACTGCCATGCTTGTGATGGGGCTCCCATTATGGCCAGTTCATGGAATATACCGAATAATATTTTTCAATTAATATTATAAACAACATTGCTAAGGTGGTTGTCAAATATGCCTATTAAATATGTTTCATCAAATATGTACATTATTATAAATGATTTTTTTTTATTTTCTTTTTTGTAAGTATTTTTAAACATCCTTAATCAATAAAAAAAATATATATATACAAGTGGACACATTTAATGAACATATTTAATAATCATATTATCATTTTCCTATTACAGATTAATTAGTCTTGATTGGAATGCGTAAAAAACAAACCAAAACAAAATAAAATGGAAAAACACATACTATGTTTATGGTCCCAACCTCTTGATGTATTTTCAATTTTTTCGTGCTTATTAATAGGGTGTTAACTTTGAACCTTTTCATTACGTTTATGATACTTGTTTGTTTGTTTGTTTGTTTGGTTGCATTCCAATTCTAACTTCCTAACTTTGTTATGTTTAATTATTTTTTGGATAACTATTGTGAGGAGATAACATATACAGGGCCTAAAATGGATCTCAAATTACAGTCCATCAAGGGACTATAACTAAAAGACAAAAGAATAAAGGAAAATGGAACAAAAAGGGACAAGGGGCTGAAGGTATCAGGACGCATGGAGGTGTCAAGAGAAAGTGGGAAAGGGAGAGGGGGTTGGACATGTAAAGCAAGCATCCTTCACCACTATCGAGCGGCACGCAAACATAGAGCCAGATAAAAGGGATAGGGAGCCTACGATTTGTGGGGGCTACTTCTGACTTTTGGGTTCTTCTTCGACTTCTTATTCAACCTGAGAACTCTAGAGAGAATATCTTCTTCTTTAGCAAATAGATCTATAGCTCCTATTGTACAGTAAGAAATGAAAGTCTATAAGAGACTGTAAACAAGATTATTATAATGAAATCTCCTTTCCCCAAACCCCGTGGGCGTAGGCCTAATGCCGACCCATGCAAGTTTGTGTGTTCATCTCTTTTTATTTTTTCTGTATTTAAATATTGTTCACTGCCATAAATGTATGTACCAACAGTACCAGATCACTGCTGGGAGCTCCAAACAAAACCGATTGAGGCCTAACCCATCTCAGTGTGTCTCGAGAATGGATCTTTCTTCTTTTTCGAACTTTGTATTTTTGGGCGTTAACAAGTATGGCCTGACTTTGATTGTAGTACTTTCTCATATGAATTATTCTTATAATTCCTTTTGGTTAAATTGGGATCCTATCGTTACATTTATCAAATAGTTATCTTTCTCTCCTCTTAAGTAGTGATATCAGATAAGGTCTTAAAATGCACAACTCTCGAATATTTTTTTAAAAAAAAATTGTATCCATCGTAAAAGAATTAATTTTTTCATATGTTTTTAAATTTGTCTACTTTTATAAGAGTTCATGAATGGGATTTGCACACTTTATGACTGTACAAATAATTTCTCATATTTAATTAATTATTTTGTTACATTGGATGCTATAATTCGAAAAGAAATAAATACAATATTAAACAGCAAACCGGTCTGGTTGAATGTCATCACCGCCATATCATTGAAATGGGTTTGACTTTGTTGGCTCATTCCTCCTTTCCATCTAAGTATTGGACAGCAACTTTTCACACTGCAGTGTTTTTCATACATAAGTTACCCACCCGAGTTCTACAAAATAAATCTCCTCATTAGCTAGTATTTTGCACTCCTCCTCCCTACACTCAATTAAGAGTTTTCGGGTGTGCATGTTATCCATGTCTAACCCCCTTTGGATGTTCAAAGCTTGCTTATAAATCAACTCGGTGTGTGTTTCTTGGATACTCTTCCTAACACAAAGGGTATTGGTGCATGGCTATGGACACAGATTCCATCTATAAATCTCGACATGTTATTTTCTATGAACTTACTTTTCCTTTTCTAAGTTCACAGGCTACTTCCTTAGACAATTTGCAGTTCTTTGGGTCCGTGTTGTTCCTCGAGCTCTTCAACATGCTGCTCATGTGTCTATGCCCTCAGCTTTAGTGGTAGGAGCCCCCAGTGACCCCCTAGCACAAACTTCTCTCTGGCTTCATCTTTTCTATTGTGTCATCTTCCACATCAAATGAGCCAACACCCATTATCTTCCCAGGCCTCGTTTGCACTAATCCTATGATTACAAGGACTCAATATGGTACTAGACGTCCTAAGGTCTACCTTTCCACTTGTTATCCTTACCTGCATGTTTTGTGTCTGATTTACAAGCCCATGCTCAAGAGCCCAAGACCTACATCTAGGCCCTCAAAGACCCACGGGCAGCAGATCATGCAAGATGAAATTAAGGCCTTTCATGCAAATCATACGTGGACTTTAGTTCCCAAACGCCCAAATATGAACATAGTTGGTGGTAAGTGGGTTTTCAAAATTGAAATCTGGGCTAATGGGTCCATTGAACGTTACAAAGCTTGACTTGTTGCATGTGGTTTCACTTAACTCCTCTGGCTTGACTATGAGGAGATGTTTAGCCCAGTTGTCAAACTTGGTACTATTCATCTCATTCTCACTCAGGCATTGTCCCACGGTTGGTCTCTCAAGCAACTGGATGTCAGTAATGTTTTTTTACGCAATGATCTTCTAGAACGAGTTTATTTGTCTTAGCCTCCAGGCTTTGTTGATTCTACTCACCCCGATCATATGTGTCAACTTCACAAAGCCTTGTATAGTTTAAAACAGTCTCCTCAGGCATGGTATATGAAGTTTAGTTCTTACATTCAAGATATGGGTTTTCAACTATGCCCTTATGATGTTTCTTTATTTCATCTCCGAAAGGGTTATGATGTTATGCTGTTATTAATCTACATAGATGATATTGTGGTCACGGGTAGCTCTCAGCCTCTCATCAGTAAACTTATTTCTCATTTGTCTGTGGCTTTCAACATGAAAGATCTCGGGGAGTTGCATTATTTTTTGGGTATTCAGGTTGTCCGTGATCCTTCTTCCATTACTCTCACACAAACTCGCTACTTTCTCTCTCTGCTGTAACGATTCGATTTGGATGGTGTCAAGCCAGTGGCCACCCCACTAGCTTCAAGAGTTCAACCTTCTACTACTGATGGTAATCTCTTGTCAGATCCTACATTGTATCGACAGCTTGGGGGCTCCCTTTAATACCTCACCCTCACTTCCCTGGACATTACATATACTGCCAATTTTGTTTATTAGTTTATGCAAAACCCTAGGGACACACATATGGTTGTTGTCAAGAGGATTTTTTAGTATCTGAAGGGTACCCTCAGTTTTGGTCTTCATCTTACTCGTACTCCCCTCACTGCACTCAGCGATTTTTGTCATTCCGATTGGGCCGGCTCTCAAGATGATCGTCGCTCAACTACTGGTTTTGTTGTCTACATGGGTGATAACTTGCTGTCGTGGGGGACTAAGAAAGAAGCTATTGTCTCTTAGGTGATAGCCGAAGCTGAATATTGTGCACTTGCCTCCACCACTGTCGAGCTAATGTGGTTTATGCAACTGCTCTAGAGTCTTGGCTACTCTCTTCCACCACCAATTCTTCATTGTGATAATATTAGTGCCATTAACACAGCTAAGAATCTTGTATGTCATCATCACACTAAGCATATCGAGATCAACTTGCATTTTTTCAGAGAGTAGGTTGCTCGCAAGGCTATCTGTCTCCAACATATCCCTGGTCGTGATCAAGTCGTGGATGTGTTCACTAAACCACTTTGCTCTCCCAAGTTTTTGCCCAATCGTCGCAAGCTCTTCGTTGGACCTATCCCCCCTTGAACTTGAGGGGGCATGACAAAACATAATATTTGAAAACGATTCCTTAGTCATTGTTGTGACTTCCACCCCCGTGTTTTCTTCATTTTCTTGTATTGCTGTATATTTTCATACTTATTACTTTCCTTGTTATGCAATTGTATAGTTGGTAGTTGAACTCTGTAAACTTTCCTATAAATGAACACAAGGCCCTCATACGTGAGGTAAGCCATTCTTCTACACATACTGACAATTGCATTATATCTCTAAAATGAAAAAAAAAAATGCAAACCCTATTATACGAGAAAGTACTACAACCATAAAAAGATCTTATAAAATTAAACACATAAATTAATATGGTTACATATGATATGTTAGATTTATTTTACAAGAAAAATAATTTTACAATCTGATATATCACATTCAATCACGTTAATTTATGAATGAGTAGTGCTAGACTGCCACTCAACAATAACCGTAGAGCATGCCGCCTAGCACAAATTTGTTTTTTTATTTTTTTTCATATATTTTTTAACATATTTAAATATTTTTTTATAAAAAAAAATACACTAATATACTTAAAGTTATTTTCTTAATCATTAAGTAAAAAAATTAAATATTTGAGCGGTCAAAGTAACAAGACACACTCAAGTGACATACTAACATTTCTCTTTATGAATTTATTTTTATAAAAAATATTTATAACTAAAGCATTTCTCATTGAATCATTTATATAGGTAGTTAGTGCCTTTGCCTTCGCCTTTCACTATAAGGGTAGCAATGCTTCGACGTTGAAAGCGCCAATCACAGGCCTATCCTGGTTTGAGCACAACTGGTCCTCATTTTTCCTGAATAGAAAGGTGGGCCGAGATATGGATCTCACCCAAAAATTAAAATGAAATAAATAAATAAATAAATACAAAAGAAAGAATGATACAAGCATGGTTGGGAAGAGGAAAAATGATAGAATTACTATCAGAAAAAAAAATATATAATTTTTTACTATTTACATAATTTTTATATATTATATTTTTTTTAATTTTTATTATTTTATCAAATATTTAATATATGAATAATGAATAAAAGAATTGAATTATTTTAAAAAGAATAAACTCAATTTTTTAAAAATAAATATTAAAAATTTTAAAATATATGATGTGTGGAGGTTAGAGAACTTGTGTAGAACAACTTTTACCACCAAAAGACCCACCTGCCCCGATATGGTGTCTTCCACATAATAAAAGGCCTACTTATCAAATCGGTTTCACAGTCCACAGACATACATCTTACTCAATGTTTTGAATACCGTACCGGATGCCGTACCGGTCGAGCTACTGGAACGAAATATTTCGATACCGGTACCATTTCGGGATAACATTTCGGTATATGAATAAATTATATATATAAATTATATTTCAAAATAATAGTTTATATATAAATAAAGTATATATAAATACATAGATATATAAATTATAAATAGTCTAGTCTGAATTAGGAGTCAAAAAATGAATTTGTAGTTTAAAAATATGAAAAAAAAATAAAATAAAAAAATAAGGCCAAAATATCGGCCGGTACGGACCAATACACAGATCGGTACAGGTCGAAATATCAGCCGGTACTGGCCGATACGGCCGATATTTTGGCCGGTACGGAACATAAGTATTTTTGTACCGGTCCGGTGGCCGGTACGGAAAATACCGGCCGGTACGGTACGAAATTCACAACACTGATCTTACTTCTTCCGTATAGTTTTGAAAACCTATATCATCTCGAGCAATGCTATACTATCTTTTCAACCTTCACATATCATTGTTTTAAAATTTTTAATATTCTTTTTTGAGTTTATTTTTTTAAAACTAATTTAAATCTTCTATTCATTACTCATATATTAAATATTTGTTAAAAGAAAAAAATTAAAAAAAGTGTTGTGTGTGGAGGTTGTGTGAATAGTAGAAGGTTGTGTAGATTTTTTCATCTCGAAATGAGAAATTTTATACCCCACACTTCCATTTCATTTTCATCCTATTATATAAGATGTGACACATTTATCATCATTAAATGATCATTTATTAGCTAATTATATATCATCTAATAATGACAAATATGTCATATCTTATATAGTGGAATGAAAATAGAATAAAAGTATAAAGTATAGCTTTCCCCATATAGATAATGTGATAGTTATAATATATTATATAATTAAGATTAATTATATAAATATCGGTTTTAATTAACTTGGCATGATATAATAAGACGTGAGTGTCACATATCTATATTATAAAATTGCTTAATAATTACTCTATAGATTTTACTTTTTCCAATTTTATGGTAACAATTGCGCACCCTCATCAAGTACCTATGTGTATTCATTGCATAAATATGTTAAAAAATAAATGTGAAATGATATAGACATAATATTATTATCCATAAAAATTATAAGATAAATTCATTTTTTTCGATATTTTTCTACATTTTCTGATATGTCATATTTTGAAGAGAAGTACTACGATCACAAAGAGATTTTATAAAAATAAACCCGCAAATTGACATAACTTGATATGATATGTTAAATCTACTTTACAATAAAAATAATTTTGCAATCTAACATACTATATCAAATTACGTCAGTTTATAGATTTTTGTTTTATAAAATTTCTTCGTAGTTAAAACATCTCTCTATTTTGAATGGTTGCTCTTCGTTGACAGTTGTTCTCCCAAACTTCACGTATGTAACACATTACTAACACCATTATTTCACTACCATTCATTATGTTATTATTATTTTTCACCTATTCTTTATTACTATTTACTATTATTCAATATTCAATTATTATTTTTTTACTACCATTCACGTAATACCTGAAAAAACCTGTGTCTCCAACAAAGCCATCACCAACTCACAACTCACAAGTAGGACACAACTACTTTCAAGTTTCTGTCATAAGTATTAAGTATATGTAAATTGTTGGGTTAAATTTCTGAGATTTTTTTCTGCTTGGGATGAAAGAATGAAGGTGGTATAAAGCTCACAACTTTATACATTAAAACAGAAGGGGAGGAAGTTATCTATTACCCCTTTCCTAACTCTCTCTCCTTCTCCTTTTTCTCTCTGAATTTCCTGAACCGAATTTTTCCCTCACTTTCACTGGGCGGAGGGGGTTCGGAGCTTAGGCTCCGACCACCTCCTCCCCTAGCCAGCCCAAAGGGCTTTTCTGTTGTTGTTTTTCGTAGGTGTTTTCTAGTTTTTTCCTCCATAGCGCCAACCATCGCCGATCTACTATTTACCAGCAACCTCTGACCAACACGTGACACCGGTTTAGCCTCCCTGGTTGCCGATATGCATGTTTGTGGAAGAAAATCTTACTTCTTCTCAGCGCTTTTGGCGCACGTGCCACCCTTGCCGTGTGGGGTTTTCATCCGCAGCCGCTTCCTCAAGCGGTTCTAGCGACCACGCGTGTGTACTGCACGCGCCGTCACTGTCTGTGTTGATCTGTCGCCGGCGATTCGGCTTAGTTTCTGGATGCTACCCTATGTTACCGCTTTTCCTAACCAGTGATTTTGTACGAGGGATCGTGAACCTCTCCAAAAATCAACTCCAGACAATATGTGACAGTGCACTCACCACCCCTACCGCTTCCAGCGGAGGTTCCACCGTCTCCAGCGGTGGTACCATTGTTCACTTTTATAGGACATAGGTAGGGACCATGAATTTGATCCCAAATAAACCCGTTCACCACTTTGTACTGTTTTCTATTGCTTTTTGGGGTGATTGTTGGGGAACTCCACCCCCTCCTCATGTATCACTTTTTTAGTTTAATGAAATTAACTTGTTTAGAAAAAAAAAATACATTAAAACAGAAGGACGACGAATTCTATCACCATTAAAGAATGTCAACAAGTATTTCCTAGTTATTCCACAATTATAAAACTACCTACAAAAAGTTGGTGTGTTCAACAGAGGAACTCAAAGAACAGATACAATACAACAATGGAGACATAATTCTTAATAGAACTGAAAGAATACTTTAAAAAATTATTATTTGCACGCTTTTCGTGGCAGAGACTAATTGAAAATGCTAGCATTTTTTGTTCAAAAAATCTTCACAATCTCCTACTATTCACCAACACTCCATACTCCACATTTTTTTTTAATTTTTTTCTTTTATCAAATATCTTTTATATGAATAGTGAATAAAAAATTTGAAATAGTTTTAAAAAATTAAACTCAAAAAAAATTTTAAAAAAATATTAAAAAATATGGAATGTGGAGTGTGGATGAATAGTAAGAGGTTGTGTAGCAAAACCCTTTTTTGTTTCTGACTTTGAGAGAAATATAAAAAAAAAAAATATTATCAGTGAAATGCATAGTCTTGTTTCCAGTTCAGTACTTCAGATCTCTTACACGCTCGAAATCTCTTCTTTCTATTCTCAACTGCAGATGTTCTAATTATACCTTCCATGATTAGCCAATCAAATTTAAATTAATCTAAGAAAGAAAATCGAAGAAGAAATAGAACGAAGCCAGACATTTGATGTGGAGGACAAGTGAACGACCTTGTTCTGTTTTCCCGTGAGCCAAAGCAATGTCCGCCTTGCAAAAGATGGTACCTTGGCTTGAGAATCCAAATTGTTACAGCTTTGCCTTTCCTCGTCACAACACAATTCATTCCCTCCATTTCTCGCCCTTCAAATGTTAATCTCATAAATACGCCTCCTTGCATCCCCATCTCCATTCTTGGCCTTCAAATCTTCTTCGACTACAACACTCCGGTGCACTGGAAACCGGAACGAGACCGCTCGCCTCGATGCATCATCTGATGCATTAGGCTTCACCTTCTTCCCTCGGAGCCAAATCTTTGAAACAGAGAAGCTCTCTCTTTTGCTCCTTCCATTGCCATTGGCATTGCTGTTAAGATTACCCCTGGTATGCTTCAAAATTTCCAATTGCTGCAAACCCTTTGAATTTGAATTCTCTTCTGGATTCATTGTAACATTCAGACATTGCTAGCTTGTGGCCGGGCGTTAATGGCAAAAAAAGCTTCTTGCTTGATTGCTTCTTCACTGGGGTTTTAATGGGTACTTGCAACGAAGAATTCTCATCCATTACATACTCAAATGGACCCATTGAGAAACATCTTCTTGCATCCACGTTTTTGTTGCTACTACCTTCACCTCCATCCATAATCCTGAACTTACCAAGCTTAACAGGCACTGCTTTTTCCTTTGAATTCGCTGTCACTGTTGGTCTGGGATCATCTTTTGCACCCAAATCACCGGATTTATGCGATAAATCGATGCGTGCGGACCCAAATTCAATGACACCATGCGAACCCAGACGAGGATCGGCTCTTCCAATTGAACTGGTTCGGCCAGGAGCAGCCTCTGGGATAATCTCTCTTGGGCTCTCACTTCCAGATTCGAGAACAAGTACAATGGGTGAGCAGTTGCGATTTGGAGAGAAATCAGGGAGCAAGCTAGCTCTACAAAGTGGGCAAGTGGAGTGAGACAAGAGCCATGTGTCAATGCATTCCATGTGAAAGGCATGGCTGCATTTTGGCAACAACCTGAGCTTGTCTTCGAGCTCTAATTCACAGAGGCAGACAGTGCAGCAAAGGGGTTCTTCAACCCTATAATGGCTTTGTAATGGAAGATAGGGAGGGTGTCTATGAAGGATTGGTCAACCCCAGCATCGTGGAGGTGGAAGAGTTGCTGCAATTGCCATTGAAAAGCCGTCACACTCTCCAAATCATCCGGGTCTCTATTTTGGGGTCTGAAGAATGAGATCCTCAAACTATTTCCACACTCACAATATAATGTAATTGCTTCATGCATTGTAATATAATGCAATTGTTTAAATTATAAATAAGTACTTTGTGTAATTACTTTGTGGATTGTAATATAATATAAGATGTGTAATTTTGTTAATTTATTTTATTTCAGTACGAATTCTTTTTATTTTGTAACTGTAAGATAACACATGAGATTGGTGGAGTAGGCTGAATGCCTAACTCAGTAAACAAACATTTGTATATATAGATGTAATGGTTACAATTTTGAATTTTGAATTTACAAAAATATCTACTAACAGACTGTAACAAATTAATCTTAAGATCATAACAAACCAATTTAAATTTGCAAATCTGTTTTGCAACTTCAGTATCTTCGAGATTGAGATGAATCTTCAGTTGTATTGAGTCTAACACCCCCTTGCAAATTGATGGAGAGGAGCCAAATCATCAGTTTAGACCTTAAAAATTTAAATCTCATAGCAGTTTGACCCTTTGTAAATACATCTGCAATTTGGTCTGTTGTTGAGATGTGTTTGACTTGAATATGCTTGTTGAGAACATTTTTCCTTATGAAATGATAATCCACTTCTATATGTTTTGTTCTAGCATGGAAGACTAGATTGGAGGCCAAAGCAATTGCTCCAATATTATCACACCAAACAATTGGACATTTTGGTAGAGTAATACTAAATTCTTTGAAGAGCATCCTCATCCAATAGAGTTTTGCTGTGACTAATGCAAGTGATCTGTACACGGCTTCAGTGCTTGAACGAGAAACAACACTTTGGTTCTTTGCACTCCATGAAATCAAGTTGTTGCCAAGAAAAATACCATAGCCACTGCTGCTTTTTTGATCATCTGGATTGCCTGCCCAATCAAAATCACAAAAAGCATGTAATTCTGTAAATGAAGGAGTAGAATAGAGACCATAGTCAATTGTACCCTTAAGATATCTTAGAACCCGTTTTAGTGCTGTCCAATATCCTTCACGGGGGCTGTGCATGTACTGATATAATTGGTTTATAATGTAAGCAATGTTGGATCTTGAGATAGTGCAATATTGGAGTGCACCAATTGCCATACGATATTGACTCAGATCAGTGAGTAATTCACCATCAAAAGCTGTGAGTTTCTTCCCATAAATTGTTGGAAATGAGATAGGCTTAGCTCCAGCCATTCCAATTTTATCTAAGAGATCAAGAATATACTTGCTTTGTCTCAAATGAAGTCCATTAGAGTCGCGGGAAGCCTGTACTCCAAGGAAATAATTCAGACTTCCAAGGTCCTTGAGTTGAAACTTAGTACCAAGTTGAGCAATAAATTGAGTAATGGCTTCCTTATTTGATCCTGTGATAATAATATCATCAACGTATACAAGAACAAATAGTTGTAAGACATCCTTGGTATAAATAAATAGTGATGTATCAACAGAAGATTCTATAAACCCGAATTCAATGAGTTCTTGAGAAAGCCTCTTAAACCAAGCTCTTGAAGCTTGTTTTAAACCATATAAAGATTTGTACAAACGGCAAACAAAATCTGGTTGGGATTGATCAATGAACCCTCTAGGTTGGTCCATGAAAACTTGCTCATTTAGAATGCCATGTAGGAAAGCATTCGAAACATCAAACTGATGAATCGACCAATGAAAATTAACAGTCATGGCTAAGATTAGTCTAATAGTTGATGGTTTAATAACTGGTGACAATGTTTCATTAAAGTCAACACCATCTCTTTGATCAAATCCCTTTGCCACCAAATGGGCCTTATACCTCTCAATGGTGCCATCTTGCCTCTTTTTGATCTTATATACCCACTTGTTTTGAACAACTGGATGATGGAATGGTCACGGACAGAGGGACCATGTACCATTGGCCATTAATGCATCAAACTCACATCTCATAGCTTCCCTCCATTCAGGAAGTGTCATTGCTTGGGAATAACATGTTAGTTCTTTTCTAGATAAACAGAGGACAGAACATATATGGTATGCTTTGTTGAGTAAAATGTTTTGAAGCCAGGGAACTGTTTTGGCTTAGATTGCCCAGTTTTGGATCGTGTGAGCATGTGGTGAGGTTGGTTAGGGAGAGGCTCAGGAATATGATTAATTTCTGGAGATGGATTCGGTTGGGACACAATTTCAAGAGTGGAGGTATCAAGAGTTGATGCCGGAATATTGGAGACAATATTCTGGGTATCAATTGTAGGATTTAAATCAATTGGTGAATGTGTGAGATTTAAATCAATCTCAACAGGAGCTAAAACATGAGAATTATGTTGGTTTCCTGACTCAGATGTCATGATATTAGGCAAAGGAAAAATGCTTGGAAATTTAAACTGCTTACCAGAATCAGATTCTGCACCTCGGACCAGAGAGTTTAACTTTATATCAGCAGCTGGAAATGAGCTTTCATGAAAGATGACATTGCGGGAAATATATATTCTGCCAATAGTTAAATCCAAACACCTATAACCCTTTTGTTGAGCTGAATAACCAATAAAGACACACTTCTTACTTTTGAAACAGAGTTTATGTTGTGCATAGGGAGTAAGAAGGGGTAACAACTACATCCAAAGATACGCATGTCACTATATCGTGGAATGGTTTTATGAAGCAAATAGAAGGGGGACATATTATCTAATGATTTGGGTGGTAAGCTGTTAATCAAATAAACTGCAGTCAGAAAGGAGTCTTGCCAAAATGAGGTTGGTAAATTAGATTGTGCAAGAAGTGTTAACCCCATTTCCCTAATGTGTCTATGTTTTCTTTCGGCTATGTCATTTTGAGGAGATGAATAAGGACATGTGAGTTTATGATAGATTCCATGGTCCTTGAGATATTGTTTGAAATCATTTAAAAGATATTCACCCCCATTGTCTGTTTGGAATTGTTTAATTTTAGAAGAAAAGTAATTCTCAACCAGATTTTTGAAGGTAATGAAAACTGAGAAGACTTAAGATTTAGTTGTCATTGGATACAACCATGTGAATCAAGAAAAATCATCAACAAAAAGAACATAATAACGAAAACCAGCCACTAAATTTATTGGAGAAGCTCTTATTTCCAGCTAACGGATATAAACCATGCTCAGCTTGTCCTTGGAACAGAGTTGTGTGGGTTTGGTTCTATTTGACAAAGAAATGGGAACTAGTTAAGACAAAATAGCAATCATTATCCAAACAAAATTTATTAATGGATAATAAATTAACCGAGGCTTGAGGACAATGGAGAATATTGGTTAAATGAAAAGGTTTTTGATTAAGGTAAAGAGAAGAATTTCCAGTGTTTTTAATAGATAAACCTGTGCCATTCCCAAAAGTGATCATGTCAGTTCCTTCAAAGGGTTGCTGAGTTGTGAGATTTACAGTATTAGTGGTTATGTGTGCATTGGCTCCACTGTCAGCATACCATACCTGGTTATCAAATTGTGCATTCGTCTCAGCTGCCATTGCTGCAAGATCAGGTGGAGGAATTCTACCTTGATAGGCATAGTTAAATCTTTCAAAGCAATCAAGAGCAATGTGATTTGTCTTACCACAAATTTGGCAAGCAGGTCTACTGAAATGAGAACCAGAATTTCGAGTGTTCTGTTGGACAGAACCAAAGCTATTACCATAGGCACGATTAGGAGTTGCTGCAGATGGCTTGTTGGATCTGTAATTAGGAGCCTACCCTGATCTTTGTGGTTTCTTGGTGAAAGGAGGCATCTTAGACTTATGAGCAGCAAAGGCATAGTGAGGGTCTGCACTATTTTGCTGTTGATTTTCTAAGAGTGTCTCAAAGCTGAAGAGTTCAGCTTGAAAATCTTCCAAGGTAAGATCAATATCTCGAATAGAGAGGGTGTAGGAAGTGTTAAATGGAGTATAACTTACTCTGAGTCCACCCAATAAGTGAGCAAGGAGATCTTGATCATCCATTGACTTGCCGACTACTACTAGTTGATCAGCAATGGCTTTTGCTTCATCAATATATGCAGAACAGGTTTTATTACCCTGAGACAAAGTTTGAAGTTGTCTTTTGAGTAAAGCAACCCGAGACCTCGAGGTAGATGCAAATCGAGTCTGTAGAGAATCTCATACCTGTCTAGCAGTCTTTATTCCATAGAGAGAGGCAACCAACATCTCTGAAATGGAAGCAAGTATCCAGCTTTTGACACAATTGTCCTTCTGAAACCATATTGCATAAGCTGGATTGGGTTCATCCTGAACTGTTTTTGCAGGAGCAGTGATGGTGTCATTAATATGACCAACAAGTTCATGGCTATTGAGAAATACCATGAATTGCATACTCCAGGCCATGAAATTAGTACCATTGAGTTTCTCAGTAATAGGCTGAGAAAGGGTGTGAAAATTAGTATTCGAGTGAGGGAGGGATTGAACATTGCCGGAGTTGGAAGACATTATGAGAATGGAGAAGGATATGCGGAAGCAAAGATGAAAAATGGATCAGGTGTGTGCCTTTGTTATGGTTGATACCATGTAAGATAACACACGAGATTGGTGGAGTAGGCTGAATGCCTAACTCAGTAAACAAAGGTTTGTATATATAGATGTGTTGGTTACAATTTTGAATTTTGAATTTACAAAGATATATGCTACAGACTGTAACAAATTAATCTTAAGATCATAACAAACTAATTTAAATTTACAAATCTGTTTTGCAACTTCAGTATCTTCGAGATTGAGATGAATCTTCAATTGTATTGAGTCTAACAATAACAAATTAATTCCGGCCATCTTTACTTGTTGGAAAAGGTTTTTGGTCACTAAAACTTATTTGCGGCAAAAAAGATTGCCAACAAGCCAATGCAAAAGTTATTTTGTTGTAGCAAATGATTATTGGTGGCGATTTATAGCACTGTAAATAATTATTTGCAACACTAAAATCATATTGCGACAACAACAATGGCCGTTGTGATAGCTTTTTGCAGCAGAACATCTTACTAGGCGGTGACTATTTGCAGCCAATTAAGAAGCGACGCAATAGATAGCTTGGCGACGCATTTTTACCAGCCACTAGCGGTGAAAATTACTGGGCGCGAAAAAAAAAAAAAAATTGGCACATTTATTACATGCCAATGCCAAAATATTTTCTTCTATCGTTTATTTCTTAAAGCATGAATGGTGAAAGAAACCTTTTATTTAGCAACTAGTCCTGGAAAATCCTTCAATTGCAACGAATCTTATTAATTAATTAGCTGGTGAATTAATTTTAAAATATTAGCTGGAAAATATAATTTTTTATTTTTATTTTTATTTTTAGATTTAGAAAAAATTAAATGATTTATTATATTTTATGTGGAAATTTCAAAAAATTATAATAATTATCTAAAATAAAATAGTTTAATTTAATTTTATGTAACGAAAATCAACCCTTAAATTTGTAGAGTAGTCTATCCTTTTCTCGAAGGCATTAGTGGAAGACTTGGACCAATTGACAATTGAAAGTTTTGGGAGCACGTACGGGTCTTATCAAGACGAAACTTCAAAATCTAGCCACCTCAATAAATATATATAAAACTAATGAATCCCTTGTTACGCTGTTTTAAATCGAGTAATTTTCTTTACTAACTAGCCATTTAAAATCTCGTACGTTTGATTGGGCCGGCTCGAAGTACGTACCTGTATATTTGTCTTGAACCAGCTTCCTTATATTAATTAAGTTTATAAATAGATGTACGTTGGATATTATATTAAATAACGTCAATTTATAAATTCTAATTTTATATCTATTTTTTTATGCCTAATATTTCTATAATTATTTTTATTAGCAGTCAGGCCATGCAGATAAATTTCATACCAGAATTTTGTCGCTTTACAACTCACATATGCTGCCCAAGTATCATATATACGTAAATATATATATATTCGATTACAAATCACATCATGTATATATGTTAATTAATCCCGAGCACGTACGATATGAAAGGAAAAGACTAGTAAGGCCTGCCCATTTTGCATTGAAGCTTACAGCATACATATGCACATGATTTCAACATCAACTTGGCATCATATTTGATACATACAAGTTTCAACGTGTTGCTTATATCATTAATGTTACCATATATATATATAACGTAAAACGTACGCTTGAAACAAAGAAGTACTCCATCAGGATCGAGCTAGCAGCTGCATGCAGCAGCTTATTTCAATACTATCATATATATAAACTCGTTATTAGGAGGCCATAGTACCCATCTATATATCTTCAAACCCTGAAAATCACAGATAAAAAGAAAAACAATGACGAATTAATTACATGCTTTTGATATTGAAAAATTCTATAGAGCAGCCCCTGTTTGTCATCAGCCATTGCACACCTGACGTGTAGACCGGGTTCACTAACAACGAACCGGTTCCTTCTCAGCCCCCTCTGCCCGAAGCCCTCAGTCCCTCCCCTCTCAAATTCGAAAGTGTGCTCAACGGAAATCCCAAACTGCTTCTCTGTGAAACCCTCAATCCCCTCGCATTTCTAATCCAATTTCTTCGATGTAAATCCCTCAACTTTCCTCACAAAAATAGAAATCTCCTTTTTCTTCTCTTTGAATCGAAAAAAATCCCCTGACGATTTCGAAAACCCCAAATTCTCTAAGTCTTCTCCTTCTCAATTGCGGAATATGTTTCCGATTTCGAGACCTTCTTTTCTTTCTTCTTCTCTGTGATTCTCTCAGTCCCCTCACGTGCATTGTGATTTCCCCTTCCCTTGATTCGCTTACACTGTGATTTTCCCCCGATGTGATTTCCCCCATCTCAAGGCCGCGACCCTTCATCTCAGTCCTGCAATGGTGTGAGACCAAACACAAAACTGCATCCAGAGATCTGCAGGAGAGGTAATCTTCTTCAAATTTTGGGAAAAACCATTGTTTCTCTATGATTCTAGGGTTTAGGCATACATTCGTCCAGAGATCTGGTTAAGGAATGCCATTATCTTAATTTTTCTAGTACAATCCCACAACCAAAAATTAGGCACTACCGCATTAGTAAATCCCTGGAAGCTTTCTTTTTCTATTTTAATTTTTTTTTGAGTGAAAATCGGGAATAATTATTAACTGGATATTGTAGCTGACCACCATTTTAATCTTTCTATAATATAAGATTATGATTTTCTTATTTATCTTGAGAATGGAAGTGTTCGGCAGCTTGTTATTCTTTAAACAAAGTGTAATCATAGCCTTGTATGATCTTCAGCTTGTTAACTTTTTAACAAATTTTGAGTTATCAATCAAAATCTCCAAAACTCCCTTGTTAACGATGTGCATCAAAGGTTGAACCAGTTGTGATTGTCTAGCTGCCCAACTATTCTCTATTTGATGCGGTTTCTTATTGTGTAAATCACAAGTGGATCACATTTCTCAGTGCGGGAGCCTAGTTTTGAGGTTGGTGGGAAGACCATATATATCATGGAGTTTGTACTTATTCAAGTAGAATGACTGCTGGTTTTTGGCAGTGAAAGTATTTCCTTTGGAGTCAATGTAAATGTAACTTTGCTTCTGCGAAATTGTTTGAATAAAGGGTTTCGTGCCCCGTGCGAAACATTTATGCCTCATAAATATTTCTCTGGTGGCACTAACTTTGGGAGGGTACTCCCTCCCAAGTTGAAGTGCCAGATGAGAGAAAAAGTTCACGGTGTCGTTTCTTCTTGCTTATTCAGGATTTCTAAATATCAGAATTAATCCTGGCAATAGTGGTATTTGTTTGATTTGATCTGGTGCCGAGTAACAAAATTTATAGTTGAAATGATATGTGTGTGTGTATATCTTTGTGCTTTTAATTGATACTAAATCTTAAGTACTTTTGTAAGGATGTTACTTATGTTTCTGGTGGATCAGTCATTGCTGCACTTGGAAAGAGTTCCAATGGTGTTAATGTGGTTATATGGGATACATTGGTTCCACCTTCAACCTCTCGAGCTTCCATTATATGTCATGAAGGTTTTCCTCTTAGTTTGAAACTGCACATGGTGAAACTGGTTGCATGTTACTATCTTTATCTGCCAAATTCTATTGATTTGTAGTGGAATTTGTAGGTATTTAAAATAGAAAATACATACAAACTAGTTACATTTGGCAGCATCATTTGTGTAAGTTCATTAAAAAAAAAAAACTTCTAAATGCATCAGATCTGGAACATTGACCAGCCCACCACCCTTCTTCAATTTTCTTTAGGTGCTCTGGCCATACTTTTTGGTTTGTAGATTGCTATTCAGCTGTGATTAATTAGTTAACAATATGCATTTCTAGCAGTAAAGTTGTTCATTCATTCCCTTTTGTTGTGAAGGTGGAGCCCGCTCCCTTGCTATGTTTAATAATGATATAGGAAGTGGCAGCAATGGTGGTGATGTTGGACTCCATGACTTCCGATATATTGCTATTGGTAAGAGTAAGCATAACAGGCACGCTGATAATGGTGAAAGCATAAGCTCATCTTCAAGTTCTGAGATGCAGACAGGGATTACAAAAAATGTTGGAGACCAAAGAATTATCTTTTGCATAGCATGAAATGTCCCTCTCTTAAATGCGTTTGTTGTGAAGTTGAGAGTAGCTCTTCTTGAATTGCGAATTTTTGAATGATCCAGTTGTAATGGTACTTCTCAAGTGGTGACCTTTGTTGATCTTTGTAAATTAACCGTTGTAATGAAAATTTGTGTAATGAAAACAGCTTAGTAATTGGTTCGGATTAAATAATGTTGTAATGAAAATTTGTGTAAATTAACCTTTCTTGAATGGTGTTCATAACTGGAGAAGTTGAGAGTAGCCCTTCTTATATTACTTTTAAATGTCTTGGACATTAATAGCATGGTGGATAGGTCGTTAATGGCATGGCAAGATTAACATTACTGCTATTGTTCACTGATATCTGGATATATAGATCTAAGCATACTTTTCATTCATCTCACAAATATTACAACAAAGTAACAGGAACTTGTCCTCAGGAAAATGCTGACTTTGGCTTATGCATACCAAATTTCTGAGCCTGGAACAACAGTTAAAAAAAGAAAAACTCCTCACAAAACAATGACTACATTTTACTTGAAGGAGAATTTGCTCATTACATAGACCTGTAAATATTCTCGACTTCAAATACAAATTTCTCGACTGGAAATACAAATTTTTCAGATTTCTCAACTTCAAAATTTTCTAATTTCTCAACTCCATATTTCTTTGCAAAAAGTCATTCTCCTTTCAACCTCTGGTGTCCTTTACATGTTGAACCTTCATTGTATGTACCTGTAGCAACAAAGGAGTAAAAAAAAAAAAAAAAAAAAACCATGTAACACTAATACATAACATTAACAGCAGGGCTAAAAATTTGAAAATTCCTTAAAGCCCCTTTCAGGCCTTTCCGAAGTTTGCAACAAGAATTTCTCAAATTCTTAGACAAGTGGGACATTTTATATCCAGGGTTGCAACTAGGATGAAATAACGCCAAAGGATATTTAATGTAAAAAGTAATATACGGATAAAAATCTAACCACATTGATGCTGGAGACAACCTCAGGTTTTGCTACAGATCTACTGCAGGGAACTGCACATTGATGATCTTCATTGTAGCACTTCATTGGATTACATCCTCGGATAAAATTAGAGTGTACTTTGAAGATGAAATGATCCAAAAAATTTTTGGAAGTAATTACTTTAGCTATGTTTTGCGCCAAAGAAAATAAACAAACAAGTCATAAAAAATATTTGCACTAAAATAAATTCAATATATTGTTTCGGTCAAGGTAATCAGCCTCTACAACCGCAACAACTCTGCTATGCATGGTTTACAAATCCCACCATTGATGCAATAAGTAAATGGTGAGTGAGGTCAAAGCCGAAGATCCTTTGACTGATTAAACTTCTAATTGCAAGAGTGAGTAAGCAGGTGAAATAAAATATATTGCTCCTTAAAAATGACCTTCACCATGTCCATCATCAATTTCTAAGATACTCCGTAACTTTTAAGGATGTTTGGACAACGAGAAGTGTTGAGAAGTGTTGTAAAAAAGTAATAATAAAATATTGAATAGTAGTAAAAAGTAGGTAAAAAGTAATGAATAGTAGTAAAAGTAAGTGAAAAGTAATAATAAAGTAGAGAATAGTAGTGAGAGTACCTCAGAGTACCTCAGAGTACTCCGTTGTCCAAACATCTAGCTTGGTTTGGATAGTGAAAGTATCTGAGAGTGTTTGTGAATAGTAATAAAAAGTAGGTAAAAAGTAATAATAAAATATTGAATAGTAGTAAAAAGTAGGTAAAAAGTAATGAATAGTAATAAAAGTAGGTGAAAAGTAATAATAAAGTAGAGAATAGTAGTGAGAGTACCTCAGAGTACTTCGTTGTCCAAACACAGCTATCTCAAAAGTTGCTGCACTTCTGATCATCTAGTTATTTTCAACAATAACTAAAGGAAATATCTCTCTAACTCTTTACATAAACATATATCTTTATATAAATATATAAAATATATATAATTTATATTTATATATGTTTACCAACTTACATTTCAATAATTTATATAATTTAAAATAGACATTTCAATAACCACATAGCACCTTATTCTGAAAAGACCAACTGACACCAAAAGACTCAATGAACTCACCTTTCCTCCGAACTTGCATTATCAGAGTGATGCAGGATTCCTTTCTTATTAATTATTTATTTTCATAGAGCTAATCCAGAGAGAGAGAGAGAACAAATAATTTCTTGTCTTCCCTTCCAATCTTGTCAAAATACATAATGCATGTTAGGTAAAAAGGAAAAGGGATGTGAGGAACATAATGCATTTTTTAGACCTTTGCTTGGACTGACAAGAACACCATCATTACCCCAATCTGCACATAACTAACAGCCTTAATTGCTATAGGAGAAATTTCCATGATTAAATACTGCAAAGTACTCCAAAAAATTACTAAAATTCGGTAAATGTTTTAGATTCAAAATAAAAAGGAAACAAAACATACCTTTGCATGTTAGCTAGCGATCAAAGCCTTGGCATAGCTCCATAGCCTCTCCAGAAAGTGCAAAACAAAGTTGGTGTTTTAGTCCCTTCCAATAGATTGTTACAAGAGAAAATATGACTTCTTCAATGTATTTTGAAAAAAATAAATAAATAAAGGATTTTAGGATGTTAGAAACCATATCCTCTATCGTTGAGTTTTATGAAGAATTTTTGTCAAGATTCTTAGTATGTTGATGATTGTTCCGTACATAGAGTATGAGGCTGTTAAGGGTCATGTACCAGAGGAATGAGATATTACTAGAGTTGGTGTTTTAAGGCTTAGATTTATCATTTAGATAAATTAATACAAGAAATTGAACAAGAAATCGTATTATATACAGCACATTGCTAAACAAACATATGCAATGGTTTCATCTCTCCCTCCGCTTTTTCACCAAATGGAATTTCCCTTCACTGACAACCGGATATTTAGACCACAAAACAAAGCCTACCAAAATGCCCAGGAAGAAACAAAAAAAAAAACAGAGAGAGAGAGAGAGAGCTTGCAGATCAAAATGCCCGAAAATATAACTACACAAATCATTAACAGTCATGGCTGTCGATAAAAACGAGATAAAGAAGAACAAACGAAATTCAGATCTACCACTCCACAACACAACACAAGCGCAGATTCATATCAAAAATAAATGCACGAGAAAAACAAACAGAGAGAGAGGTATTACAGAGGGAGGGAGGGAGGGAGGGAGGAGCTGGGCAGCGACGCTGGGCACGGAGGGAGGGGCGACGGTGAAGCGGGACCCAGAGCAGAGGATGGGCTACGGCGACGCGGGGTGCTGGGCAGTGGAAGTGTGACGACGAGCTTTGAAGGTAGAAGACACCGAACAGTAGAGATGAAACCCATCCAAACTGCTGAAGAGACGAAACCTAGGGCTGCAGATTTTGAATGGGAGAGGAAGCTCAAGAGAAGAGGGGGCTCTGAAGGTAGAAGACACCGAAATGGCAGACGCGGGAATTCGAATGGGTTTTGAGAAAATGTAGGTCAATATGATCTTCAAAACGCACAGTTTGAGACAAAAAAAAAAAAATACACGTAAAGTGTGCAACGGCTGATGCATGACAGGGGCTGCTCTGTAGTTTTACTCTTTGATATTTAATGCACGTACGATAACAAACAGAAGCAGTATTAAATTAATGCAATTTCATGGATCGAGGCTTACTGAGTATACTCAATTCTTATTTTTCCGGCATCGGGATTAGCTATTGCTGCGAAAGCTTCTTGAGAGAGATCAATAGTTCCCTGACATCCTGCTGGACAGTAATCGACGATTTTAACCACAACGCTCCTACCCTTGCAAGGTTGTGGTACACCTTGATTTGTTGCTCCGATGCATCTGACTCTATAATGTCTCCCACAGGCTGCCCGATTTGCCCATATTGCATCGCTTGCAGCAGCTATCATGACACCATTGTTTTGATATCCGTAGCACGAAGAGGCTGCAGTCAACGATAATAATTATTTGTTGAAACTCATGAAAGGTTCTTGTAAATTTGATCACGTAATTGGAGTTTGATGCATGCAGGGAAGTACATAGCATTTGCCCCCCCCCCCCCCCCCCTATATATGAAATTGAGCATGCAAATTCAATATCCCACTAGCTAGATGATTTCATATTCAAGAGTACTTTACTTTGATGGAGATGAATTTGAGCACATGAAGAAAATAAAGATTGCTAACTTGGTGGGATTTTAGTTAAGTTGAATTATTAAGAAATCTAATTAAATTTTTTCTAATTTCAGTGAATCTTGTTAAAAAAAAAACATGATAGTGCTTAAAAGTAAAAAAAAAATTATATTTACTGGCGATGCAAATAATACGTATATTCTCAGCGTTATTGACATGAGAGATATTGATTGAGAAAAAAAGTTTAAAAAGTATAAGAACTCTTTACATAAAAAATATGTCCACTTTAAAAATCTGAAAGATATAGGTAAAGTATGACATAAAAGCTCATAAGATATTTATATATATATACACAGACACACACACACACACACATATATATATATATATATATATATATATATATATATGCATGCATACACATATGCATCGATGTTAATTAGTAGAAACATAAAATGGATATACTCACGAACATAAGGAGGAGTGTAGAAAGTAGCCGTTCCCTCTGCAGCATTTGCCACTGACGTGATAGAAAATATGGTCATGGACGCCATGATCAAAGCACAAATACCCAACCCCATCTTTTTTCCCTATCAAAAACTATACGATGAGTCTATGACACTTCTACTTCTTTGATGCAAAGGAAGTGAAATGATGCCTCCAATTTATAGAGTAATATAAGAAGACTAATTGGTATATTTTCCTACACTAATAAATAATGAAAAATTCTATTGATAATTCCCACACATCACATTTTTTTCTCTTATTAAATATGTGATATATGGATGATGCGTCGAAGAATTCAATATGATTAAGAAGAATAAAACCAAAAAATAAAATAAAAATTTTCAAAAATAAGAAAAAAATATGGTATGTGGTGTATAAGGATAATGAGTAGCAAAACTCATAAATAAATAATTAATAATTTTTTTTTCATCAATCACTATTTACCTCCTCACACCCTACATCTTATAAAAAATACTTCTACACGGCCTATAAAAAATACTTCACACTATAAAAAAAACTTTACTCTATAGAAAAAACTATAAATATAATGTAAAAATAAATATTGATTTATGCATAGCTTGATTTTCCTGACTATCGCCTCAAAGGTACGTACAATAATTTATGCATAACCAAATTTTCCTATCTTCTTTATAGTTATCTCATCGCTACACAACTTCTACGACACTTTGCACTCCACATTTTTTAACCTGATTTTCCTATCTTCCTTATAGTTATCTTCCTTATAGTTATTCTTTTTAAACTATTTCAAATTTTCTATTCACTATTTATATAATAAATATTTGATAAAATAAAATAAAATAAATATAATATATGAAATATAGATAAATAGTAAAAGATTATAAAAATTTTTTGAATGAATTATGAACGTGCAAAATTGTCGGGAGGCGTATGCCTTCTGGCGTCACAACATCACATCATCATCACCGAAATTTTCCTCCTACCCCACTGTACTTAATATATCGTATAGTAATCTCAATACAAGTTTTAAATGAAAAATTCTTTTCATGCGTTATTGATCACCATTCCATATCTTACATTTTATAAAATAAAAAATATATATTCTTATACATTATAAAAGATACTCTTATATTCTATAAAATAAAAATAAAAATCATGTCATGTCATGTCATATGTAGAATGTATAATGTGAACTGTTACTGATTTGTAGTAAAATTTATTTTCAATAGGTTAATTTTGTGTACGTCTTTTATAAGAAATATTTTATTAAAAAAGAATTCTTTTCATATGCGTTTTAATGCAGAATCTACAATTTTATAAAAAAAACTAATGAAATTTATCTATTTAAAAATTTGTAAAAATAATTTTTCATCCAACTATATATATCTATGGATTTCGAGAACAGGTAGGATTGAAAAGCGGCAGATAAGGTCAGTATTACTAGACTGCTAGGGTTGCGTTGATTTTTTGTTTTTCTTTTTGTCAAATTTTGGACCACAATGGGAAGTGAGAACAAATTGCCGTGCTCGTGAGGGTGCTCCCTTTATGGCCAGTTCTTGGAATATACCGAATAATATTCTTCAATTAATATTATAAACGACAATGCTAAGTGCTTGTCAAATATGTCTATTAAATGTGTCTATAAAATATGCACATTAGTGTAAATGAATTTTTTTTTCTTTTTTTTAAGCATTTTTTAAACATTCTTAACCAGTTAAAAAATATATATGAGTGAACACATTTAATGAACACATTTAATAATCATACTATCATTTTCTTATTACAGATTAATTAGTCTTGATGAGAATGCGTAAAAAACAAACCAAAACAAAATAAAATGGAAAAATACATGCTACGTTTATATTCCCAACTTCTTCAAGTATTTTCAATTTTGTCGTGCTTATTAATAGGGTGTTAACTTTGAATGTCCTCGCTACGTTTATGATACTTGTTTGCTTGTTTGCTTGTTTCATTGCATTCCAATTCTAACTTCCTAACTTTGTTATGTTAAATTATTTTTTGGATAAGTATTGTGAGGGGGAAAAATATATTAGGCCCAAAATGGATCTCAAGGCCCAATCCATTAAGGGTCTATATCTAAAAGACAAAAGAAAAGAGGAAAATGGGACAAGAAGGTACAAGGAGCTGAAGGTGAGGAGGCATGGAGGTGTGAAGAGAAAGTGAAAAAGGGAGAGAGGGTCAGACACACAAAGCAAACATCTCTCACTACTATCTAGCGGCACGCAAGCAGGCCAAATAAAAGGGATAAAGAGCCTACAATTTGTGGGGGCTGCTTCCAACTTTTGGGTTCTTCTTCGACTTCTTCTTTAACCTGAAAGCTCCAGAGAGAATATTTTCTTCTCCAGTAAGTAGATCTATAACTCTCATTGTACAATGAGAAATGAGAGGCTATAAGAGACTGTAAACAAACTTATTATAATGGAATCTCTTCTTCTCAAACCTCATTAGCGTAGGCCTAGTGTCGAATCACATAAGTTTGTGTATTCATCTCTTCTCATTTTCTCTACATTTAAATATTGTTCACCGCCATAAATGTACGCACCGATAGCACCGGATCACTGTTAAGGACTCCAAACAACACCGATCGAAACCTAATGTGACGCCCCGACTTCCAAGTACAAAAAGCCTCAGGAATCGTGACGTCAGGATGATGACAACACGATCACGCATCCCAACGACAAGTGTCAAGTGTGTGCAATAAATAAACAGTGCACAATAAAATACGCAGCGGATAATAAATAAGTCACTAAGTACCAGAATTTAGTTTAATACAAATATCTAAATACAAAGTCTCTTAAAACAAAAATCAAAATCCCATAAAATAATACAAGTCTGAAAATATAAACACATCACGAGTGATTTCAGATCATTCCTCCGGCAGAGCCAAATCCTCAGGCTCAGCATCTGCATCATCATCAACATAATCTACAGTATCATGAAATGGTACCACAGGTAAGTTATAATCTAACCAAATCCTGAGATAAAAACACATTAAAACAACTAACCATGCATGCATATGATGCAGTATGCAAGAAATTCAACACACGCCAAAAATCACATTTGGCTCAAAAATGTTTTCAATAAATCATTTCCACTATTTTTCCAGAAAATGGTCCAAAACATTATCCATCATTTTCCCAGAAAATGACACACAAAATTCAACTCACGCTATTTTCCCAGAAAACAGCCATTTTCCATTTATCCATTAATCCATATGCACCATGATCTCCCCTAGGGACCATCCGCACGTCCTGGCTACTTTACGAGCGATGCCCAGTTCCACACCCAGTGCGTTCGTGGCCAGGTCATCCTCTAGCCCCCGCCAGCAGAAGGGCCACGGAGTCGGCACGTAACTCGTCCGATCCCGTTGTCGCCCGGCAACAACCCAGGGGACGTCACTCAGTATATTCTGCTCTCGAGTGACCAGAGGAGCTCCACTGAGATAATGCCTTATCTCGGCTTGGGGTCGTGATACACACGCACCCAAAAGTCCAATCCACATGAAAACCAGTTTTCAAAATATCCACATGATCATAAATGCAATTACAAGAAAATCTAATTTTTCAATTTACAAACATGAACATGCATGCATATGCAATGTACCAAACACAATCTCAATAACAGTATCCAATAACCAATTCCAAATCACAATAACAATTTCCAACAACAACCCAATCACAATATAACCAACACAACAAATACTCCGTCCTCAATCCATCCACCCCCGAACTCCTCGGACTCAGTCTGGAAACCAACCAGAACACAGTATAATCAATTAGTGCAAAAATATATTTAAATCTCAAAAGATTGATTAGGAAATACTTACAGTGTTATAAAATATTTTTCGGAGGATCACGGAAGAGCTGGAAGTGCCAAAACAGCAACTCTATAGTGTAAAAACATTGTGGTCGAAATACACAGTATACCCAAATTTACACGGGATCAAACGAAGACTTAGAATTGATAGAGTAGGGTCTAAGGAGGTCGGTGAAGCTAATGGTGGTGGCCTTTGGCCGTGGGTGGCGGCCGAAACGGCGGTTTCAGGCCACAAAGTTCAAATTAAAGTGGGTGTTCGTTGAGGCGGCTTCGGCGACGGATCGGAGTCGGGATTGGGTCCAAAAGGTTGCTAGAGGGCCGGTGATGATGTGGTGAAGAAATGGTAGCCAATGGTGGCCAGACGGCGGTGGAACGGCGAAGGGAAGCCCGCGGCTTTGCATGGCTCGCGGCGGCTAACGGCGGCGTTAGCCGGCCTGAAAATGGAGAGGTAGAGTTGCCGGCGCACGGGGAGTCGAATGGCACCGGCGGTGTCTATCACGGCGGCCGGCAAAGGCGACGGGGAGGAGAGGACTGAATCGACGTGGGGGAGAGGAGAGAGAGAGGATCGGGCTGGAGGAGAGAGAGGCTACGCGGGAGAGAGAGAATCCGGAAGAAAAAAGAGAAGAAAAAGAAAAAGAGCAGAAAGAAAATATGGGAAAAAGAAATGAGGTCCAACCCTCACATCTTGGGTCACAAAAATGATCCAACGTAAAATATTTTAAAACTACTAGCTAAATAAAATAATCCAAATGCAGTGAAATGCTTAATTAGAATAATAATAATTTTAAAACCCAAAAATAAACTAATTTAAATTAAAAATCACTTTAAAAGCAAAACAGTAAATAATAATAAGAAAACACATAAAAAAATTAATTTTCACAACTTAAAATATCATAAAATAATATTTAAAAACTCTTAAAATTTTAAAACAAGATAATCAATCTTTAATAAATTAAATTAATCATTCCTTAAAAATATATTAAAATACGGGATGTTACACCTAACCCACCTCAGCGAGTCTCGAGAATGAATCTTTCTTATCTTTCGAACTGTGCATTTTTGGGCTTTAACAAGTACGGCCTGACTTTGATTGTAGTACTTTCTCATATGAATTATCCTTATAATTTGTTTTGGTTAAATTGGGATCGTATTGTTACATTTATCAAATAGTTATTTTTCTTAGACTCTTCAATCTTTATTGTCTTGTTTACCATCTTTGAATAAAACAGTTAGTTTTTGTGAGAGTTGTAGCTTGGAAAAATCTACAAATTACCTTTTTCATCCTGAAATTCATATGCTTCTACATTTCTGCATACTCTTCATAGTGATGTTTGGGATCCAGCCCCTCTTTCATCATACGATGGTTATTGATTTTATCTTGTCTTTCTTGATGATTATTCCCGCTTTGTTTGACAGTTTCCGATGGCTCGCAAATATGATATTATTACTATTTTTCTCACTTTCCTAAAATTCTTAGAAACTCAGTTTAACATCCGGCATAAAATTATCCAAAGCATTGGTGGAGGTGAATTTTTTAGTCACACTTTACAATAAGTATTTGCGTCTTATGGAATTTTTCATTGCCTCTCTTGTCCCAGTACTCTTGAGCAAACCAGTCTGACTGAACGTCATCACTGCCACATCATTGAAACGGGTTTGACTTGAAGCAACGCAATAGATAGCTTGGCGACGCATTTTTACCAACCCCTAGCAGTAAATTACTGGACACAAAAAAAAAAAAAAAAAGAGGCACATTTAGTACATGCCAATGCCAAAATATTTTCTTCTGTCGTTTATTTTTTAAAGCATGAATGGTGAAAGAAACCTTTTATTTAGCAACTAGTACTGGAAAATCCTTTAATTGCAGCGAATCTTATTAATTAATTAGCTAGCAAATTAATTAATAAAGGACGATCACTTATATGTAATATTATTTGCCTAGTTTGATTACACAATTCAAATAAGATGAGATAAGATATTTCGTTGAAAATTGAATAAAATATTATTATAATATAATTTTTTGATTTTAATTTTATTTTAAAATTTTAAAAAAATTGAATTATTTATTATATTTTATGTGAGAATTTCAAAAAATTATAATAATTATATAAGATAAAATAATTTTATTTTATTTTATACAACTAAATCAACCCTTAAATTTGTAGAGTAGTCTATCCTTTTCTCGAAGGCATTATTAGTGGAAGACTTGGACCAATTGACAATTGAAAGTTTTGGGAGCACGTACGGGTATTATTAAGACGAAACTTCAAAATCTAGCCACCTCAATAAATATATATAATATCCCAAAATATAACGTTTGCACGCGTATATATATAATTTACACAAATATTTGAAGGCTTGATAATCTTTTTAGGGGAGAGTTTTTGCTTGCCAAACAAAACAAAACAAAACGAATGAATCCCTAGCTTGTTACTGTTTTAAATCGAGTAATTTTCTTTACTAACTAGCCATTTAAAATCTCATACGTTTGATTGGGCTGGCTCGAAGTACGTACCTGTATATTTGTCTTGAACCAGCTTCCTTATATTAATTAAGTTTATAAATAGATGTAAGTTGGATATTATATTAAATAACGTCAATTTATAAATTCTAATTTTATATCTATTTTTTTATGCCTAATATTTCTATAATTATTTTTATTAGCAGTCAGGCCATGCAGATAAATTTCATACCAGAATTTTGTCGCTTTACAACTCACATATGCTGCCCAAGTATCATATATAAATATATATATATATATATATATATATATATATATATATATATTTATTCGATTACAAATCACATCATGTATATATGTTTATACCCGAGCACGTACGATATGAAAGGAAAAGACTAGTTAGGCCTGCCCATTTTGCATTGAAGCTTAAAGCATACATGTGAACATTTCAACATCAACTTGGCATCATATTTGATACATACAAGTTTCAACGTGTTGATTATTTCATTAATGGTACCATATATATATAACGTGTCACGTACGCTTGAAACAAAGAAGTACGCCATCAGGATCGAGCTAGCTGCATGCAGCAGCTTATTTCAATACTATCATATATATAAACTCGTTATTAGGAGGCCATAGTACCCATCTATATATCTTCAAACCCTGAAAATCACAGATAAAAAGCAAAAAAATGACGAATTAATTACATGCTTTTGATATTTAATGCACGTACGTTAACAAACAGAAGCAGTATTAAATTAATGTGCAATTTCATGGATCGAGGCTTACTGAGTATACTCAATTCTTATTTTTCCGGCATCGGGATTAGCTATTGCTGCGAAAGCTTCTTGAGAGAGATCAATAGTTCCCTGACATCCTGCTGGACAGTAATCGACGATTTTAACCACGACGCTCGTACCCTTGCAAGGTTGTGGTACACCTTGATTTGTTGCTCCGATGCATCTGACTCTATAATTTCTCCCACAGGCTGCCCGATTTGCCCATATTGCATCGCTTGCAGCAGCTATCATGACACCATTGTTTTGATATCCGTAGCACGAAGAGGCTGCAGTCAACGATAATAATTATTTGTTGTAACTCATGAAAGGTTCTTGTAAATCTGATCACGTAATTGTATGAAATTGATCAGCATGCTAATTTGCATGCATCACACTAGCTAGATTGATTTCATAATCAAGAGTACTTTACTTTGATTGAGATGAATTTGAGCACATGAAAAAAAATAAAGATTGCTAACTTGATGGGATTTTAGTTAAGTTGAATTATGAAGAATTCTAATTAAATTTTCTCTAATTTCAGTGAATCTTGTTAAAAAAAACAGGAACATGATAGTGCTTAAAAATAAAAACAAAAATTATATTTACAAGGCGATGCAAATAATACGTATATTCTCAGCGTTATTGACATGACAGATATTGATTGGGAGGAAAAGTTTAAAAAGTATAAGAACTAGTCTTTGCATCGAAAATATATCCACTTTAAAAATCTGAAGGATATAGGTACAGTATGAAATGAAAGCTCATAAGATATATATACATATATATATATATGCATACATATACACATGCATCATATCCATGTTAATTAGTAGAAACATATAAATGGATATACTCACGAACATAAGGAGGAGTGTAGAAAGTAGCCGTTCCCTCTGCAGCATTTGCCACTGACGTGAGAGTAAATATGGTCATGGACACCATGATCAAAGCACGAATACCCAACCCCATGTTTTTTCCCTATCAAAAACTACACGATGAGTGTATGACACTTCTACTTTGATGCAAAAGAAGTGAAATGATGCCTCCAATTTATAGAGTAATATAAGAAGACTAATTGGTATATTTTTCTACACTGATAAATAAAGAAAAATTTTATTGATCATCTCTATATATCACATTTTTTTCTCTTATTAAATATGTGATATATAGATGATAAGTAAAATTCAATAAATTTAAAAAGAATTAAACTAAAAAAAATAATATGTGGTGTATAAAGATAATGAATTACAAAACTCATAAATAAATAATTATAAAAAATTATTCTCATTAATTATTATTTACTTACTAACGACTTATTCTATTTTTATAAAAAATACCTTCCATTTTATAAAAAAATATTATGTAAAAATAAATAATGATTTATGCATAGCCTCATTTTCCTGTCTTCCTTATCGCCTCAAAGAGTCAAAGGTACGTACAATAATTTTATATTCTTTCTCTCGGAACTGCCTTAATTTCTCGTGGTCTCTAGTCAAATGAACGTGCAAAATTGTCAGGGCGGTGCATTCCTTCTAGCCTCACAAGTCACAACATCACATCATCGTCATCGGAATTTTCTTCCTTGTCCACTGTACTTAAATGAAACATTCTTTTTGTGAGTTATTATCATTTTATACCTCACATTTTATAAAAAAAAAATATTCTTATATTTTATAAAAATATTCCCATGTTCTATAAATATATATAAAAAAAATACGTCATGTATAAAATGTATAATATGAATAATTACTGATTTGTAGTAAAAGTTATTTAAAATAGATTAATTTTGTGTATGTTTTTTATAATAAATATTTTATTAAAAAAGAATTATTTTTATATACTTTTTAATGCAGAATCTACAATTTTATAAAAACCTTATGAAATTTATCTATTTATAAATTTGTAAAAATCATTTTTCATCCAACTATATATATCTATGGATTTCGAGAACAGCTAGGATTGGAAAGGGTTAGATAAGATCAGTATTACTAGGCTACTAAGATTATGTTTGGAAGGTAAAATGAGAATTTTGTGTTTTGTTTTAAAGTTTAAAATATTATTTTTTAGTTTTGAGATTTGAAAAAGTTAAATTGAAATTTGAAAAAGTTGTATTGAGATTTGAAAAAGTTGAATTATTTATTATATTTTATATAGGAATTTGAAAAGATTGTAATGATGAGATGAGATGAGATGAAAATTTTATTAAAGATGAATCTTCCAAACATAATCTAAATGTTGCGTTGATTTTTTGTTTTTCTTTTTGTCAAATTTTGGACCACAATGGGAAGTGAGAACAAATTGTCGTGCTTGTGAGGGGCTCGCATTATGGCCGGTTCATGGAATATACCGAATAATATTCTTCAATTAATATTATATACGACAATGCTAAGGTGCTTGTCAAATATACCTATCAAATGTGCCTACCAATTATGCACATTAATATAAATGAGTTTTTTTTTCTTTTTTTGTAAGTATTTTTTAAGCATCCTTAACTAATAAAATAAAAATAAATATATATATATAAGTGAACGCATTTGATTAACATATTTAATAATCATACTATAATTTTCATTAATTAGTCTTGATCGGAATGCGTAAAAAACAAACCAAAACAAAATAAAATGGAAAAATACGTACTATGTTTATGGTCCCAACTTCTTGATGTATTTTCAATTTTGTCTTGCTTAGAGCATTAGCATTGGTCTATGCAAATGCATATGTAAAATTACCTCTTTTGCATAACCATTTGACCATTTGCATATGCATAAGTAAAACTCACACATTGGCTTATGCATATTTGAGACCAAATAATAATAAAATATTATTTTTTTATTATTATTAATTTTTTTCTAAAATCAAAATTTTTATATATATTTTGTAATTAGCATCCACTATATACATTTGAGATTAATAATACAAATGCAATAATAAAAAATATAATTTTTTTTATATATTATATTAAAAATATAATAAAATGAAAAAATATATATAATATATTATAATAATAAAATGAATGTGTATGTGAATATTTGTTGTGTTGTTGAGGGAGGGAGAAGAGGAAAAGATTGAGAGAGAGAATGGAAGGAGAGAGAAAAAACAATTAAAATATGTTTGATGGAGTGAATAGTTGTTATCCAAATTTGGATAACAACTGTTCACTGCTAGCCAAATTTATGCATATGCATAAGCCAATGTGGATGTTTTTTGAGTCATATTATGCAAATATGGCTTTGCATATGGATATGCATAGATCAATGCTAGTGCTCTTATTAATGGGGTGTTAACTTTGAATGTTTTCTATCCGTCGTTTATGATACTTTTTTGTTTGTTTGTTTGTTTCGCTGCATTCCAATCCTAACTTCCTAACTTTGTTTTGTTTGTCGTTATGTTTAATTATTTTCTGGATAAGTATTGTGAGAGGATAAAATATACCAAGCCTAAAATGGATCTCAAGGCCCAACACATAAAGAGGCTATCACAAGAAGACAAAAGAAAATGGAGAAAAATGAGACAAGAAAATACAATGGGTGAAAGTGTCAGGAGGCATGAAGGTGTCAGGAGAAAGTAGAAAAGGGAGAGGGGGTCAGACACGCAAAGCAAACATCCCTAACCACTATCGAGGGACAGTCAAGCATAGGGCTAGATAAAAGAGACAGAGAGCCTACGATTTGTGGGGGTTGCTTCCGACTTTTAAATTCTTCTTCGACTTCTTCTTCAACTTGAGAACTTCAGAGAGAATATTTTCTTCTCGAGTAGGTAGATCTATAGCTCCCATTGTACAGTGAAAAATGAGAGAGTATGAGAGATTGTAAATAAGCTTATTATAATGGAATCTCACTTCTCCGAACCTCGTGGGCGCCGAACCATGTAAGTTTATGTATTCATCTTTTCTTATTTTCTCTGCATTTAAATACTGTTCACCACCATAAATGTACGCACCAACAACACCGGATCACTGTCGCGGGCTCCAAGCAACACCAATCGAGGCTTAGCCCACCTCAGTGCGTCTCGAGAATGGATCTTTATTCTCTTTTAGATTGTATATTTTTTGGCATTAACAAGTATGGTCCTGACTTTGATTGTAGTACTTTCTCATATGAATTATCCTTATAATTCATTTTGGTTAAATTGGGATCCAATCGTTATATTTATCAAATAGTTACCTTTCTCTCCTCTTTAAGTAGTAATGTTAGATAAAGTTTTAGGATGCGCAACACTTGAATATTTTTTATTTTTAAATAGGATCCATCATAAAAAATAATTTTTTCATATATTTTAAAATTTGTCTACTTTTACCAAAATTCATGAACGAGACTTACATACTTTATGACTGTACAAATAATTTCTCCTATTTAATTAATTATTTTATTACATTGGATGCTATAATTCGAAAAGAAATAAATACAATATTAAACAGTACTTATAAAAGATTAATGTTGTTTAAAGTTAAAAGTCTACTGACAACATGAAATACTGTAAAATCATATATATGTTGTATTTATCCATCTACTTTAAAATCTTAAATTGATCGCTCTTGCTCCCTCAAAAATCACAACCACGTTAATTAATGATAGAAAAAGTAGTGGAAGACATAAAAATGTATATATATATATATATATATATATATATATACATACACATTTATAGAGCGATGCTACTCTGCCATCTGAGTAGCACTGTTCTATTTGACTGATAGGTTAAATTGAGTTTTTTATTTTTATTTATTTTTTATTTTATTTTTATCATTTTAAAATATTTTTAAAAATTATAAAAAAAGTATCAATACACTAATAGTTACTTCCTTAATTATTAAATAAAAAAAATTAAAATAAAAAAGATATCAAAATGAGGTGTCAAAATAGTATTTTTCATATAAAAAAGTATTAAAGAAGTAATATTTATCGTTCTTTTCTTATTTCTTGACGTAACATTAAATAATGTTAACACATGCGGTACTTACAACTTGGCCACCTCAAGCCCCTGTAAATGACAAATGCAAAAGGCAACAATTAGTGAATTCGATCCATGTCTTCTATGGATCATAATTGATGCAGCTTAATTACTTAAGTAATAGAAATATTAAAATGTAGAATTGGACCGACCAAGTAAGTCTTGAGCAATCCTATTTTTTCCATTAGATTAGGCATGAATTAGCTAGCTATTGTGGAAGAAAGCCTTATCTAGAGAAAGATATATCGATGGTCGTTTTGTCTTTTGACTCATTATCACTTTAGCCCAGAAGTCACTTAACGTGAAAATATATTCTTTATCTCAATATATAGTACATACCGACAAAGGATAATCTGGAAAAAATTCCTCAATCATTGCCGTGACTTCCGCCATTTTGTTTCTTCATTTTCTTGTATAGCAGTATATTTTTATACTTATTTACTTTCCTTATTTTGCAATTGTATAGCTGGTAAGCTATTCTTTTACATGGTATCAGAGAATCCAGAGGGTTGTACAATGGCATTTTCTTCAACCTCTTTGGTCTCACTTGTAGATGAATTTGCTTCACTTACGTTTTCTCCTGCCAAGACTAACCTCACTGAGGTCTCATTAAACTCGCTTCCACTAACTACTTGCTATGGAAAGTCCAAATTATCCTTATTTTACTTGGCTATGACCTTCTTGGCTATGTCAAGAATGAGGTTTCATGCCCACCTGGCCTCTGCAACTACCATCGGTGAAGATGGTACGGTCCACCCCAACCCAGTGGCAGCTCATTGGCTGTGCATTGATCAATTAATTCTAAGTTGGCTAAATAGATCTCTATCTGATGGCCCCTTTATCTTAGGTCATCAATAATGAGTCATCCCATGATGCTTGGGATATTTTGGAATCCTTGTATGAAAGCCATACACGTGACCGTGTTCAGCAGATGAAATGTGAGCTTCAAACTCTCACTAAAGGAGGTTCTTCGTTAGAAGACTAACTCCACAAAGCCAAGGTGTTGGTTCACTCACTTCGTGGTGCGAAGAAGCCCATAGACGATGATGATTTCATTGTGTGTCTTCTCTGTGACTTAGGTCTGGAATTTGACCACACCATTGTAGCTCTCAATGCCCGCAATATTTTTCCCTCTGTTGAGGGTGTTATCAGTAAGTTGCGAGACCTTCAGCTACGACTCGTCATTGCCCAAAACAAATCTCCTATTGTTGCTCTTTATACAAATCACCATGGTTTTCCTAATGGAACTGATTTGGTTGTGGTTGGAAATGGAAATAGTTTATCCATTACTGGTATTGGTAATCTTAAGATTCTTGCCACTAATCTCAAATTAGATAATGTGCTTATTGTTCCTGAGATCACTAAAAATCTAATTTCAATTTCTCAGTTTACACGGGATAATCACTGCTATTTTTTATTTGATCCATGGGGCTTGTTGTTAAGGATCTGAGAATAAGCAAGGTGATGTTTAAAGGCTTTATGGAGGATGGCTTGTATCATCTCACTTCCAAGCATCTTCAGCACCTACCTATTGGTTTGACGGCAACTAAAGTTTATGGACGTGTGGCATGCAAGGCTGGGGCATCCTCATTTTCAGACTCTTCAATCTTTATTGTCTTGTTTACCGTCTTTGAATAAAATAGTTGGTTTTTGTGAGAGTTGTAACTTGGGAAAATCTACAAAATTACCGTTTTCTTCTTGAAATTCATATGCTTCTACATTTCTACATCCTCTTCATAGTGATGTCCAGGGTCCGGCCCCTCTCTCATCGTACGATGGTTATTGATTTTATCTTGTCTTTGTGGATGAATATTTCCACTATGTTTGACAGTTTCCAATGGCACACAAATATGATGTTATTACTATTTTTCCCACTTTTGTAAAATTCTGAGAAACTCAGTTTAACATCCGGCCTAAAATTATCCAAAGCGATGGTGGAGGTGAATTTTTCAATCACATTTTACGACAAGTATTTGCATTTTATGGGATTTTTCATTGCCTCTCTTGTCTCGGTACTCCTGAGCAAAACAGTCTGGTTGAACGTCATCACTGTCACATCATTGAAACGAGTTTGACTTTGTTGGCTCATTCCTTCGTTCCATCTAAGTATTGGACAACAGCTTTTTACACTGCAGTGTTTCTCATACATAAGTTACCCACTTGAGTTATAAAGAATAATATCCTCATGAGCTGGTTTTTGGCACTCCTCCTCCCTACACTCATTTAAGAGTTTTCGGGTGTGCATGTTATCCATGTCTAACCCCCATTGGATGTTCAAAGCTTACTTATAAATCAACTCGGTGTGTGTTTCTTGGATACTCTTCCCAACACAAAGGGTATCAGTGCATGGCTATAGACGTAGATTGCATCTATATATCTTAACATGTTATTTTTTATGAACTTACTTTTCATTTTCTAAGTTCACAGGCTTTTTCCTTAAAAAATTTGTAGTTGTTTCGGGTCCGTGCTGTTCCTCGAGCTCTTCAGCATGCTGCTCATGCGTCTATGCCCTCAGCTCCAGTGGGAGCATCCCCTAACGACCCTTCTAGCTCAGACTTCTCTCTGGCTTCAACTTTTCCTATTGTGTCATCTTCCACATCAAATGAGCCATCACCCATTATCTTCCCAGGCCTCGTTTGCACTCATCCTATGATTACAAGGACTCAATATGGTACTAGACATCCTATGGTCTACCTCTCCACTCGTTATCCTCTACCTGCATGTTTTGTGACTGATTTACAGGCCCATGCTCAAGAGCCCAAGACCTACCTCTAGGCCCTCAAAGACCCACAGTGGCAGCAGATCATGCAAGATGAAATTAAGGCCCTTCATGTAAATCATACATGGACTTTAGTTCCTAAACGCCCAAATATGAATATAGTTGGTAGTAAGTGGATTTTCAAATTTAAAATCCGCACTGATGGGTCCATTGAACATTATAAAGCCCGCCTTATTGCACGTGGTTTCACTTAACTCCACTGGCTTGACTATAAGGAGACGTTTAGCCCAGTTGTCAAACCTGGTACTATTTGTCTCATTCTCACTCTCGTGTTGTCCCATGGTTGGTCTTTCAAGCAATTGGGTTTCAGTAATGCTTTTTTACACGGTGATCTTCAAGAACGAGTTTATTTGTCTTAGCCTCCAGGCTTTGTTGATTTTACTCGCCCCGATCATGTGTGTCAACTTCACAAAGCCTTGTATGGTTTAAAACAGTCTCCTCGGGCATGATATATGAAGTTCAGTTCTTATATTCAAGATATGGGTTTTCAACGATGCCTTTATGATGTTTCTTTATTTCATCTCCGAAAGGGTTCTAAAGTTATTCTTTTATTAATCTACGTAGATGACATTGTGGTCATGGGTAGCTCTCAGCCTCTCATCAGTAAACTTATTTCTCATTTGTTTGTGGCTTTCAACATGAAAGATCTCGGGGAGCATTATTTTTTAGGTATTCAGGTTGTTCGTGATCCTTCTTCCATTACTCTCACACAAACTCGCTACCTCCTCTCTCTGCTACAACAATTCGGTTTGGATGGTGTCAAGCCAATGGCCACCCCACTAGCTTCAGGAGTTCAACCTTCTACTACTAATGGTAATCTCTTGCTTGATCCTACCATGTATCGATAGCTTGTGGGCTCCCTCTAATACCTCAACCTCACTCGCTCGGACGTTGCATATGTTGTCAATTTTGTGTGTCAGTTTATGCAAAACCCCAGGGATACACATATGGTTGTTGTCAAGAGGATTTTTCAATATCTGATGGGTACCCTTAGTTTTGGTCTTCATCTTACTCGTACTCCCCTCACTGCACTTAGTGGTTTTTTGGGCCGGCTCTCAAGATGATCGTCGCTCAACTACTGGTTTTGTTGTTTACATGGGTGATAACTTGCTGTCGTGGAGGGCTAAGAAACAAGCTACTGTCTCTCTGTCAAAAGCCGAAGCTAAATATCATGCACTTACCTCCACTACTGTCGAGCTAATGTGGTTTATGCACCTGCTCTAGAGTCTTGGCTACTTTCTTCCACCGCCAATTTTTCATTGTGATAACATTAGTGCCATTAACATAGCCAAGAATCCCGTATTTCATCATTGCACTAAGCATATCGAGATCAACTTGCATTTTGTTAGAGACCAAGTTGCTCACAAGGCTATTTGTCTCCAACATATCCCTAGTCGTGATCAAGTTGCAGATGTGTTCACTAAACCACTTTGCACTCCCAAGTTTCTACCCAATCGTCGCCAGCTCTTCGTTGGACCTATCCCCCCCTTGAGCTTGAGGGGGCATGACAAAGCATAATATTTGGAAACGATTCCTTAGTCATTGTCGTGACTTCCGCCCCCGTGTTTACTTCATTTTCTTGTATAGTTGTATATTTTCATGCTTATTACTTTCCCTATTATGCAATTGTATAGTTGGTAGTTGACCTCTGTAAACTTTCCTATAAATGAATACAAGGGCCTCATACGTGAGGTAAGCCATTCTTCTACACATACCGACAATTGCATTATATCTCTAAAAGAAAAAAAAAATGCAAACCCTATTTATATGATAAAGTATTATAACCATAAAGAGATCTTACAAAAGTAAACACATAAATTAATATAATTTGATATGATATGTTAGATCTATTTTACTATAAAAGTAGTTTTTACAATCTGATATATCACATCAAATCACGTTAATTTATGAATGAGTAGTGCTAAGCTACCACCCAGCAATAATTGTTAGGCGTGCCGCCTATCTCAAATTTGTCTTTTTATTTTTCTTTTTCTTTTTCTTTTTCTTTTCATATTTTTTTAACATATTTAAATTTTTTTATAAAAAAAAATACACTAGTATACTAAAATTTACTTTTTTAATCATTAAGTAAAAAAAATTAAAAAAAATTAAATACTTAAGCGGTCAAAGTGAGGGAACAAACTCAATCAACATACTAGTATTTCTTTTTATAAATTTCTTTTTATTAATTTCTTTATAACAAACACATTTCTCATTGAGTCATTTATATAAGTAGTTAGTTCCTTTGCCTTCGCCTTTGACTATACGGGTCGGAATGATTCCGGGTTGAAGATGTGCCAATCACAGTCTCATCCTGGTTTGAGCACAAATGGGCCTCATTTTTCCTAGCAAGAAAGGTGGGCCGAGATATGGATCTCACCCAAAAATTAAAACGAAATAAATAAATAAATAAAAATTACAAAAGAAAGAATAATACGAGCATGGTTGGAAAGAGCAAAAATTGATAGAATTACCACCTCTTTACTTCTTCCATATAGTTTTGAAAACCTATATCTTAAAATGAGAAATTCTATATATCAAACTATCATTTTATTTTTATCCTATTATATAAGATGTGATATATTTATTATTATTAAATGATCATTTATTAGATGATTATTTATCATCTAATAATGATAAATATGTCATATCTTATATAGTGGGATGAAAATAGAATAAGAGTATATAGTATAGCTTTCTTCATATAGATAATGTGATAATTATAATATATTATATAATTAAGCTTAATTATATAAATACCATATTTAATTAACTTGGCATGATATAATAAGAAGTGAGTGTCACATATCTATATTATAAAATTGCATAATAATTACTCTATAGATTTTACTTTTTTCCATTTTATGGTAACAATTGCGCACCCTCATCAAGTACCTATATGTATTCATTGGCGGTGATTTAGCATAAATATGTTAAAAAATAAATGTGAAATGATATAGACATAATAATTGCACAACTTTTACAGAACTAGTTAACATAATATTATTATCCATAAAAATTATAAGATAAATTCATTTTTTTTCAATATTTATATACATTTACAATTTACTGATATGTCATATTTTGAAAAGAAGTACTATAATTACAAAAAAATCTTATAAATATAAATATACAAACTGACATGGCTTAATATAATATGTTAAATCTACTTTATAATAAAAAATAATTTTACAATTTAACATACTACATCAAATTACATCAATTTGTAGATTTTTTTTTTTTTTTTTATAAAATTTCTTCGTAATTGAAACATCTCTCTATTTTGAATGGTTGCTCATCGTTGACCGTTGTTCTCCTTAACTTCACGAATGTAACATTACTAACACCATCTTGATTTCCCAAATCGTCTATTTGGGGACTTTATGCATGTAACTTTATATATTTTTTTACTAGTATTCACGCAATACTTGAAAACACCTGTTTCTCCAACCAAAGCCATCTCCAACTGACAACTACCGCTACGCCGGTCTACGCGTTTCTGCCGCATCGTCAAAGCCAAAACTAATGATGCAGATAACCCAACTGTGTTTGGGGACTTAAATCTTCCCGGGCATAAAGTTAAGCCAAGTCATACAACAGCAATGAGCAAACACAGACCCGCCCCCCCACGACACCCCCCCTCTCTGCGCATGAATTGGCAAAGAAAAAATGCAAAGAAAGTGAAAATTGAAAAGGGCTTTGTGGGTATTCAAAACCGGCAACATACTCGGCGTGAATAAGTAATAAGAATAAGAATAATGTTATTATTTATTTTTTTATTTTGACCGCTTATATATTTAAATTTTTTTATTTATTGATTCAAAAAGTGACTATTAGTTTATTAGTATATTTTTTATTTTTTAAAAATATTTAAATTTGTTAAAAAAATATAAACAAAAGAAGAAAAAAATAAAATTTGTACTAGGCACGCCCACTAGTCTAAGCTAGAGAAGACACTAGCACTACCCTTAGAGCACTCACAATGGCTTCTTCATCCTATACTTTAAAATACATAACCAAAACTCACTTTTTCTATTTTACATACTGACTTTTACAATATATCATACATTAACTTATCTATTTTTTCTTCATATCATTTAAATATTATATTTTTTAATCTTTTTTATTCATTTAAAATATTTTTTCTAACTATAAATAATATCCTCATATCTTTTGATATTTACAATATTTTTTCATATACAATGTCATATAATTATGTTATATTTTAAATTAATCTAAATTTATAAGCTAAACTAAAATATAAATTAATTCAATAAAATAGAGCATGGTATATACCTACAATTACGCGTACCACCAAGAAACATTTTGGTTTGCTATTGCACCCCAGAAAATAATCTCTATCCTCAATACATATGATCCCCGTGCATACTCTGCACCACCATATCCGAAAGTTTACCTTCTAGTTTTTGCAGTGAAAGAAAGGAACTTGGGATTGATACGGCAATAAAATTTACTTTCTAGTTTCTGCAGTGAAAGAAAGAAGTAGAAGGTAAGAGAGAGAAATGAATAAAAAAATTTATACATTTGTGAATAGTATCTGCTAAATGTAGTGATAGTTACTGTAGCAAACTGTATATTAGAGATGAAATACATAATCTATTGGAGGGATGTTTTGAGCTCTTTCTTTTATATTTTACAAAAAGTTAGGTTTTAAAGGAGCCGTTGAGAGTGCTCTAAGAATAAATATGTATAGAGATTCTCTCCAATTTTCTGTCCCACAAGTACTATCTATAATTAAACAGAGATAGAAACAACATGTAAACTTCACGACAGGAATCCAGAACATACTTCTCCATTTTTTCTCTTCGGACCAAGGCACATGAGAACGGGTTAGGTGCCATGAATTGAACCAGACAGCAGCTTCCAACTGTTCCAGTGACATTATTAACATTAGCCATTAATGCATATATGACTAGTCCTTCCACCCTCCATACGCTCCAATCTTTACAGATTAAATGCACCAGCCTGTAACCAAAACGACCTTACTAGGCAATTCCTACTAAGCTTTCAAATTCGATTGAGAAAGTTGAAAGAAAATGAAAGAGTGATCGGTGTTCACTTCGGATTAGAACTTCACCCGCTTGCATTTATTATGCAACTCAACAACCATGTATATAGGACCCAACTACTTTCAAGTTTCTGTCATAAGTATTAAGTATATGTAAATTGTTGGGTTAAATTTCTGAGATTTTTTTCTGCTTGGGATGAAAGAATGAAGGTGGTATAAAGCTCACAACTTTATACATTAAAACAGAACGACGACGACTTCTATCACCATTAGAATGTCGACAAGTATTTCCTAGTTATTCCACAGTTATAGAAAATACCTACAAAAAGTTGGTGTGTTCAACCGAGGAACTCAAAGAACAGATACAAAACAACAATGGAGACAAATAATTCTAAATAGAACTGAAAGAATACTTTAAAAAAATATTATTTGCACACTCTTCGGGTTATTGAAAATGCTAGCATTTTTTGTTTGTGAGTTTGGGAGAATATAAAAAAAAAATATTATCACTGAAATGCAGAGTCTTGTTTCCAGTTCAGTACTTCAGATCTCTTACACGATTGAAATATCTTCTTTCTATTCTCAACTGCAGATGTTCTAATTATACCTTCCATGATTAGCCAATCAAATTTAAATGAATCTAAGAAAGAAAATCGAAGTAGAATTAGAACGAAACTAGACATTTGATGCCGAGGACGAGTGAACGACCTTGTTCTGTTTTCCCGTGAGCCAAAGCAACGTCCGCCTTGCAAAAGATGGTACCTTTGCTTGAGAATCCAAATTGTTACAGCTCTGCCTTTCCTCGTCACAACATAGTTCATTCCCTCCATTCTCGCGCCTCCCAATGCTAATCTCAGAAATACTCCTCCTTGCACCCCCATCTCCATTCTTGGCCTTCAAATCTTCTTCGGCTACAACACTCCGGTGCACCGGAAACCGGAACGAGACCGCCCGCCTCGATGCATCTGCTGATGCATTAGGCTTCTCTTTCTTCCCTCGGAGCCAAATCTTTGAAACAGAGAAGCTCTCTCTTTTGCTCCTTCCAATAGCACTTCCATTGCCGTTGGCATTGCTGTTAAGATTAGGACCCCGGTATGCTTCAAAATTTCCAATTGCGTCAAACCCGTTGAATTTGAATTCTCTTCTGGATTCACTGTCACATTCAGACATTGCTAGCCTGTGGCCGGGCGTTAATGGCAAAGAAAGCTTCTTGCTTGATTGCTTCTTCACTGGGGTTTTAATGGGTACTTGCAACGAAGAATTCTCATCCATTACATACTCAAATGAACCCATTGAGAAACATCTTCTTGCATCCACGTTGTTGTTGCTACTACCTTCACCTCCATCCACATTCCTGAACTTTCCAAGCTTAACAGGCACTACTTTTTCCTTTGAATTCACCGTCACTGTTGGTCTGGGATCATCTTTTGCACCCAAATCACCGGATTTATGCGATAAATCGATGCGTGCGGACCCAAATTCAGTGACACAATGCGAACCCAGACGGGGATCGGTTCTTCCAACTGAACTGGTTCGGCCAGGAGCAGCCTCTGGGATAATCTCTCTTGAGCTCTCACTTCCAGATTCAAGAACAAGTACAATGGGTGAGCAGTTGCGATTTGGAGAGAAATCAGGGAGCAAGCTAGCTCTACAAAGTGGGCAAGTGGAGTGAGACAAGAGCCATGTGTCAATGCATTCCATGTGAAAGGCGTGGCTGCATTTTGGCAATAACCTGAGCTTGTCTTCGGGCTCAAATTCACAGAGGCAGACAGCGCAGTCAAAGGGGTTCTTCAACCCTATAATGGCTTTGTAATTGAAGATAGGGAGGGTGTCTATGAAGGATTGGTCAACCCCAGCATCATGGAGGTGGAAGAGTTGCTGCAATTGCCCTTGAAAAGCCGTCACACTCTCCAGATCATCTGGGTCTCTATTTTGGGGTCTCCTGAGGAATCTAACAAGAAGGTGAAGCAAACCAGAAACAAAGAAGATGATGGCAAGAATTATAATGATGAGCAGTGTGCTTGGACTGACCTTGTTGTTCAATCTGAAGATATCAGATTGAAGAGTGGGTGGTGGAGGTCGGTGTGGCTGAGAAAGGAAATATGATTGTGTGGGAGGAGCAAAGTTTCGTTCTTTGATTTCGAGGAACAGCCGTTCCATATTTTCTAAAGAAAGAACACGAAAAACTCACCCAAAAATACCAATTTCAGAACGAATCATTAAATAAGAAGAGTTCCATGCAGTACCACCAACAAATAAATCCAAGACCAAATGGAGAAGCCCTGAAAGAGCAATACTTCAACGGATTAGTTTACCTCAATCCTTCTTTTTCTCTTGCTGGAGAGAGAGAGACAGAGAGAGAGAGAGAGACAGAAAGAGGCCGGCAGAGATAATGCATTCAATTCAATGTGAGTTTTAGAGGGTAGAAATAAATGTGCCAGAAGGTGAGATTTCGAAAGGAGTAACCACAAATCTATCCACAGAGCGAACAAAAATAATAATATTAATAAAGAGAATACGACTTATTAGCTACAAATTAGACCGTGAATCCCACTGATTGGATAAACAATAAAAATAAATGAACAAAATGGGATGACTTTACTGCTTTGTTTTTATTAAATGGGCTATTCTGTTTGACTTCAAAGTAACCCTTGCATCAACCTCGATGCCCATTTAATTCCTCAAGAACAAAAAAGTAGTCTTCGGAACATATTTTATTTTTTTATTACACGTTTCGAAATGTGAACTCAAATGGGTTTGCTGTTTTCCCTCTTTTTAAACATTTCTTCTCACCCTGATCACACTTCTCGGTTCTTCTACTTCTAAATTCTAATATGTAAAGTCGGCACCGAGGAATAAGGATCATCAATCCCTCTTCCGGGCAGGACAAGAAATGGGTGGAAGTCACCAATTAAGTTTAGAGAGAGAGGGAGTATTTGGAAAGAGTAGAAACGGATGCTTCGAATATGGTGTTTTTTTGCAATTGAAAAGTGAGGCAGTTTTCTGGAGTTTGTACCCCATACCCTGGGAAGTGGTCAGTGGAACACTTTCCTCACCTCTCTATCATGGATTTTGATATAAGAAATTTTGGTTGCTGCTTAAAGAGGAGTCACAGGTCAGTGCTAGAAGAAGAGGTCTCCATCTTCTGTCTCCCTGTGATAACATGCTACTTTGGCTTTTATTAACTTTAATATTAGAGTAAACAAATTGAGCATTGATGATTAAAAAGCTGCTAATGTAATAGGTAGAATTACCCCTGCCTCATTTCCCAAAAAAATTCTCTCAAAATTCGTTTTGGAAACTAGGTCTCGGTTCAGATATACAATTTAGATGAAATGAGATGAGATAAGATGTTTCAAATAGTAATGAGATTTTTTGAGTTAAGATTATATGAGACAGTTTATAAAAAAATATATGTTTAGATAATGAGATAAAATAAGATAAGTTTGACTTTTTGGGATTTGATAAAAGAAAATACTAAAACTACAACTAGGTATCCCAACTAGGATTCCGATTGGCTTTTTTTTTTTTTTTAACTTAATGATTAAATAATTATTTTTTATTGATGTTGTGAATTTTATTATTTTAAAAAAATATTTAAAAATGCATAAAAAAAAAAAAAACACACGGGGTGGGATCCCTCATGTGTGGGTGTAGAAGTACTCTTTGATAAAAGGATGGGTCTCACTAATAATTATGAATATATTAATAAATAATAATATTTATGAGTAATTAAAAAATCTATCATAAATAAATTTAAATCCCAAAATATATTGGGAAGTAGTTGGCCGAAATTACTCTATAATTTTAAAAAATAATTTCTCTTTTTTAAAAGGTATTATTCTTAAAGAATTATTATTCTAAAAAATAATTTAAATCTCAAATTATATTGGGAAGTTGTTGGCCGAAATTTACAATTTCTCTTTCTTAAAAGATATTTTTATCTATTTATTTTTCTATATATAAGAGATTCGTCATTTTTTTATTCTAATTATAAATTATAATATTTTTTATTATTGTAATAAATAAGTATATGAATTACGTTGTAGATTTGTTTTAAATAATTTATTAATTTCTAATTTTCTAATAAAATCCCAAAATGCACTTCTATTCAATACTCACAAAATTATCAATTTTTTTGTGAAAATATATTATTCTAATGATGACTTATTGATTATTCTATTTTAATCACAAATAATTTTTTTTTATCATGTGAGATTCTTTTTATTGTTTATGTTAGAAGGTAATAAGATGGATTTGAAAACTTGAGATGAAATAAAGATGTGAAATTAACCATTTGAATAGACAACTATCTCATCTGTAAGGACGTTTCATCTCATCTGGCAAACCAAACGGGGCAGAAAATGAAAGACCTACATACTTAATTTCTGTTGTTTTCTGAAGTTTGAGACAGACATAAATACAAAATCAACCCAATTAGTGGACAAACAAACGCAAGGTAAGGTGTTAGGATCAACTACAGAGCTTGGAATTTGGAAGACAATTACTGGACAAAAATCTTTTAGCTGCTCTCAAAATGCTCTCTTAAGAGGCAAAGCTTGAGAAAATATTAATATCCAAACTCTAACCATTGGACAGACAACTTTTCTTTATCTACAACTATGCCAACTATAAAGAGGAGTCACAGGTCAGTGCTAGAAACTGCAGTGTCAACGAAGCAGCTCCTTGAGTTAGATCTGAAAGGAGGAAACGTGTGTTTCAAGAACAGATTCGTGGAAATCCTTTCCTATATCCCTAACCCAAAGAAAGGACAACCTCCACTTTAGCTATCGATTTTATAGGTTCTGTCGGATTAGCAAAGTCAACCTTCCTGCATACGATTTAAAAGAAAGAAAGAAAACAAAAAAATGAGGGACCATGAAGTCTAGGTCCTAGGATTCAATACGACTACGCCTGGTCGATGTTTCTCCTAAACAGCTATGTATTATACATATAGACAGCCACGGGATTCCCATCCTCTTTCACGTACATGCGGTGAATAGAAGGATGCTTCTCCGAGCGGGTGTTATCTTTTTGTTTTGTTTTGTTTTGTTTTCAGTACACCAAATCGAGCCCAGAGTACTTCGTGAATAAAGAATCCCCATACGATGTTGTCTGTGTCTCAGCATGTTTGCGAAAATCTATGCAAGATGAAAAGTACAAGAAATACATCACGGACATTCGTGTAAAATTGTCCTATAGGTATTGGATTGAAAACCATAATTTCAAATAGAAATGCTACATATATAAAAATATATATATATAAATAAATTTATAAAATGATGTAAATTTATAAGATCTGTTAAATTTATTATATAATAAAAATAATTTTACAATCTAATGCATTACATCAAACTATATCATTTTATAAATTTATTTTTATATAATTCTTTTATCACTAAAATATTTCCAAATTTTAAATCATAAAATCACCGCATAGAAACTATCACAAGAAGTTGATCATAGTCATGTTGCTGCTAGGCTACCGCTCGTTACATTGCTGACAGATTACCTTTCCTCCCTGAAACTTGCAAATTTTTACCCCCAAATTCAGAATTCAAACCCAAGTAACAAATTACATCCATCGATATATTCGACCATTAATACTAGAAATCTAACAGAAACAATATCTCTTGTGATGCACTTTGTGGAATTTTTTTTTTGAAAAAATGACAGTATTCCAATTTATTGATAGTCTCACTTATAACGAAAAAGAACTATGGTTACAACTAGAAACTTGAGGGTAAACGAAAAATAAAAGAAAGAGCATTCATTCTTGATGCGGATATAAATTGTTGATATCATTGTTATCATTCACAAACACATTTCGGATAAAGTATACAAAGAGGGCTATGTCTTCGATGGTTAAGTTAGAGAGGGAATTTTTTTTTTTTAGTGATCAATTTAGAATCCATTTGCAATATACCCGGTAGGGTATTTATAGGGGTTGAGATATTTTACTATATAAGTATCGATCTTTCATAGGCACGTACGATTCTTGATATTTAGTTAGGAATGTTACTTAACTAAGCTCGATTATGTCATTAATAGTGTTTTTCTGGCACGGGTATCTCGCTCGGACTTATTTTGCAAATCTTAGTCTTACAAAGATACAATTGTTTAAAATTAGTAATGGTAAACATGACATCTTTGTAGATCTTATCTTCGAACTCGTATATACGTTTTATGTAACTTTATCCTTTGTTCGCTTGAGATCACATGATCAATCGATTCAATCCCCCGGTCCGTGACTTCACCGTTCTTTGCTAACTAGCCTTTCTTCACCAATGACATATCTATTCGCACCCAACCTACATCGTTGACCATGACAGGTCAAGGAGCTAGGCAGAAATTTGTTTGAAATGGAGTGGAGGACAAGGAGAACGGATAACCTATTGACCATGGCAAGCCAGAACACTAGATCGATGACATGGATCGGTAACGTCCTCGTAAAAAAAAAAAAAGACGACCTTTAATTTTTGAGATTTTCTTTAGGAATTTTGCATGTGTCTCCTCCCCCGTCCTTTTATGTTTAGATTTGAAATATTACACGTAAAGCGATATTTGTGATAAAAGAAAAACAATATATTTTTTTGTAACATGCACCGACTACCTTAACCATCTGATCATTTGGTTTTTTGATATTGAACTCATGTCAAGAAAAGAATACAATAGGAGCAGCAACTCCCAATCATTTTCCATGTCCGAAAAGGTGGGTTTTGAAACATTTTGAAGGGAGATCAAGGTTCCTACTTTTGTCCGTGCCAAGAAAACTTTCACACGAGAAGATCATAACAACCCAAAAATTAGGTAAATTTTGATATAAAATTGAATTTCCCTAAACCCAACTAATCCCATTCACTTGCAACTCTTTCGTCACGTCCCATTTCATTACAATTAATTAAAAGTCAGACGTTCATGTCTTACCAAACCAAGAAAATTAAATCGCCTGACCTTTGAAAAACAAGCATCGATCGATCATTAGGTCCCATTAAAAAAAAGAGGAAATAAATATTAATAAAGTAAAAATTCTACTCAACCTCTTACTATTCACATTACACTCTACACTTCATCTTTTTTTTAATTTTTTTTTAAATTTTTTTTATCAAATATATTTTTATATGAATAGTAAATAAAAAATTATAAATAGTTTAAAAAAAAAAATTTTTTAAATTTAAAAAAATATTAAAAAGTATGAAAGGTAGAGTATGGAAAGAATGAATAGTAAAAACTCATTAATAAAGAGAGATGAAACGCACGCCCATGTGGCGTGTTCATGTGGTGAGGCAGATTTAAGTCCCAGTCCCACCCATTAATTGCCTATGTACGTCTTTGGTTTGTAAACGAGGTTGACGTGTGACATGAAATGCACCCATGGATTTTTTTTTTTTTTTTTTTAAGAAGAGGATAATATTCATTTTCGTTGATCATTAGCCATGTGAACAAGGGGTTACAAAAAGAGAATGAAATAAAAGAAAATGAATGATGCAACGTGGAAGTTTCTGGACAATTAAAAAATAAATACCAATCAGGTGTTTAGATAATTCATAAAAAGAGAAAAAACTTATCGTATTGTCTGTTGTACCGAAGGAAATCATCTAAGATATTATCTTTTCTATATACATGGAATATATTAAATTGGGAATCACTTTTAAAATGAAGAACGTCATTTCAAAAGACTAAAATAAGTCTTCTGAGGATAAGGAATTAATAGAGTGTCCAAGGTGATAACACTAGAGCTGGACACAATACCTTTCGATTTGAGAAGAAAATCGAGATTTTTTTTTTTTTTTTTAACTCCTATTGCTTGATTGTGCTAGCTAAGATTTCTTAACTTTCAACTCTTTCAATAACTTAGGACTGATTTGGATTTGAGATGGTTTTAGATAAAAATTAAAAGTTAAAAAAATATTATTAGAATATTATTTTTTAAAATTATTATTATTTTAAATTTTAAAAAAGTTGAATTATTTATTATATTTTATGTGAAAATTTAAGAAAATTATAATAATGAGATTAGATAAAATGAAATACTTTTTGAATCGAATTAGGGGCTTAAAAACTCCTTTTTTTTTTCAATTTTCTTTTTTAAATGTCGTGTTCTATGTAACGTGCGATCACTACAATAATCCTTTAGTACGAAGAAAAAATTGTCATAAATTCTATCAGTCATCTTTTTTTATTAGTGATAGTAATTATAAGCTAGCTGGTTCTTTTTTGGTATTGGTAATGCTAAAAATTAATAAGTGGGCTTGAAAATCAAATAAGTAGTGGTGATGATCAATTTCTATATATTTGCAATTGAGAAGTTTTGGCACTTTTAGTATTGAAATGGTTTGATATGATACGTTAGATTTGTTTTATAATAAAAATAAATTTATAATCTAATATATCACATCAAATAATATTAGTTTACAGATTAATTACTTTTATAGAATTTTTTTGTAACTAAAGCATCTCTTTTTACAAATTGGCTTGGGCCTTCTTAAGGATTAATTAGCATGCATACTCTATCTTGTTTGAATAATGAGTTGATATAAAATGAGTTGAGATTAAAGTTGAAAATTGAATAAAATATTATTATAATTTTATATTTTTATATTTTTATTGCTTTAGAATTTAAAAAAATTGAATTATTTATTATATTTTGTGTAAAAATTTATGAAAATTATAATAATTAGATGAAATAAAATAAGTTAAGATCAGTTTTCAATCCAGTACTATCAAAGCCTAATTTCAAAGTCGTGACGCATGCTTTAATTAGACGGTTAATGTGCAATTAATGCAAAGCAACGCCCAACAACTGGACCCCTTAATCGTTATCATGTGCATAATTAAGAAGCTATAAGACATTGACGACAACGATGCGAAAGTAATTACCTCATTAATTAATTCAGGCAAACCTAAACAACATTAAGTTTTAGTTAGGAAAATGGTGAAAAGATACTACTCTTTATTTTTATAATTTATTTCTAATTATGTTTTAGAATTTATAATTTTCTTTATAAAAAAAAAATCCTTCATTTAAATATAAGTACTGATCAATAAATAGGTGGGTTCTGGTGAGGCCTTTCTTCTGATTTAAATGCCTGAGGTTAGATTTAAATCGATCCATCAGGCCCTAACCGACATATGCTTAAACTTTTGGGTTTATATTGCACTAATTAATGAGGCCGGGCCGCCGCCCATTACTTGGTCCAATTACTTTCCAAGTTTCTTTTATTATTTTTTTTCACATTGCTTTAAAGTTTTTTTTTTTTTTTTTGCAACGAAATTATGGTTGTTTAAACCACGAATAAGCGTTTTTTATAATAATATTTTTTTTTCCAAATAAGACATAATTAAAGTTTAAAACAATAGATTTATAACATTTCTCCATACCCTTTATGCTTATAAATAATATTTAAGCTTATAAATTAAAAATCTAGATGATGATCTGTTATGTCTTGTCAATATTCAAACCTCAATATGTTTTATCTCTAAAACCCAAAGGAATAAACATTAAAAAAAAGCACGGCTTAAAAACGGAAAGTAAGTAGAGTTAATTATGATTTGATCACATGAAATCTTGAGTTGGGTTTGAAGTTACAACTTACAAATTAATTATGTAATACTTTGATGTTTTTTTTTATAGTACTGCTCCATAAATACATAAATATTTGTGTATGTGTGCGTATATATATATATATATATATATATATATATATATATATATAGACATAACTTTTCATTTCTTGGCCAAAACACAATTGGCCTCTTGCTTCTGTTTTATGCAACTTAAAACGCAGAATGATGGGCAATCAATGACCAGGAGGCGCTCATGCTTGAAAAAGGAGATTTTTTCACGGGTAAAAACGTGCGCACAAAATATGATGGCAGGCATCATGTATACTTGTGAAGTGTTGACAATGTTCATTTATTTTTTCTTACAATCTTGAGAAAAATTCAGGCAGAATTATTTTTGTTATCTTTCTTTTAAAGAATATATAATTAGTTTGAGGTCGGTAGAAAAATAAAATAGATAATGGAAAAAGATATAGAGATGAGATGATGAGACGAGGGAAAAAGACTTTGATGGCTATATTTTTGCTATTCTTAATTGTACTTGACTGCATAATATATTTCTCTTGTCAAGAACTTGATAAAAGCATAAAGGAAACTTGAGAACAGAGAAGGAAATGAAATTTGTACTGAATTGCATTGAATGAATTGATATCGATACAAGTAGCTTTACATTGTATTTATACCGAAGTAGTGAAAATAACAGATAACAGAAAATGATTAATGCTTATTCTCTAGTTTAACCTTTTCCTCTTTGGACTTTAATTCCATACTTTCAATCTGTGATGCTATACTCCAACACCCCCCCAAGAAGAACATGAATGTTAAGAATGTTCATCTTGCGAAAAGTGTGATGAAAAGATAAAGAACAAGTGGCTTGGTAAGTATATCTGCCAACTGTAACCAAGAAGGAATATAAAACAATTTGACAAGATTCTACTGCAACTTCTCTTGAACAAGATGGCAATCAATTTGGATATGTTTGGTTCTTTCATGTTGGACTGGATTTGTAGCAATGGGCATGGCAGATTTACTGTCATTGTATAATAGTGTTGGCTGAGGATGATTAATCTGTAAATCGTGTAAGGCATAAACTAGCCATTGAACTTCACAAGTTATTACTGCAAGAGCTCTATATTCTGCTTTAGCAGAAGATCTACTGATAGTTGTTTGCTTTTTGGATTTCCATGAGATCAATGAATTGCCCAAGAAAATTTCAAATCTTGTAACACTTCTTCTTGTATCAATGCACCATGCCCAGTCACTATTTGAGAAAGCCTCAAGTTGAAGTTCTGAAGATGCTGAAAAGAACAAGCCTTGTCCTAGTGTTGCCTTCAAATACCTTAACACTCTAACTGCTGCTTGGTAGTGGCTAACAGCAGGTTTGGCAAGGAATTGACTTAAGACTTAGACAGACTAAGGAAGGTCTGGTCTTGTGAGTGTTAAGTACAAGAACCTGCCAACAAGTCTTCTATAGGCTGGTGGATCTTCATAGAGGTTATGATCTTCAGCAGTCAACTTGAGGTTAGACTCCATTGAAAAATCAACAGCCTTTAAACTAATGGTACCCATGTCTCAAAGAATATCCAGTGCATACTTTCTTTGGCAAAGAGAAATGCCTGTTTTGGATCTTGCTACTTCCAAACCAAGAAAGTATTTTAGTGGCCCCAAATCTTTTATAGTAAATTAGTCGTGTAGAAAATCCTTTAATTTCTTGCAAATTATCACTAGCTAATAGTACATCATCTACAAATACTAACAGTGCCATGAAAGGTGTTGAAGATTTCTTAATAAATAAAGAACAATCAGAACTGCCTTGAAAAAAGCCATAGTTGAGAAGGGCAGTAGACAGTTTTCCAAACCATTGTCTAAAAGCTTGCTTAAGGCCATAAAAACTATTTATAAGTTTGCAAACTTTGTTATCTTAATTAGTCAGGCCAGGGGGCAACTCCATATAGACCTCCTCATGCAATTCATCATGTAAAAAAGGCATTGTTTACTTCTAGTTGGTGAATGTTCCAGTTTTTAATTGTAGCAACAATAAGCAATAGTCGAATAGAAGTTATCTTGGCTACAGGAGAGAAGGTGTAAAAAAAATTAAACATTATTTCTGAGTATAGCCTTTTGCTACTAATCTGGCTTTGTATCTTTCTATGATTCCATCAGTTTTATATTTAAGTCAAAACACTCATTTACAACCAATGGTCTGTTTATTTTTAGGAAGAGTAACAAGCTCCCAGATTTTATTCAACTCTAAAACATTAAGTTCATTTTTCATAGCTTTTTGCCATTCTGAAAATTTAGCAGCTTGTTTATAAGTTTTGGGTTTTGGACAATTTGAGATAGAGGCAAGAAAAGCTTTGTGTGATGCTAATAATCTACTAGTAGATAGGAAAGAAGAAATGGGATAGAAATTACCTTTGGTAGAACAATCAGTAGTAGAAACGGAGGGAGCTGCATTTGAAGAAACATTGCTATAATAGTAGTCCTGTAGAAAATAGTGTTTGTCAAACTTGAGAAGATTTTCTGATATGTGGACTATTTGTAGGATCAATTTGAGGCAGAGGCATGTTCTGATCAGTGTTTGGAACATTTCATCAATAGGCAAAATTGATGATGCACTTTGGTTGGGAATTGTAGTTGAGTTAATAGGAGTAGAATAACTGCTATATAAAGTTTTGATGGAGGAAAGATAAAAGAATGATTATGAGAATAAGTGGGATCAACTATGAATGGAAAGATATTTTCATGGAATACAACATTCCTAAAAATGAACACTTTGTTGGTGTTAAGGTTCATCACTTTGTAACCTTTAACATTAGAAGGGTAATCAAGAAAAATACACTTTGTAGCTCTTGGATTAAATTTTTGTCTGCAATGTTAAAGTGTAGAGGCAAAACAAAGACAGCCAAAAACCTTGAAGTGAGAAAAATTGGATATTTTGTTGAAGAACATTTCATAAGGTGTTTTATTTTTAAGAAGTGGAGTGAGATTCTATTTATTATTTGTGTTGCAGCTAATACACAGCCACTCCAAAACGACAAAGGAATATTAACTTGAAACATTAAGGCTCTAGTTGTACTAAGTAAATATTAATGCTTCCTTTCAATTACTCCATTTTGTTGTAGAGTTTCTACACAACTCTTTTGATGTAAAATTCCATTTTCATGATAGAAATCAGTAAGAAGAAATTCTGGTCCATTATGTGATCTTACATTTTTTACAGATGTGTTAAATTGTATATTTATCATTTTGCAAAAGTTTTTGAGTATAGATGGTACTTCAGATTTAGTTTTAAGCATATAAATCCAAGTATAACGTGTAAAGTCATCAACAATGTTTAAAAAAAATTTATAACCTGAGTAAGAAACAGTTGCAAATGGACCCCAGATGTTACAATGAATCAAATCGAAAATTTTGTTAGAGCTGTTATGGGATACAAAAAAAAGTAGCTTTCTTTGCTTTGCCAAAGGACATATGTCACAAGCATTTTGACCATCAATAGAAATAGAAGGATCTAACTGTTTAAGAGAAAACAATCTAGAAGAAGATACATGGTCTAATCTGCAATGCCAAATATCTAGTGGTTTTTGTGAAACAACTGAAACAAAAAGGATTGAGTTAGACTTAAAAGTAGTGCAGGAAGAAGCTTAGGAAGAATCTTGTGACAAATGATAGAGCCTTTGTTTCTCAAATGCAATCCCAATCATCTTCTTCAATGATTGGTCTTGTAAAAGGCAATAGGATCCAAAGAAAGATAAGCAAATGTTAGAATCTTTGGTTAGCTTAGAAATAGATAGAAGATTAAAAGAGAATGAAGATAAACATAGGACATTTCATAAGAAAAATTGGTTAGAAAGACAAATGGTGCCAATGTGTGTGGCTGATACAATATGATCATTAGGTAGATTTATAGAAGCATTGATCTGTTTGGGAGGAGAACAATACAAAAGTGGTGAACAGGTCATATGATATGTTGCACTAGTGTTAAGAATCCAAGAATAATTGGATTTTGGAATAAATGAGGCAGAATTGCAAGAGACTTTACTAGAAAACTGAGAAGAAGTAACAAGATTATAGGCTGGTGGAACACTCTGAGTATTTGAAGAAGGCAGAGAGGAATTGGCAAGTGCTAAGAGTTTATTAAATTCTTCAGCTGTTAAAGAAAACCTTTGCTGCTCATTACTATTTTGATTGTAAACCTCATCAGTTGAAATGACAGCATGTGCAGCAAAGTAAATCCTTTTCCCTTTTGGTCCAGTCCACCTAGGAGGATACCTTTGAAGCTGAAAACACTTGTCAGTAGTGTGTTCATTGTATCCACAATGTGTACACTGAAGAGAAGACTTTTTAGATTTTTCTTTTGAAAATCTGTACTGATTAGCTGCTGGATTTGATTGCTTGACGATAAAGGCATGAGTTTCATGAGAAACTGAGTTAGTGAGATGCCTTTGAATCTCTTCTTGAAGCAACAGAGAAAATACTTTGGCCAGACTGGGTAATGGAACAACAAGAAGCAATTGGCTTCTAACAAATAAGTATTAGTCATTCAAGCCAACAAGAAATTTCAGAACATAATCAGATTGTTGTCTTTGTAGCAAGAAAGTGAAAAGATCACAAGTGCAACTGGACATTTTTCCACAAGTGCAAGTTGGAAATGGACAATAGCTAACTTATTCATCCCAGAGTGTTTTAAAGGCACTGAAATATTCAGTGACAGAAGAGGAACTTAATTTATGCAACTTAAAGATTTATCAAGATGAAAGACTCTTGGTCCATCACTTCTCAAGTATCGAGTCTTCAACTTATTTTAAAGATCAATAGCTGAAGCAACATACAACAGACTATTTCTGATTTCTTTATAAATGGAATTTATTAGCCAAGAAAGTACCAAATTGTTTGCACGTAGCCAAGCTGTATGAGCAACAGATTGAGCAACAACAGGAAGGTTAATTGAGCCATCAAGAAATGCCACTTTATTCTTGACAGTCAAAGCTATGATGATCGATCGGCTCCAAGCTACGTAATTGTCTCCATTAAAAATCTCTAAGACTAAGAGAGCACCAGGGTTATCACTCGGATGAAGGTAATAGGGATTGGAAGAATCATCTGATGGGTTTGTAATGGCAGAATTGATAGAAGCCATTTCAAGAATAAAGCAAGAAAACACGATATTTTGTAGAACTATGTAAGGAATCACTACAAGATCTTGAGAAAGATATTGTAATGCAAAAAGAAAGGATAAAAAAGAGATAAAGCAAGTTCCAAAAAAGAAAAAGTTTGTGGAAATATTTCTAATCTGATATCATGTCAAGAACTTGATAAAAGCATAAAGGAAACTTAAGAACAGATAAGGAAATGAAATTTGTACTGAATTGCATTGAATGAATTGATATCGATACAAGTAGCTTTACATTGTATTTATACTAAAGTAGTGAAAATAACAGAAATAACAGATAAGAGAAAATGATTAATGCTTATTCTCTAGTTTGACATTTTCATCTTTGTAGGGGTGATACCCGCCCCCATGCGGGGGTGGGGAATTTTTTCCCGTACCCCATCCTCGTCCATGCGGGGGCAGAGTACCCTGTCCGGTTGCCGAAGTACGGGGGTGGACCTCTATCCGTCGGCCCCCATACTGGGCCTTCGACCCAATTCACTTATCTGGGCCCGAAATGACCCAGAATCTATTTTTGGGCCATTTTGGCCCAGAATCCGTTTTTGGGCTACTTTGGGTCCAAATTTTAACTAAAAATATATATATATATATAGATTGAACTATTAACTATATACTAAGTTTCAACTATTAACTAATTAAGTAATAATCATCACTAAGGCAATAAGCTAGTAAGCTATTACAATTTACAATTATACAAATTAAGAGAACTAATAAACTATTACAATATTACAAACTCCTCTAAAAAAATTAAATATTAAAAATTATACTATTAACTATTGTACCAACATTACAATTAATTGTAAATTAACAAAATCATAAATTTTCAATTTGATCAATTTGGGATGGAGCCGTGGCGATGAGTTCACTGAGTAGTGAGTTGTGTCAACTGTTGTGAGACTAAAAATCATGATCATAAAAGTTAATAAGTTATAAAACCTAAAATATTAATAAATTAAAAATAAAACAAATTAGAATTATAAAGTAATAAAGATTAAACAAACTTTGAAAAAATTAAATACAAAATATTAAAAGTACTAACTAATATGAGATTAGAATTGGGCCATTGGAATTTGGGATGAAGATAAGGCAGATGAGTACAGATCGGTCATTAGAATTCGGCATATGTATATTGAGAATATAAAAGCTTAAAAACATACAAGCAAAATAATTAGTTACTAAATATTATATAAAATTATAAATGCAAAAAAAATTAAGGGAGAAATTATGGCAATGGTGGGTCCAATGGAACAATACAAAGGCATACTGCATCGGAGGTAGTTGTAGACGCCGTGTCATGTATCATTATAACAATTAAATTTGAAATGAAATTAATGAATACCAATTAAATGAAAATAAATATATTAAAATAAGAAATTAAAAAATGAAATTAAAAATATTACCAGACCCAAGCTGATCATCACCATCCTCCTCGACGTCGGCCTCCTCATACTCAAGAACATCCGAAACATGAATTGGAATTCCCTTGATCCAATTTTACGTGTAAATCAAAGCCTCCACAGTAGTAGGAGCTAATGAACTCCGAAATGAATCTAATACACGTCCTCCAATGCTAAAGGCCAACTCTAAGGCTATGGTGCTAACAGGGATGGCCAAAAGTGTGCAGGCTATCTCTCCAAGGATGGGATACTTCACAGTATTCACTTTCCATCAACTTAATATATCAAAATCTCATGAAAATGGTAGAATCTCTGCTATAAAGTATCTGTTTATCTCTAACTGAGCCTCTACAAAACTCCAGAGGAAAGGAGTCTGTTCAAACCTCTCACTTCAATCCAATCTACGTCTTTTCCCAATCTCTACTTCTGGAACCTGTGGGGGGTAGGTCTAGGTGCCACAATATTACCACTTGCAGGGTGGTAAACTCATCAAATAATCTACTAAGGGTTTTCCGAACCCTTCTTGTAATAATCTTCGCCCATGTTTGCCCGTACGCAAAACCCAATCCAAGTACCATGCCATCCACCTTAAACCTCAGGTCAAGTACGACAGCTACATATAACAAAATATTAGCCCTAGTAAAATCTCCCCAATACTTGTCGTACTTTGACCTCATAATCAATGTCATCTCCCACAGCCTAATGTGACCACCCGCAACCATGTCATCTAATTCTTCTTTTACCCTAAATATTTGCTGACAAAATTAATGAGATGTAGAGTAAAAAGTTCCAGATAATGTTGTGGTGATCTCGTAAAAAAGCCTTAAAAATTCTACAAAAGCAGATACAATTTCTCAATCATCATTTACGGGTTTCCCCAATTCCCCATGATCATCAAAATATTTAGCATATTAAACGTCTTTGCACCCAATAATGCAAATACTAACTTATATTCTTAGGCCGCCTCCAAGATAAAAAATGTTAAGTTCCATCATGTAGGCATATCAATATAAAGGTCATTTTTGGATGTTAGGCCCGTAGACCTCGCAGCAACCTTAAATTTCTCCAACCTCGAAGGAGAAGATCTCACCCATCTCACAACAATCTTGACCCGAGAAATTGAGTCATGAAAATCCCTCAAACCATCAGTGACAATTAGATTCAGAATATGTGTCGTACATCTCACATGCAAACACTCACCACCTATGATTGTCTTATTTACCTTTCAAAGATAAGTTTTTAGATGTCCCAATGCAATATCGTTAGACGAGACATTATCAATTGTGACTGTAACAACTCGGGTCAACCCCCACTCCTTTATTGCGACCTCCAGGGCCTTCCCAATTGTCTCACCCTTGTGATTGGTGATTTGACAAAATTTTATAATTTTTTATGCAATGTCCGAGAGGAATCAACAAAATACATAGTCAAAAACATATAATTAAAATTTTGGACTGATGTCCAAGTATCAGTGGTGAGGCAAACAAATTGACCCGCCACATCTTGCCTGGGCATGTCCAAGTATCATGCCTGGGCTATTTTTTTAATATATATAATTATATAATTTATATATATATATATACCTGGGGCAGGGCAGGGTATTTCCAAGACGGGGGCCACCCCTATCCCGCCCCCACCCCTAGATTTGGTCCCAGATGTGGGTGGGGCCACCCCCCGCATCTGTCAGAAGGGGTGATCTGCCCCACCACACGGGGGCAAGGCGGCGTTGCCCACCCCTACCTCTTTGGACTTTAATTCTATACTTTCAATATGTGATGTTATACTCCAATATCTCTATTTATAGGAGAATGAGGACCCAAAACTAGAGAGACACGAGTCTGCATTAAGTGCACAAGTGGATGCATTCAGTAAAGTTTCCAACGACATCCCAATAACAACGATAATAGACGGAGACAGTTGTTCAGGTATGGTACGTGGATGTCAAAGATAATGGTGCAAACGACGATTTAGAAGTCGTATAACCATTTCAGCCTTACTCTATGTTCTCTCTTAAATAAAGTTATGAAAAAACTAGAGTAATAAATAATACTGATTGATTTATACAATCAACTAAATATAATAAAGAATAAGTCATATTATCGTACATACTAGAATATCATAAATATATTTTAAATATAGTAATATTCTTATATATATATAAGGGTTGATTACACTTTGTCCCCTCTAACTTTCATTCAATTCATAATGTGTCTTTGAAACTACTAATTGCATCAAAGTGAATTCTCAAACTTTCAAAACTTTTCAATCCCACTTTCTGTCTACCAGCAGCGTTAAATCTAATGAAAATTCATTGCATGTGTTGCTCATGTGCATAACATTCACTGCAAAAATGTAATTTTATCTAATTTATTATCATTGACCATATAAAATATAAAATAATATATGCTATCAATTAATAATAAATCATAAATTAGCCCTAGGGTGTACCTGACATAATAATTTAAATAAATAAAAAATAAAAAAGTTAGTTGCTTGTTTATTTAGGAAAAAAAAAATACAAGGTTAAATAAAAATAAAAAATAAAGATTAAAAAAAATTAAATTTCAGCAAAGTATCTAACCGCGGGATTATTAAGGGTCTTTAGATAAAACATGATCATTCATTAAATTTTACAAAGGAGCTACACATCAAATGATTAAGGGTCTTAAGGATTTTTTAGTAAAACATGATCTTTCATTAAATTTTACAAGAGAGCTACACGTCAAATAACCAAGAGTTTTAAAAGCTTTTTAGAAAAATATGACTTAACAAACTTAATAGAAAAACAAGAAAAGTTAACAGAAAAAAAAATTACTATTTACAATTAGATAATCACTTATTATAATAGAGTAAATCTATATATAATATGAAGTGAAAGTCTCAAGTACTTCGACTCCCTGCTGGGATGGGAAGTTCCATATAAGGATATTGTTTCGAGTTTTCCATGCATATGGGTTTGGGTTATCCTCCTGTAATTCTGTTTAGAACTAATGAATTATAATTTGACATCTAACCTAAAACAACCTCATAAGATCATCAGGTACATATAATTCGAAGTATTAGATATTAATGGAAGATGATTAACTTAGTTCAAGCTAGCTAGCTCATAACTTGCCGGCCAAAAAAAGTTGGCCCACTTTGTATTCATGCTTGAAAGCCGAAGATGACATTTTAACCTTTATTCAAAGTAATGGAAAAATTAGAGTAGTGGCCGGCCATATTGCCACATTAGGCTTCTTCTTCTTCGGCTTATTTTACAATTACTCACACTTGTTAATTCTAGTCCTTCTGCTACCTATTATCAAAATTCTCATTATTCTTTCATAATCTTATAATACGTCATTAGATGATTATAAATTATATATTATATTTCATTTATGAACCGAACATTTAATGCCACATAATGAGATGATAAGAGGATAATGAGAAAATTGATGATGAATAAAATTTTTCTTACTTGGAAGGCTATTTGAGTATCTAAAAAATGGCTTTAAAATCAATAGTTTTAAGATAAATATTGCTCTAAAAAATTGTAAAGAGAGAAAAAAAAAAGTTATTTTGTGTTATTTGTCTGATCAGCTTGAGTGTCAATTATTATCATTTCCATATATCAACCCTCAACTTCCAGACTCTATATATTGCCCAGCTAGAAGAGTATCATGCATGCCACCTAGCACTATTTGCTTAATTTTTGGTTTCCTCTGCTAGCTGTCGTTTCCCAATTATAGTTCTTAATTATCTTCTTTTTTTATATTATTTTATTTTACTGAATAGTTCTTAATTATCTGTTCATTCCAGCGTCGGTAGAGTGAGTACGGCAACAACTTGTAATATGGATATTAATTAATGTGTGAAGTGTTGTGTAGCTTTGTTTTAAAGAAGAAAAAATCTATTTATAAGTCACATCACACACACTATAATTTTATTTTATTTTATTAAATGTGTGTTATATAGATGATGAGTAGAAGAATTTAATTATTTTAAAAAGAATAAAATTAAAATAAAATTAAAAAAAATAAAAAAAATAAAAAATAATTTAGTGTGTGGTGTATAGACTTATGAATAGCAATACTCTTAAAAAAAAAAGTAACGATACATTTACACTTTTTTTTATTGTTTTATTATTTAATTTGTTTTACTCTTTAAATTTACATTTAAAAATTTCAAAACATAATTTTCTTATATAATCTAAAATTTTTAATCCAAAAAAATTAGATAGTATAATCATAATAAAGAAAATGTAAAGGTATTATTATCTTTTTAAAAAATAGAGAGACTAAATAGGTTTGGATGTTAAAATAAAACATAAAATTTTCATCTTATCTCATCTCATCATTACATTTTTTTCTAAATTTTCATATAAAATATAATAAATAATTCAATTTTTTCAAATTTTAATTTAACTTTTTCAAATTTTAAAACAATAATAATATTAAAAAATAATACTTTAAACTTTTATCTTAACACTATTTATAAAATTTTTAGAAATTCTCATCTTATCTCATTTACCAAACATAACCTAAATGGTGGAGATCGAGTATTGATCATTGACAAAACTCGTTACTTAAAAGTTAAACTGTAAACGTACTTCTTCTCTCTCTCTCAACACCTACTTGTACTTCTTGAACCGAATACCTTAAATTCGTTTATTTATGATATTCTCTTTTAATTTTAAAGGTTAATGCAATATGATGTCAGAGTGTATAGTTTACGAGTACTCGTTTGAGAAAAAGTGGAAGTCATTATTAATTTTTTATTTTTTTTTTATTTTTTTATTTTTATGTAGGTCTTAAACTTATAATCTATTTTTTAAAAAAAGAATATGCAACTGCACACTCTAATACTGTAAATATTATTTCTCAATTTTAAATCCAGCTAGGTTGAGGCATTAAGGTGTTTAAGTTGTGTATTAGACAAAATAATTAAGGTGTCTGAGATTTATAATTTTTTTTTAAGATGAGAGATGGTATCTTCAATTTTATTGAAAATCCTCTCTTATGATAGATGAATATTTTTTATAAACAAGAGAAGAGTTTTGATGTTACATAAATCCCGAAACTAAAGTCCTTACCATATATTCTAAGAAAACTAATATTGACAATAATTGTTTCAAACTATATATCATAACAGAAAAGTATAAAACTAGTCTCAAAAGTGAGGAAGTCCTGCTTTATCCAAAACATATACGTCGTATAAGTGTTTTGGTAAGTGAAAAATTGAATAAAAAGAAGCATCTATACCAGCAAATGTTAAACTTTCAAGGAGTTGGCTCTTGTTTTTGTTGAACCAGTTCACAGAAAGTAAAGAATAGTCTCCACTACTAATTATAAAATTAGTAACTCTGATATTTTTCCGTTGTAAGTAAATACTTTAAAATACAATTAAAGTACCGTTCTTTTTTTTTAAAAAAAAAAAGCATAACATAAAAATGGATGAACAAATAGAAAACCCAAAAATACTCCTTGCTAGCTAGCTTTATCATGTTCCTAATAATTATTATTTCACGCCAACATGAACGTAGAATAATGAATAAGAAAGAGCTGTCCCTGATAAAGCATGAAACAAAATACACGAATTATATATGTCAACCGAAGGCCAACATGCTAAAGCATGATGATGATGATGATGAGCTGAAATACGTGTCTATGCCGGTGGCCTGCGTGGTGGGTTATGACTTGGGGAATCTTTGAGTATTCAATGTTTTTTTATTCTTCAAATTAAGATGGGCCCGCCGCGGATTAATGTAAGTATTATATTGATACTCTAACACCTTATTTATTATTATTTTATTATTTTACTATTTAATTATTTTTTTCTTTTAATTATTTGAATTTGAATTAAAAATTTCAAAACATAACATTCTTGCATAATTTAAAAGAAAATAAATTCAATCAACTAATATAACCATGTCATTTAATTTAAAATAAATTCAATATTATAAAAATTGACCCAAAGTTTAAAAGAATGTCACTTTTTATAAAATTAAATTTATTTTTTAATTAAATTACATGATTGCATTAGTTGATTAAATTTATTTTCTTCTATATTATGCAAAAAAGTCATGTTCTAAGATTTTTTAATCTAAATTCAAAGAGCAAGAAGAAGAAAAAATAGTCGAATAGTAAAACAGTAGTAAAGAAGGTATAAGTGTATCATTACCATTTTCTAAACCTTGAGGCCATTGATTAGGGATGACACATCGTGTTTTTGAGTTGTGTTTATGTCATATCAAGTCATGAATATTCGACTATATAAGCTAACCCGAACCCAATCCATTAAACTAAACGTGTCAAACTCTAATCCAACCTATTTAGATAAATGGTCGTGTCGTGTCATCCGTTTAATAATTAATTAGAAATATGTTAACACGACTCAACTTATTTAATCTCGTTTGTTTCATGTAAATAAATGAGTTGAATTAAAACGCATAACTCATTTGACTTGATTAAGATAATTTTATATAAAAAATTAAAATCTATATTTATTAATAACCACAATATCTTAAAAAAATATATATTAATATTTTTCAAATTTTAACATAAAAACTAATATTACAAACTATATAATAACAAATATGAGTATAAGTCTAAAATTACAATCCAATAATAAAAACAATAAAAGTATAAGTATATTGAAAAATATCAAGATTATAACTTAACAATAATAACATTTTAATTTTAAAATAAATTCTAAACGGGTTAAAATAGGTTGATTTCGTATTAAGCAGGTTGACTCGCTATCGACTTGTTCATAAATCGTGTCTTAACGGGTCAATCCGGTTTGATCTGAATATGTTAACATCAAATAAAAATCCGTTAATTTTATATTGTGTTTGTGTTGAATTTACGAATCGTGTCATATATTGTCACTCCTACCATCGATCCATTGTTTCATATTTATTTAAGATGGAAATGCCGCAAAATTTAAAAGCCAACGAAAACATTCTCAAACACAAGAGTCGGGAAATATGATATTATAGTTTATATACATATATATATATATATATATATATATATACACACACACACACATTTAAGGGAGGGGAATTTTGAATTCCAGACGTCCATTTTAAAAATTAGAGATTATACCCATAAGACCAAAAGCCTTTGAGAAGATGACATTGTAGTTTTTTTTTTGACGTGAGATGACATTGTAGTTAAGGATGAAGAAAAGAGATCTCGCATAATCTAACGATTAACTCTGCCGGCAAATTTACCAGAAAAATTCAAAGAAGACGTACTTTCAATTACAACCTAGTTTGCGGTCAAAATATGTGAAAAGTAAGGCGGATATTCAGTTGAATTTATAGTTAAATTTTTTATAAATAGTAATGAGTTAGATAGTAAAATGAATTATATAAGATTTAATTAAATTGAATTTAAAGTATATTTGATTATTAAGATGAGTTTAATATATTTTATAAAAAATTAAAAAAAATTATGAGTATTGTAAAAAAGTTTTGAATTAATATAAATTTAATAATTTAAAAATTAAATATTTAAATATTAGATTCAAATTAAAATTCAACAGAATAAAAAGAGTGAAGACGAGTGAGCCGGGGGGTACGACGCTTTTGGTATGTCGTGCGGTGTCGTCTTTTCCACTCCGCAGGGAAAGGGAAGGAGAGTGAGAGGAACAACCCAACTACCAGGTTGAATGGCCTAATAGGCTAATATCATCCAATCATGAGAGACGCGCTTTTGTTGCGATACATTGTTGGTTGGGGTTGCCGTAAAAAGTCATTGTCCCCAATAAAACATCTCTCACTTCTGTTCCTCTTTATTTATCCTCTTGCCTTTTTATTTTAGCAAATTCAGCTAACCATATGACTGTACGTATATATAGGTTTTTATATATATCATGTCTTGCACATTTTTTTGGGTCAATTCTCTGCTAAAGTTTGATCAGTCTCTCCAGCAAAGGAGATTACTTATCTCGGTGTAGCAGATTTCTTTCTTTAGATACATCTGGATTTGGATATTGGGATATTCTGACTTTTGCTTGAGAATTTGGAAGTGGGTGTTGCGTAGTTTTGAATCTTTTTATTCCTTTTGTGTTTTTATGAATAGTTATTACGGATTTTTGCTTTGAGGGAAAATTTGGAGTGGGCATCGGAGTATTTTGATTCCTTTAGGATTATGTACAGGTGGGTACAAGAAATTCGGTTCTTGGGACATACACCAATTGTTGAGGGGGATTTTGGCTGTCATTGGAGATTTTGATTCTTTCAGGATTACGTAGAGGTGCGTGTCAGGAATTTGGATTCTTGGGGGATATTCACCAATCGTTGTGGCCATTTGGGGGCGAAAGTTCGAAGTATAAAGGATGATTTTAGGATTGATTAAGAATATAGTACGCTGTGGAAAAGGAATTTAAAGTTGTCTGTTGCAACTTGTTTGTTTGTTGGGTTTCTCGACGTTTACGAGGACTTTTAAACAAATCTATAAACAATCACATCTATGTCAATTTTTTCTAATGGGTAGTTTCAGAGTGGGTTGCTCCTCATTTTCCCAAAATTGAGGATGTGTGCATAACGAAATAAGAACATCAGCTCTGTGTGTTTGTGTGTGTGTGGGAGCATCAATGCTAGTGGGACTCTGACCGTTACAACCAATACTTCTACTGTCCTTGAGAGGCTTTGTCATGGGTTGTTATCAGTTTGGTAAGACTAAGAAGTTTTGTGAAGAGATTTAAGAGTTACTTTTCAGTTTCTATTTATTCCTTATGCGAGTTCGCTGTTGGATTAAGGATCAATGTTCTATTTATTACTCCATTTATGAAGATTAAGGGACATGAGCTAGGCAGCAATCTCGTTTGGTTTGGTTTGGCTTTTTTGAAAATCTTTGCGGATCATGGGGTTTCTTAGCATGGTCGGGAATTCATTCGGATGTTCGGCATCTGGGGAGCGCTTAGTTTCAGCAGCAAGGGATGGAGACCTTCAAGAAGCCAAGGCATTGCTGGATTATAATCCCCGTCTTGCTAGGTACTCAACTTTCGGTGTTCGTAATTCCCCACTCCATTACTCTGCATCTCAGGGCCACCATGAGGTACTACACTAAAACTTAATTTAGGCTGGAAACGATTCTTAAGAGAGTCTCAAGTTGTACCTTTTTTTTTTTTAATTGAACAGGTTCAGATCTAATATTACGTTTTTCCATGTCTTTAGATAGTCTGTCTCTTACTCGAGTCTGGAGTTGATATTAATCTCAGAAACTATCGTGGTCAGGTAATATGAATCCTCTAATTTGATCTAGTTCTGTTTGATTATTATATATAGTCATTTCAGTGTCTCTACAAGTTTGAAACAGATTTCAAAAGTGGAATTTTGTTTTATTTGAGGACGTACATTATTTGGATATCGAAATTAATCTTTGAGGAAATAATAGATGCATGTTCTTCATGTTTGAGAACAGACTGCTTTGATGCAAGCTTGCCAGCACGGTCATTGGGAAGTCGTTCAGATTCTGGTTGTTTTTGGAGCCAATGTAAGACTTCTATTCCTAGTCATTTTCCTATCTTTCAGTACCTTGAGTAGTTTAGAAGGTTAATGAGATATGATTTTGACAACTCTGTGGGAATCTAGATTCACAGAGCGGATTATCTGAATGGGGGTACTGCCCTCCACTTAGCTGCTTTGAATGGTCATTCGCGGTGCATTCGTCTCCTCCTTGCAGATTACATACCTAGTATCCCCAGTATCTGGAATGTATTAGGGAGAAGATCAGACAGTGAAGAATCAATCTTAGAATTTGATGACAGGTACCTTAATCTGAAAGTCCTCTAGCACTTTTAATTTCTCTGACTAGTATGCTCCTTTGATTTACTTTCTGGTTTTGTTGCTTGCGAAAGTGATCTCTGTCAGTTAATTAATAAGCCTGCTGATGGAGGCATCACTGCTCTCCACATGGCAGCACTGAACGGGCATGTCGAGAGTGCGCAATTGCTCTTGGACTTGGGGGCTTCTGTTTCTGAGGTCACTGTGGAGGATGGAACCACAATCGATCTAGTAGGTAAACCCTTTTAGCTTTGGCCTTTTTGGTCAATAGTCTCTATTCACTCCTTGTTTAAGCAAATGTGGTTCTCTTTCGTATTATAAAATAATATGCTTGCAAAATCTGTTGTGTGCTGCTGTTTGTGGTTGAATATTCAGATGGCACACAATCTCATGAAGTGTTTTCTCTCACAAGAAATAGGGCTAATTTCTGAAAATATGCCCAGCTACCCTAAGAAGTTGTCCCTCATTAAGTTTAAAAAGGTATGGCTCAAATCGGGATTGAAACAGGATTCAGAAGCCTAGAAAAGTCAAATTTGGACTAGTTTGCTCGATCGCAGGTCTCATGCGTGTCTAGCAAACTGCTTTGTAGAGGTTTGCTGGACCGCGCATCTCATGGGTGTCTAGTGAATGCTGTATTGCACGTCTCACAGGGGTCTAGCAAAGTCTCTGGTTCTTAATTTTTTATCCAATTTTCAGAGGTGTTGGCAGTGGGTCCCCCCAGTTTTCTCTGATTTTCTTTTTCATCTCATCTCTAATGGTTTATCACTCAATTGAAACAATAATTTGAACTCAGAATTGAATTAGGACCATGGCATTTTTGTTTCATCTAATTGAAATAGATTATGGGAATTTTTTAGTGCATTTCATGACCATTTTTTTCCTCTATTGCTTTAATTGCAGTTTTCTGGAGATGTTAGATCCATGTGTCATATAACTGATTTTTGAATCTGTTCATATGATGCAATAATTTGAAGCTAGATTCTTCTTGGATAAACGCTTGTATTTTGCCTTGCTGCTATGGTGCAGACACAATCTCACAATCAGTTTAGTTTGACACATTCTAATCCTTAAGTGCCTCAGTCAACATTTCGTTTGGATGCCAAACTCATCCCAACTCATCTCAGCTCATCTCAACTCATCATTACAACTTTTTCAAATTCCAATACAAAATATAATAAATAATTCAACTTTTTCAAATCCCAAAACAACTTTAATATTTAAAAATAATATTCTAACAATATTTTATCATCTCAACTCAACTCAACCCAACTCATCTCAACATCCAAATGCACCCAGTTTTCTTTTTTCCAGGCTATACATGGATTAAACTATAAAAATAGTCTAAAAATGTGCTAAAACAGTGTACATTTTTCATGGCTTTGCAGGTGCTGGAAGCACAGCCCTGCATTATGCTGCATGCGGGGGAAATGCACAATGTTGTCAAGTATGTTTTCAATTACTCTGAATTTGAATATACCATTGGTATTTATGCTGAAGTTTCTAATTTCCTTTCTTTCCGTTCAGATTTTAATTGCCAGGGGTGCCAGTCTGACTGCTGAAAATGCGAATGGGTATGCATTTCAAGTTCCTGTCACTTCTAATATATCCTATGATTTTATTCTAGTTTAACTGGGAAGTTTTTTTGTTTCTTACACTTTGGACTTTATTAATTTGTTGTTCAATTGGTTGGGCATAGGAATAAAGTGTCTGGTGATGACATAACATTTATTCAGGACTTACTCGTGATGATTTTTTATAATGCTTGCAGTAGTTTTATGATAAGGCTTATTGAATCTGGCTTATTCTAGACTTAATTTGTAAACTTTTGGTGTTAAAATGTCAATGGGTAATTCAATGCATTGGTGACATATTGAATGACATCAATTTTCGGTGAATCCCCACCTAAAGGATGGATCATGGAGAGAGTCAGTTGAGGATAGCTCCTTTTTCATTGGTTTGAGCACTATTTCTGTTATTTTCTCATCATTGCTCGAATTGTCTAAATATCCCTGTTTCTTTTCTGTTGAAAGATGGACTCCCTTGATGGTTGCTCGTTCATGGCATAGAAGTTGGCTTGAGGAAACTCTTAGAACCGAGCTGGCAGAGCAGGCACGAATTCTTCCTACACCCTATCTGTCACTTCCCCTTATGAGCATTTTCAAAATTGCTAGGTGAGTAAAGGTTGTACCGACTATTTATTACTTTCTGTTTCCACGTCGATGCTCAGAACTTTGAGTTTTTCATAATTGTAAGTTACCTCAACAGCCATTCATGAGAATGTATCACAGTTGCTGATGTAAAAGATACCAAGCCTCAAATTCAATTAAGCATATCTTTTCCTATGACATTTAAAGAGTGTCTGAATTTTAACTCATTCTTTGCAGACGAAATTAACTTTTTGCATTTTTCTTTGGCTAGATTAACTTTGTGCAATTAGTTACTTGAAAGTTCTTTCTCCTTGTTGGCTTGAGTCCTTTCCAGTTTTATCGTTGTCAATTTGATCTTGGAGCCATTATAAGTTCATTACCTCCTTTGACAAACATATTAGGCTAGATTACTTATGTCTGATGCTTTCCAAGCTAAATTACAACTATAAATGCTGAATTGAGCCAGACAATGTAGTTGTCCTTTTTGCCATTCAGAGAGGTTTTGTCTGCTTCCTAGAGACTCTTGTTATGAGAAGGCCGATTTACCTATTGTGTGAATCAAAGGCATGGATGTGTTTGAAGCAAAACCTACTATTTAATTGACATGCTATGTTATTTGCATGGTGAAGTTATCAAAAATTTCCTCATTGCTAAGCACCTCCAAATTTCACAAGTTTTCTTAGGTTATTTTGTTTCCACTTTTCTTGTGATTTGTTGAAAATCTACTTTGCCATTCAAGTGGGATAAAATGGAATTATGTCAAAAAGGGTTGAACCTTGCTGAAACTTATTGCCATTTCCTCTCTTTGGGCACCATTTGCAGAGAATGTGGGTGGAGGACAGTTGAATCTTCAGCCGCATGTCATGATCCATGTGTCGTCTGTTTGGAAAGAAAGTGCACAGTAGCTGCAGAAGGTAAATGAACTTATTCTAGAATAAATTCTCTTCTTTGTTCATGTGCTTAGCATATCCCAACTTCAAGATATGTAGAATTATTTGAAAAGATGGTGTTAATTTCTAAAACTTCTTGTTGTTGATTAACTGTTGGGCATGAACCTTGACCATAATGCTTCTTTTGGTTGCCAAGAAGACATCAGTGTAAATGCAGAATCTTTCAATCTTTTCTTATGTTACCACATGGACACGTATTCTTGCGCACACATTACTTGGGTCAAGTTGCCTGGCAGTGGCGTTTGGTAGTGAAAATAAATAGTGACGGCGGACTAGTTACCAGATGATGTTTCTATAGCTGTTATGACTATGAGGGGTAGGCAATGAGGTGAGTTCTACAGGGCGGCAGTGGTGGCATACTATGGTAGGAACAGGGTTGATAATATTCAGTTGACGATTAGGCAGCAGCAACGGTCATGGTGGTTTTAAGCTCAGTCCTTAACATCTCTACTTTGCGAGCTACTGCTATATAATAGTCCTGTTAGTATAAATCCATTAAGCATCGACACAATAACATGTCCCATGGTGCAGGTTGTGATCATGAGTTCTGCACACGGTGTGCCTTGTACCTTTGTTCCACAAACTGCACCTCAAACGTTGCTAATGGTCCCCCAGGCTCGATAGCATGTCCTCTATGCCGGCATGGCATAGTTTCATTTGTCAAGCTTCCTGGAACAAGACCAGTTGTTAAGGAGATTGCGAGAACAAGTTTGTCCCTATCATTTTGCACGTGTTCTGGCGAAGGACCAGACTCATCTTCACTAGAGACCCCATTTTGCAAGCCCGAGCTATGTCGATCCAGAATTTCCCCTCTAGGATCTTCTTTCCGCTCCCTGAGCTGCCAAAGGTTCCCATCCATGAGAATTAACTATAACTTTCTTTGCAAGGGAGCTCCAGATATTTGTCGTTCTTTAGTTCCCTGCACTGTAAACCGAAACTTGCGGAGGTGTTCAAGATCAGGCTTTAGGCGATCGGCTTCTGAGGGCAGAAGAACATGGCTCTCTGCTCTAAATCACTATGTTACTTCTGGTGGTGGATGATGCTTTTTTTTTTCTTTTACTGTATTCCCTTTTTTTGGCATTCCAAAATCCAAAGCATGGTTTCTCCTTTTTTTTTTTTTTCCTGATAAAATAATGAGGTATTCCTTGGATGATGAAAATTGTGCTTGTAGATATATTAATCATGTCAGCGACTAGCTAGAGGATTTTCGTACTCTTTTGTGCTAATTTTTGTACATAATTTTTACCCAATCTTGTTAGCAGGAAGTGATGGAACAAAAAGAACATATAAAAATAAAAAACTTTCGAATCTTTTTTTTTTTTCTTGTTATTGCCAAACTAATATGGACTATTCAGCCTGCATTTTGTCCCAAAATCAAGGGATTTTAGCTGTCATTAATTGTTTCTTTTTCCTGAGAATTCAACAACGAACATGCATGCCAGTACTGTGACCTACGCATGGAGAAATTGTACAAACTACAGTGAGTTCTTATATTGTCAACACTCGTGTGGAACTGCACAACCCAAGCCCTTTCGTAATGCTCTGCACCTCATTCGACCAAATCTGTTCTTTATTCTAAGATTTATTAGCCTTAAAACGGTGATTGAAACGTTGCTTTACGCTGTTTATTTTTCTCATAATCATCGCCTTAATTACTTGCTGCATGCTTTTATACGTTGCAAATATGGAACTAAACATTACTGCAACTAATCATGGAGATCTTCTTTCTTTTCTTTTATATGCAGTGGTTAGCGGGCAAATGCAAGAAATTACGAAGTGCTTTTAGCTTATTGCCATCTTATTTCATCGAACGTGCGAATTAGCTGCAATTGCCAGCTTGGTTCGTGAGTCATTATTATTGCTTAAATAAAACGACACTCCTCAAATCAGAGAAAAATACAATCACTTTTAAATACAGCATAGAAAATAAGATTAGAATCATATTTACAGACATGAATACCTCAGATGGTATTACTGGTAAAGCTCAGGAGGAATAGGCTAAGACATATAATATGAGAGTATTGATCAGGATGATGAGAAAATTTAAAATTTAAAATAAATTAAGAACTAAAAATAATAATAAACTAAAAAATCAAAAGTCTTGCAAGATCAAGAAAAATATTATAAATATATTTAAAAAAAAAAAAAAAAAAGTTAAAATAGCTCAGTGGGATAGCACCATCAATGCTTCATCGTCCTACCTCATCCTTCATTTTCCATTTGTGGGGGAGGAGTTCACTCCGGCAACTCTCAGGTGGAGGTGAGTTTATGTTTGGTACCATATGATATGAAGGAAATTTTGACAGGCAAAAACGAACAGAAAGATGAAGAAGAAAAGACAGGCTTGGAGTGACTTCTGGGTTCAATGACATTAAGGCGTGCTGTGAAGTGATATATGTGTGCAAGAAGGAGAGATGCTTTGTTGAAGAGATGGTCGTAGTTTATATAGTGGTGAATAGAAAGAGGGAAAATAAATGAGTGTCAGAAAGGATTGACATTCCAAATATGCGTTTAGTTCGATCAGAGAGTTAAAAAGAGCACAACAGTGGACCCAAAAACCATGAATCAATTATCAGGGACCAATTTCTCTCCCTCTCTCATACTCTTAATACTATTTGAATTGTCTGCCATTTTTATCAGAAAGTGACTGAATTGAGAGGAGGGGAGGGTACAGAGAAAGCAGTGTTTGTAATGTGACTTGACCAACTCTGCTCCTGTCCTCTCTATTCACATCTTTTACCCTCTCAGTTACGTAAATTCAGAAGAATAAGAAGCAGCATGGGAACTCGGGATCTCGAAGTTTTTGTTTTTTAGCAAAAGAGAAGGGTTCAAACACAGAATGGGGTGCAATTAATATTGATGACAAAGTAAAAACTTGCAATATAGTTTGTCTTTTCCTTTTCCCGTCTCTCCGGCTTTCCTACAAAGGCTTTATTCGACCAGAGCAGTCCAAGCTTAGTCCTTTACAAATTGTCTCTACTCATCCACATGCCCAAGCAGCCCAACCTGATCAATTTCTTGAAACACTCTTACCTTAAACATGCTTTTATCCGCTAAATTTTCTTGAAGCGTATGTTTTTCTGAACTGCAAGTGCTCATAAGTTAAATAACAAATCAAAATGCAAAACAAACATTTTGAGTTTGAATCTTTAGACATTCAAGTGGTTTTCCGATTGGACGCATCCCCACCGCCCACCCCCCAAAAGAAGAGAATTTGGTTTTCATGCATGCAACTACTAGGCCATTCCTGGAGTACTTCAGAGTGAACGTGAAAGGGCTACGTATAAACCGCACCCATGCACGAACCCAAAAACATATATAGCAGAGACTCCTTAAGATCTTCTGTCGGAGGAACACAATGTCCAATGCTGGATAGACTGCAAAACAAGATCTTCTGTCACTGACCCTCCCTTAAGAGAGGGTGTGAGAAACCTAAAACAGGTTTATACAAGTGGGAAAGTGGCCAGGATTTGGGTTCTCATTTTCGACTTTGTTTAAGAATCGTTTGTATGTTAAGAATATCGCACATAATAATAATAAAATAATTTATAAATAATAATAAATAATTTATAAATAATAGTAAAATAATCTAAAAATATTTAAAAACAGTTATTTTTGTAAAAAAGTCCGAGCATAGGAAGTAGGGTTCTATCTCGTTGCCGTGCTGTTGCTTCAACTGAGCAGGAAGAAGACATGGGAGGAGAAATTATTCCAGTGTGACGGACAACACGAAAGAGAGAAATTTCTGGTTCCACTCTCAACAAAACAGTTTGAACTCCACCTCGAATTGCAGGGGTTGCAAGAAAATGAAACGTGCGAGAGATTGACTGAAAATGGCGCGTGTGACTGAGATGGGTAGGATCTTCATGTTTATGTCAGCTTTTACTAATGATAATCATCATGACCTCTTTGACAGGACAACACATAGTCAATCCATCAGTCGCTTCTCTTCTCCTCCCTCTGGCTGTGGGTTTCAGAGAGGACCTTTTCCTTTCTTTCTACTTCATGGTTGAAGGCTGAAGCCGCCCACGTAAGACATATTTGAACATATTCTGTGTACATGATGATTCTCTGTGCGTCCTGCATCTGACACCCTCAATGCACGTATTTGTGTCTCTTACAAATTAATGCACTTATACAATTTCAATTAATTATTTTATTTTATTTAATAATTTTCAGAGTAATATACTGAACTTTTAATTTTTCAATATCTCTTCATATATTGCCACCTCACCCACCATATTTTTTAATATATATAAATAATTCTTTATACAACTATTTTTTTTTTTATAAAATGATGTTTGTATAAGTTGTTTTGTAAAAATACTACTAATTTCAAATATAGTTTTTTTAAAAATGGTTAATTATACTTTATTCTCTCAAATTTTCACTTAATTTACAATATGCTTCCGAAACTAATAATTGACTCTCAAACTTTCAAAAATTTTCAATCCCCCATTTCGTCTACCAACAATATCAAATTTAACAGAAATTCATTATAAATATATTATTTTTATCTAATTTTTATCATTGATCATATAAAATATAAATAATATATACTGTCAATTAATAATAAATCATGAATCATTAAACCATATATAAAATTATTTTATACCTAAGTTGTAAACAAATATGAATAATCTATGTACATAATAAAATTATTTGATATTCGTTAACAATAAATAAATTAATAAAAAATTATTTAAGTATTTATGATTTATTATTAATTGATAATATATATTATTTTATATTTTATATAATTAATTATAATAAATTAGATAAAAATTATATCTTTACAGTGAATGTTATGCACGTGAGCAGTACATTCAGTGAATTTTCGTTGGTAGACGGAACGAGGGGATTGGAAAGTTTTGAAAACTCAAGGATCCAATTTGATGCAATTATTGGTTTCAAAAATACACTGTGAATTAAGTAAAAATTCAAGAAAGTAAAATATAATTAAATCTTTTAAAAATTTATAAAATTAATTGTACGGATATCATCTTCGACGGTCTTTCGAATGGCTTTCAATTGTGAGATTTGAAACACATGGCCAGGCCTTTGTCATTGGGGCCAAATTCTTATTTGTATGAAAAATTATATTTACAACAGGTTTACTGAATAAAATCGAGCGCACTTGCTGTTGCAAGTCGGCCTACTCTCTCCCTTGGCAAGATAATCTTTTAGGCTCGGTTTGAAACTTGGACTAGATACTTTAATTTTAAATTGAGTCTAATATTTAAATTTTAAAATTTAAAATTATTAAATTCATTTTAATTCAAAATTTTTTTTATACGTAACGTTCATAATTTTTTTCAACTCAACATCTCTTTTAGGATCTATAATTTTTTTTAACTTTTTATAAATATATCTAAATTCATCTTAACATCCAAACACATCTAAATTCATTTTAAATAAGTCTTATAAAATTTACTTTACTATCTAAACTCATTACTATTTATAAAATAAAAAAATAAAAAAAAGTCAACTCAGGGCCTTAAACTCCCACGACAATGAGTACTAGATTCGGCCTGGCTTTGCCCATGACTAAGGGACTCGGTGACTTGGCCCGAGGGCCAAAGTCGAGCCAGTTCGGGTTGGTGGTCGGAAAGTTCCCATGCATAAAGAGCGGAGAAAAAGATGTGCGAGGCCCATATATTATTATTAATCAAGGGAAAGATTCATGTATTAAATCAGACATATGGGCTCTAATATCCGTAGGATGGTTAGTATCCAACGTCTGTGCCAGCTTCTTGAGAGGTCAAGTTTTGTTGGATTGGGAAACATAGCCGATTCCTTTACATCACACAGACTGCACTCACCGTGTAGTTGGAATAGACTTAACATGTCAGGATTCAGCATCCCTAAGAATTGCGTCGTTCAAGTAGATTGGGGGGTCCTCTCACAGGTAAAACAAAGAAAGCTTCATTGATTTTTATCTGAAATTAGGCGAACCAGGTCTTCTTTTGGAAAATGGAAATGAGATGACATCACTGAACGTGAAACCAGATTGGGAGACAGGTTGTGAAGATCACAAGCCCACCGACCTAACCCAACACTCTTTGGTGGTCCTGTCCCATCTTTGGAAACTTTACATTCATGCAGCTCACGAAAAGAATCTTCACTTTCAGCTCACCCCATCCATGCCTCTTGGCATTTTATTCTCGAAGATTTCCTCCCGCATAGCTGAGAGAGAGCTGAACATAGTCGGACCCTTGACACCAGAAAGTGGTAGTGCTCCAGAAGATGTAACATAAAGTAGTAGTTCAGGCATATCCAGCTGAGCTAGCAGCCATGAAGCTTAGTTTAGGAATCTTTAGTGAGTAATTAAGGGTTTTATTGTTGTTTACAGAATTAATGCTTTCATGTTTTTTCCTTTGTCATTATCACTTTCAAAAAATGTTAGTATGGTTGTGTCTCATACTGGATAAAGATTTGAAAGGAAGAGGGCAGTGTTAAACATGGGTGGATAGCAGCTCTCTCTATCACCAATGATACAGAAAAAGACATTATAGCCGCTGATGATCAATCTTTTTCCATTTCGTCCTTATAAAGTTGTATTTTAGTTGCACCAAATACAGAGCAGCTGTGTTGTCCTTAGTAGAGAAACTCGTCTATAAAAACCTCTGTGAAGACTATGGTCACCGCCATTGTCTGCTTTTAAAGTTCTGTATTCATGGGGAGAACTTGCTTGTTGCACGCTAATAGAAAATTCCAAAAGATGAAGATGATCCAACCAACTGCTAGAAACTTGTTGAAGCTTGCTTGAAGTTCATCGCAAAGATAGAGAAATGTTGATACTTGGCGCAGCATTGTTCCTGGGTGCGAGGAGGTGGATGTTGAAATTCTGTTCTTGAAGACTAGGGAGCATTGGAGCATATCATAAAATTACAATTGCAAGTTCATATCCTTAGAGGCCTCACAAATTGTTATGGGGTTCGATGTCGTGTTTTCCTTTCATGGCATCCAAGTTTCTTTGTTTAAGCATGCTTTAATCCCTTCTAATACCAGTCATGTAAGGCATGCTATATCCTGGTTTAGTTCTACTTGACTCCAGATTTTGTGTATTTGAAGGGTTCTTTTCTCTACTTAGACATTTGGTGCTGAACTTGGATCAAAATCTTTCAATTTTTTGTTCCACAATTGAAAACAAATTGCTTGAACCCATTTGAGCTGTTTTGTGTTCTCCCCCTCAGCCAAAATCCCCCTGTTATTGTACTTTCAGTCTTTTGATTTAGCAAAAGGGCTAATTTCACGTTATCTGATTCTTGAATTTATTCAAGAAAAAACATTAATTACTCTATAATCTTACTAAATATTTGCTCGTGTGTATTAAACTGAAAATTCATGAGCAGAACTTTCTGTAATCATAATAATTACACAAATGAAGTAACAACATGTCAAAGACACAGAGTAACATCAATTTTTGTAGAACTGAAGCTCATATTTTGTGAATGAAGTAGAGAGCATCAGCATATGATTGATGGTCGTAGCCCAAGTCTTGTAACGCTGATAATCATCCGCCATGTCTAGCTTGAATGTCCCCCTGCTCGTTGTTAACACAATGAGATAACATGTACTGCTCTCCTCGGTTTCTGAATCTTCATACAGCTCAGCATGCAGGTCCAGCACAATACCTTAAACCATTTCTTGATTTATTAGTATGGTTTTTTAATAACATTGTTTCTCATTTCCTATTAAAAAAATTCAACTATTAAACAAATCAGAAAGAGGAAAGTAAAAGAGAGAGAGAAACATACTTTCTTTTTTACTTTTCCAGAGATTGTGCCTCCTTGTTTTCAGAATAACCTGTAAAGTTGAAACAAGTTCAGATTAGGGGTATAGTGGCTCAGAAAAAACAATGAATAATGAAAGTGAAACAAAGCCTGCAACTAAACCTAGCATGGAAAATTGAAAAAAATAAATCAAGAAATAATGACAAAAAGAAGCCAGTTAAACTTTTGCTACAGATTTACATTATTACATATAGAACAGTAGAAGCAGAGCAGATGCAAGTGAAATATTATAATGTGAGTGAGACCTTGGCCTGGCTGTTGAGGATGACTGACACTGTTTTCACCGAGTACTTCCCTGTTACACATTATTCACATAAAACAAGTAAATTTGAGATAAAACTAAAAGGATTTCTGAACATGTTGAAACGCCAAAAGGACGAGGTGTCATTGTGTAGCATCTGTGCTACTACTTATTAGGAATGTGACTTTATATTTGTACGTACCTTCTGGTGTTTCCACGCTGAGCTCTGCACCCTTTGCGAGGAGTGCCCTATACTTTTCATAATTGAAGTCCAAATCATTCTTCTCCGCAATGGGCAGCACAGGTGCGCTCCCATTTAATCTTTTCTTGCATTCTGATCTTGCTTCGAGTGTAGCAGCTCCTTTTAAAGCTTCAACAAGTTCATCAACACTTAATCAATCAGACAAAGGTAACTGACACTGCTAGTATAAGGAAAAACTTCTTGGCGAAGGCCAGATACATGCTTTTCTAAGATAATTGCTGTTCTTCGTTTACATTAATTATGACTGAAAATTGATAAAATCTAGGATGAAATATAATTATATAACGTAGTTTAGCCGAATAGCCCAATCCTGAATCCAAAAGAACCTGATGGTCTGAAACTTGAGAGCCCAGTTTTACCCCAATCATGTAGGAGCAATATCTACTGGGCTCCTAGCTACAAGCACAGGATCGGAGGAGGATGGTTTAGAGTTTTACATGTTGCAGCTGAAGCTGTGAGCGTCAAGATATCGCTTGCATTTGTACCACTCACGGCTGAAGCTATCACGCTGCTGAGCTGTTCTCTCTTTGCCCCCATTGCTTCCGCCACTTTCGCACACTGGGCCGCAACCAAAGCAGCCGCAGAGGCCACGGCGGCTTCCTTCCCCATGCTTGGCCCCTCCTTCTTAGAGTTTTCCTCCGCAATGGCGGCAAGTGCTGCTGCCACGCCCGCCACTGATATTGCTGCATGCACTTCAGCTCTCTGTAGCCTCCCTTCTTCTTTGCGCCTTGCTTTAATTTCTTTCAACCATTTCCTGATCGAGACATTCTTGAATGGAACTATTTTCCATGGCAACTGCATGAAATGTTGTAGTTTATTACAATTATATTTGTTTTCGTAGACAAAAGCAAAAGCATACGTCAAGGTAAAAAAAGCAAAGCAAAAAAAAAAAACGCACCCATTTCTTTTGAAAATAGCTGTTGTAGTTCAACTCGGGGTGCATTGCTTGCTGCATCCATATCCATGACTGCAGAAACATTTAAGAGTTTTCTGATTACATGAGTACTGATTAGAAGTGAATAAGATGCAGATGTTGTTACCTTCACATCATTGGAATTCCATGGTGGTAGAGACTTGAAATCTGCATCATCCATCTTAACGCTCTTGTCTATCTTCTACAAGTTAAAACGTAATAATAATAAAAATAAGAAATCTATAGATATATCTTAGCTTCATCTTCTCTTGGTCCGAGAAGTGGATATAAGATATAGGTTTAATTCCAATAACTAAATTCCATTTTATTTCCTATTTCCGGAGAATATTTTAATAGGGTAGCTAGCAATTCCACTTACCATGATAGGAGCTCGGGCATAGCTCTCAATTTGCTTGATTGAATTGTCAAGGATAATGACAGATCGATCCTCTAGCTCCGGTTGGAGAGTTTGAACTGCAAAGTTGCACCAAGCAAGTGACAGAAAATCCATGCTCTCGGGATGTGCATCCGAAGGTGTTGGATTGAAATTTGTATCCATGGAATTATAAGGAGCTATAATTATCTTAGAGATGGATCTTAGTCAATGAGCAAATGCTTCTAGCCTTCAAATTATATATATAACTCTAAATCACCATCTTATAAATGCTATAATGTGTGTTCTGAGCACCCATATAAATAGTGGTTAGTATGGTATGCCTAATTTAGATGGGACGAGTAAATCATCACCGCGATTGGACATTGACCCATGTGATGAGAGATCATCAAGAAGTCATTTAGTGATCTTACATGTAATTGAATTGAGGTCATAAACTAAGGTCTCTGCTCCCATGTGTACCCAAAACTTTTCTCAAAAATGATATTAATGTAGAGGTGGCATATTACAGTTGGAAATAGAATTTGATTCGAGATCGATCGAGTCCCCTAAAGATTCAGTGGTGGGAGAGAACACATGCAAACCACTACACGAGTATCGTTCCTCGTGGGAGTAAATATTATAAAATTGGTGAAGGAGGCCCTATCCTTTTATAGCTTTAAATGAAAACCATGAGTTCAGGCTAACTACGAAAAATCTGATCTAGACAATGAAATGGTCGGATTACTAGCTAGAGCTGTCCGGGGCCACCACCACATTATCAGCACCCTTAAGGCATGAGCCTTGACCAAAACAGATCACTAGAAAAGGAAGAGCTAGCGGCATCATGAACAAGCATGCACTTGGGACCAACATTGATAAAAAGGAAGCAGACATGTATGATTGATGTGAACATTGATGAAAAGGAAGCAGACATGTATCATTGAGTTTAAGAATTAGAGCAGCATCTTTGTGATTAACTTGTTGTATAATCTCGACAAAGATTAGCTTTTTCTTAATAAATAGGGTATTGAACGTTTGTTGAGTAGCTTTTCATTGTTTAGCCTTTTTTTGTTGGTGAAAATATGTGGATCTCTGGAAATTTTGGTTAAAGTTGTGCTCATTAGACTCATGTGACAGATAAATAGTTTATTATTATAAGCTTAAAAACTTATTGGTATTTCTTAATCGTGATCATGGCGATCATCAGCAGGACCACTAAATACTAGTCTAGGGTCGATGCACTGTTTTTCTTTTCTATTTTCTTTTTTCTTTTTTAATGTAGAGATCATAAGGAAATGTTTTAATCTATAACATAGTTATGGTGTGCGGAATCGACAAACATACAGTACTAATTAATTATATAGTGAATTCCCACTACGTATTTAAAATTTAATACAGGTCCTAGACCTAAAGGAAATTAAATATATATATATATATATATATATATATATATATATGGTTGTCAGAAGAATGAGAGAGGAAGGTGCAAGACAACAGCAAGAGGCATTAATATTATTGATGTAGAAAACATGGACCACCAAAAGTTGATTAATTTTAAAGTTGACATGCAAAGCAACCGAGTATGAATTCTAATCCTTAATGATCGATAAATATAGACTAGTCGTGACAAAAATTAATGTGTTTTTTATGAGTCATATATATATATATATATATGAAAGCTATGTATTAGTCACTATTTACTTTCACATCCCACATTTATAATTTTTATATAGAGTAAAGTGTTTTTTATAAAGTATAAGAGTGTTTTTTATAAGATGTGAGGTGGTAAATAATGGTTGATGCATCGAATTTTTCGAATATGTATAAATATATATGAGTGAACCCCTCAAATTTCAGGATTTCTTTTCCCTCTGGTTCTGCATGTGTTACCCAAAATTAAACTCTCTTAAAAAGAGATCCAAGCTGTATACTACGAGCCAATGCGGACTTGTGGCCTGATGGCACAAGACCCACATCTCCAAAATAGAGATCGTGGGTTCAACCCTCTCCCTCAACGTAAAAAAGAAAAAAGAAAAAGAAAAAAAAGGAATATAGTACTACAAGGTGGTCCGAAGATGTAAGAACATGCATGATCAGCTGGCTGTTAAACAGTTAAAAATAAAATATAAATAATTATACACTCTCTCTTTCCATCAACATGAACTTTTTTTTATACAAGGGTGTGGAGGGATTCGAGTCCAGATTTTTCATTTGGAAAACCGGATCACAGGCTATCAAACCATCAAATTACTCTTGACGTATCAACATAAATTTTTGAAATAAGTGATAATTTTACTGTTCAATATTTAATTGGTTGCAATGTTTCATATTCAGTTAGTCTCATGTACGTTGTTGCTAATGATGATCACCAATTTCTTTCTCATTCTCAAGACGTGAAATTAAACTGATAATGCCCACGCGTCATAACCTTGCGTATCTAGCTAGCTCGATGCCAGCTCTCCTCTTGTTCACCATAATATTATAATTATATCACTTTACAGATACAGCAAAAGAGTTACAAAGACCCATCATCAAGGCTTCAATATCTACATTAATTACTTTAATTATCTCCATTATTAATTGATGAAATTAACCATGCAGGAAATTAGTCAAACCTTGGCTAAAAATTGACCCGGGTCGACCTAACCTGACCGGACCTGGTCCTAAAATTGAGAGGTAACCCCATCTGGATTCTGGGCCAATAAGTAGTAGTAATACCAAGTGGATCACCTATTGGTCTAACCCATATTATTATTGCGAATATTAATAATATATGGTGTATGTTTGGTTTGATTTTCAAAAGACACCAACAACATTGGGTCGCTCGGAGCTTCAATTTCAAAGACTTGGGCCCAAATCAGAATATAAGGCTATCGCAATTCCAAGTTCGTTATAGAAAGAGAGACAACCTTAATACCCAAGCAGTTTTGTTTGTATTGTTCTGTTTCATATATCGAAGACGATGACTTTCAAACAACAAGTGCCACGCGATCGCGAAGCTTCCGAATACGATCGGAGGAGGCGTCATTTTTTTTTTTTTTTGAAAAAAAGCTTATCCATGGACAATTTCTGAATAATATCATGATATTTAGTTTGCATATATAATAATTTCTGTTTTATAATAAATATTTATTATTTATAATCGTCAACATGCACCTAATTCACTGTTTTATTATGTAGTTATTCTTGGCATTAAATGTTATATTTTTGCTCATTTTCTCATTTTATTTCATCAATTCTATAAGGTTATAAGCCCACTTTCGTATATATATATATATAGAAGTTGTTGTACGTCCAACTCGATCCGGTGAGAGAGATGATGATGGGGCATAGACCACATGGCCTACCTCCCTTCCAAGTTCCCAAGTGTCACCCTCCCCATTGCCATTTTCACTTTTTTCTCTTCTTTCGTCCCTCTCTTTCCTACATTTATCCATTTTTTACCACTTTTGAACCCATTAATCCCGTTCGACCCATGTGCTTAATTACGTACGTGCCGTTAATGTCTTTGGAATATTATCGCATGGTGCCCACCAACCCAATAGCCTTCTTTGCATATCTTTCATTTTCGTTCATTCATTCGAAAGACTGATCATAATCAGCACTCTTAATTTGCATTTCATCCACCATTCATGCTCAAGTCAAAAGCCCTCAAATTGTTTACTTTTGAGGTTTTTATGACACTTAATTCAACCTTTTAAGTCCAACTTATAATTCGTTGAAAGGATTTCCATTTCTGTTGTTCATGTATTTTCCTGAATTCGGAATGAAATTGTTAAAAAAAAAAACACACATATAATTAATCGTCAACAATTAATAGATATATATATATATATATATATATATATATATATATATATATATATATATAAATGCAAGCAAAAAGGAATTACGTACGTATAAACAAATTTAATGGAATTGGGTTCAGACTAATTAACGGGGAAATCGAGACTCGTACTACTGTATGCTAGCTCCATCCTCTTAAGGACATCTGACATAGGGAATGAAAATTTAAGATGCAATACTATCAAATAATAATAATAATAATGTTATATGTTTTCTTGGGCGCCCCTAGCTGATCTCCCGTCATAATCATGCAATATATACTGAATTATATGTGCAGGTAGGTGCGCACGGGCGTGCAGTCGATCGATTGATCTGGCGTTCTTGTTTGTGGATATCAGACACCATGCAATTACGTACCTTTTGTGAAAAGAAGAAGAAGAAGAAGAATGAAAATCTTTTGGATGAAATCAGATCATACGTACGTACCCGATCGATTTCTGGCCCAAAACTGGCAGATGATTTCTGACCCTGAATAAAAAATACCATATATAGATACATGTATGATTAATTGTTTCCTTTTTCTGAACGTACATTAATTAAATTACACTCACAAATTAACGCATCAAATTCCTCTCGACCCACCCTAAATCCCCCATTTGCCTCACACTAATTCTCTGTTCATGTAATACGTACGTTTAATTACATACGTTATTTACATGTAGTTTTTGTATAAAGAAATATATAACCATAATATATATATATATATACAAATGCTAATTTTAAATAAACAAATCTGGACATAAGATATATAGTTGATTCACATCACAAGTTTTAGATTATATTTGCAGAAACGATATCGTTCTTTTTTGGCTTCTTAATTTGTAATCACATTGGAGAAAAGGCGACAAATTTGCCGAAAATCTTGTGCGAACAAAAAGAAGCAATTTACATGAAATAAAAGGAACAAAAGTTCAATATATATTGGCTTTTCAGTAAGAGCTACGTACGCATCATCAGATATTGAGAGAGGAATGCAAACATAGTGAAGCTGGTCAGCCTTGACGTACCTGGAGGGAAGAGGCAGGAAACAAAAGCTAGCTTTGAATCAATCGCTTACATAGCGATATATTCATCTGTACATGATCACCTTTACTCCTTACCACCTTCTGTTTTCCTTAACACACACACACACACACACATATATATAGAGTACTCTTGCAAAATTGAAAAAGAAAAAGAAAACAAATAAATTACAGATTGTTTATACCATATATAATTAGCTCGGAAGAACTAGCAATACGTACATGATCGCATCACATCAACCTGAGCTCGCAGATATGCGATATAATCTAGGGTTTCTTCCATCAAAGCTCTCTCATCCATGAATTCTCCTCCGGGCACAAGACTCTTGAGAATATGCGTTCTCTTCTGAATTAATCTCTTTGCAATAAAGTTGGCAAGAACCTTACGAGGCACAGTTTTTCTTACTCTACGGACTGTACTGCAGCTTCTTTTCAAGATATTCTTGCTTCTAATCCTCGGCCTGTTGCAAGTCATGATCACTGGCATAGTTGAAACTCTCTTTACCAAAATTTCAGACTCCGGGCCCAAGATTCGCTCAGCCAGGATTCTGTTATCATTGTCTCTTGTAGCATTGGCAATGAGGGCACGGCTCCACGACGTTGTCCCATTTCTAGCAGAAGCCATGGCTAGGTCTGCGGACAACTTTATGACCTTCTTTCTCTCCAAGATGTTCATGTTTTTCTTTAAAGAAGTGCATCTTCGAAGACCAATTATCCATCTTTTAAGGAATTCTTCTTTGAGTAAGCTAGGATTGCGCATCCTAGCAAGGTAGAATGAAAGAAAGTAATATGATAAGCGGGATTTTAATCAAGTAAATGGTTTCTGAGAAGGAGATACTGGCAAATATATATAGAGTACTACTGCTAGCTAGGGTTTCATTGAGATTAAAAAAGGTAATGAATAACAAGCAACAAAACTCGTAAACTAAACTAATTACCTTCTGTTGGGTAAGAAGATCGATCGAGAGAAACTCCAGACCCAAGTATACGAAAGACAGCTTACAGAGTGATGCAGTTCTATCTGTGGATACAAGGAATTAATTAAGTGTATCATAATCAGAAAGAGAGAGAATAAGAAAGAGAAGAACGTGACGAAACCCAATTTATGTTCTAAAGGAAGAGAAAGTGGTGGGCCTCTTGGAGAAAGACACAGCACATGCAGGCACATGGTGGCAGTGGCCCACAGTACACCAAAACCCTAGAGAAAATGAAAAAATAAAAAATAAAAAAATCATATATTTGTATAAGTGTAAAGAATAAAGGTCCCCATAATGTAATGCAAACCTAACATTTGTAGCTTGTGGTAAATATACAAACAAAAGTCGTGAGTGTGCCCGGCCGGGGCCCCTATACATGTGTAAATTGGAATGGATCAGAGACTACAGGAACGAGTCGTGGAAATTTTCTCATAAATACTGTTGTACAAATAAACTGTAAGTTAATAACAAAAACAAAAACAAAACGAATGCTTTACAGAATTATTGCTTACTCAAACTTATAATAGATAGATATTAATATCCATATCATGTGATATATTCAATATTGATTTAATTGCCTTCATGTCTCTTCATCCCACAGAACAACTTTGTCTCTTTATTATTGATATGGGCATAATCTAGTACGATCGATGCAGAAAGTTGATCGCCTTAATTAAAGGAGTGGGGAAAGTAAGTATGCATTCGCAGGCCGCTTGAATGAGAAATTAGGGTTTGTGGTTTCAACTGTGTTTCGTCATTGGTGCAGATGAGATTGAAAAGGGAGGCCGGGGAATATTTGACCAGATCCAGAAAACATGTTAATGCTAATGCGTGGCCGAATGGGTTCCATATGAAGAAAGATCCTGAAGCATAAGACTTGGCTTTAACTGTGACCTCTTTTGAATGGGTCGTAGCGCGCTAGCCTTAATTTGTGGCTTTGGTCTATCAGGTGGACTGTGGGACCTCCTTGTCAACGACCGAAATCTCGTTCCCAATGATCCCCTTGCTCCCCCCTCTTTATCTCCCATGTGTTACCCTAATCAGCTTGCATGCATGTTTTCCGTTTCAGACCAGCATGTTATTAGCTAGGGTCATTGATCAGGAAAAAGTTAAAAAGAATGGTCTAAAATAACATATACGTTTCCTTACACACTCTCACCGAAAGCTATGTGAACAGCTGATTCAAAAACTGTAGTTTCTAATTAAGTTTATGAGAGAATTATAACAGGTCAGAAATTAATAATATACATAACAAATTAAGAAAATAATTACATACGAAAAGATTTAATAATAAGAAATAGGGGAGGGGCCTCCTGCTAAGGCCAGGAGGTGTTCACGACACAGTTAATTGGAAGGAAAAGGTCCAAACCGTACGTCCCGTCAAAGCAAAGTGAGGTAGAGAGCTTTCTGCCCCCGTAATTTACGGCTATCCTTACGTTAATTGACTCGCTGTCAGCATGCAGCAGTACAACATGTGCAACATGGATTTTATGACTTTATAATCATTAGTCCACCTCTCCAGGCACGTAGCATGCATATCATGGCCAATTTTATATATATTAATTAGAGGTATATATATATAGATATAATATTAGCCAATATAATAAATATATATCTCTCCAAATAAAATGGAGATTTGTTGACCATCAAAAGTGCTAAAAGTTTGGTTTCTCCTCTGATCTCCCTGGCCTCCTGAAGGAGTAGGAGTGAACCCGCGCGGTCTGCAGAGGCCAGTAGAAAATTATAGCAGAGATTGAAGATCAACTCGCATGCATAAAATTGAGTGCGCGGCGGTGCCATTAACTGGAGGTGTTGGTGCACTCAACCACACACGGTAACACACGCATGTGCACACGTGGATGGGACCCCCCAGTGTCCTAACAAAGGTTTACAGCCCTACAAACTTTTTAATGATTTGGGCAATCCCAAAAACACATCCTTTCTGATGCCGGACAGGTTTGCATCACTTTCGCATTTCCAAAAGTAGACTACAGTAGCCCTCTTTGTCAAACAACTTACAAAACCACCAACCCATGATAGATTTGATTGGCTATAGCTCCAACTTCCAGTACTGAGTCACGAAAATTATATCATGGAAGGCCGGGAAAATCAGCTAGCTAGGGAGATCATTTATCAATGAGGATGAGATATTAGTCAAATATTTAAATGGTGATTTTGGGCTCGCAATTCCAGACGTTTGAGGTCAATTAAGGAGAATGTCGCGATAAAGAGATTACTTTGTCTTCACAAGTACTGATTATTCCACTCATGATAATGAGGATTTTTAGTTTTTAGCGCTTGAATTTCACGTTAAAATGATAATGAGGCTTCCTTGTCGATCGAGATGCATGCATATATATATATATGATTAATTAAGAATAAATTGATCCTGTCCATCTATTGGTGGAAGTTGATAATTTGAGGTGTACCCTTAAATATAGCTAGACATGAGGAGTCACTGTATCAGGGTCAAGTCCATTATAATAAAACATCATTAGCCATGTGAACTAATTATATAGTTTGTTTATTATCGTACGATCTTTACAGCTAGAATTAGTCCAGTGCATATATAATTAATTACTACTTGGGTTCCTTTTGATTTTCAAAATATTTGATATTGTATATGATACATTTGATCTAGTGATTATTTTTTTCCTAACCAGTGACATATTATGCCCTTAAATCAAGGGCTTGCATTCCAAGCCTTGTAAACCAAGTGAGGTTCCTAACTTCCTGTATTATTCCAACGAACGCAAGAAAGGGCACGTATACAAAAGTCACTACAAGAAAAAGTACTTATTGCGGCGATTTTTATTCTGTTGCAAATAAAATCGTTACAATAAATCACTTTTTGCAGCGAATCAAAACTCGTCGGGGCATTTTAACCGCGATTTGCAATTTAAATGGAGTTGGACTTATTTACAGCGATTTTTAATTCTATTACGGCTTTTTGTTTCGCCGTAAAAAGAAAAAACATCTTGCAACGGACTAAAATCGTTGCTACTGGGTCTGGGGCGTCATAACGTACGAAATGTTTTATTTTTCCCCCCGTGCCAGACTCATCTTCAGATCTTCTCTTCCTCTCTCGCACGGTGCTCATCTTCGTCTCTCTCTCTCTCTCTCTCTCGCTCTCTCTCTCTCTCTCTTACTCGTTCTACCCTCTGACTTCGAACCCCAGGGCCCTCATAGTAGACCCTCTCTCTCTCTCTCCACTGCAGATTTCTTGTGGGTTTGGTGCTCCGCGCGTTTGTGGGAGTTCTTGGAGTTCTGAGTTGCCGATCGGTGGTAAGGCCCTTCTCCTTCTTTGCTTCTCACGAACACACCCACATTCACTTCAAGGTAATTTCCACTCGCATGAAATTTCTGTGAAATGAACTTCATTTGTGCAGTCCGTGGGTTTGGGGATTTTTCCTAGGGTTTGTGCGATTTTGGGTTGTTTGTGAGAATCTCTCACAGCAGCAAGCTCCCTCCCATTTCTCCTTTGCTCACGCAACACTCACTTCAGTTTTTCACTCACAAATTCACTCATCACGGATGGTAACTGCTCTCCATTTTTAGTGCATTTCTCTGTTTTTTTAACAACAACGTTCATGCCTTCAGATGCCCTACATGTGTATAACATCTATTTTATATTTCAAATTAGTAAAACTTATAAAGAAAATATAAAAGAAAGAGAAGTGGTCTTCAGCTTGTGTTTTGTGCATTTGTGACTGCACGCATTACAAACTTCATCAGTTATGTGGTTCTGTTTTAATGCAGTGGCATTTTAGTGCAGAAGACAGTTGTGGTTCTTTTTTTGTGCATATGAGTTGTGAGTCTTTTTAGTGCATCTGTGTTGTGGGTCTGTTTTGTGCATATGAGTTGTGGTTCTGGATTGGTGAAATTGGGTTTCTTTAGGGTTCCAAAGTTGGTGGAGTGGTCGGTTTAAAATTTGGGTCCTGTTGTTACATCTTTTTTCACATATCTTTACCAGCTTTAATTTCCATTTTGTGATCCACCAACATGCAATTTACTTTTTTTAAAAAAATCATGAACTTTTCTCTAAGTATTGATAGATTAAACTACTTATATATATATATATATAAAGCATTTAGAGACTATCTGCTATGAGATCTCGACACAATAAGTTGTTCTGCTTTGTATTTTTTTAAAATACATTTTGCGGATTATAAGTTGTATCTAGTCAATCTTTTAGAATAGATCACTTATGTGTTAGTTTTTTGAAATCAGCATTGCCTTCAAATAGAGGTGAGGACCTGCAGACAAAGTGCTTGCTCGAGCTCTATGGTCTAAAGGTAAACTAGATACACTAATCTATGGCAACTGCATAACGAGCGATCCCTGTAGTTGTAAAATGAAGGTAAGGCAGCATTTGGTTGTGTTTCCTTAAATGTTGCATCAAATTCTTGTGTGCTTACATGGATTTTTTAGTTTGTGAATGCCTTTGGGGATTTTTCAAATTTTCAGATTGTGATATACAACCTCGCAATAAGTTTTGAAGATAGGTGTACATTGTTCTAGTGCATTTGGTTGAGCCTTATGCTAATACAGAGGCTCTTGATTAAAAAGGCGTGCTTGTTGTGAACTTCATCATCTCCATGGCCTGTTAGAGTTGTAAGTTGACAATGACTATTAGATAGAAACAGGAAAAAAGAAAAGTGAATATACCTTGTTATGTGTGATCAATTCTAGAAAATCCCCATAAATCCCCATAATATGTCGTATGCTAATTTCTCATTGGTGGTGGGAAATTTTTTTTTGAATTTCCCACACAGAATATTATAGTTTTCAAGTTTAAATTTCCCAAAAAAAAAAAATGCCCACACAGAATATAGTGCTGTGTCATTGACATAAGTAACTTATTTACCTTTCATTACTCACACAGCCATGCTAGATTGAAACCTTTTAGTAACTTTGACTCTTCACCCATAAATATAGACAGAAAATAGGTAGTTACCTGAAAGCTGAACATGAATTGTCTTGCGTTCTTGCTTACTTGCACATTTGGGTGAGACTCAAGCTTCTCATACATCAATCAAGCCTCATTTGGCCTGTCAACCATTACCACTGTTTAATAATTCTCCTTACATGGGCTATGCCTACTTTCTACTTTCTACTATCAATAAAATTATTATTAATCAATCAAAGAAAAAAGTATTTACAAACTTATTTTATAGATTATGTTTGTTCAATTATAAGTTGTACTGAAATAACTATATACAAACTTATCAACATGCTAGTGTTACTATGGTAGTATCTCAGTTACATTTTAAGTGCTGAATACTACAATTTGCAAGGTAAAAGTCTCCCCCATTGTAAAGTGTGAATTGTATACTGGTTTCTCAGAGAAAATATGTATGTATTTTCAAATCAGATACCTTAAAAGGTTTTTGTGTCACTTATGCATGCATATTCCTGATTATGTCTCATACATTTGGTTTGTGCTTTTTGGTCTAACCTTCTCCATTATCTGTCTGTGCTATTGCTGTTCTGCCATGCAGAAGACTGACTCTTATTATTGTTGTGGCTGTCATGCTCTTTTTGGCATTCTTGGATTTTGTGAGTCTTTTGTTCGCTTGGACTAGTAGAAGAATATTCTCATCATATGGCTTATTATAGTCGGGGCTTATTTATTTGTTCTTATATCATTGTTATGGCTACTTGTTGTAGTATTTTCCAAATGATTGGGATGCAACCTCTGGTATACTTGTAAGTGATTTAAACATTAAGCCCTTTTCATGCTCAATTATTAATAGCGGTCATTGACAATTTCGGAATCAGTTCTCGTTTACTTGATTAGCTTCGTGTCCTTATTTGGGGGCCTAAAAGCTGTGTATACTGTGTTCGATGAAGACATTTTGCAAATGGATCTGTTACTAGTTGACTTGTTAATTTGATGATTGCCTGCTCTTATTTTTGCTAGTCTTGACTTGTTAATTTTTATGAAAATGTATACTTCCTATAGAGGTTTTTGATTAATGGCTTCAGGAACTCCTGATATATTATATAATATATAATGGTAAAGAATGTTAACAAACTCCTGATTCAGTTTGTTAATATTCATAAATTGAATCTTGTACTGCGCATTTGTGACTCATTTGATACTCAAGTAAGATTGCCAGGTTAAAAGCATGTACCCTTGTGGTACCCCTCAAAACGTGGTGTATTTTTAAATAGTGGATGGCAAAGCATAACCAATGGAAGCAGATAAGTCATTTCTTCATTACTCAATTAGCATTTCTTCTGTTACTTAGTCATGCAGAAATTGTTAGCAATCATTTCTGGATGTTTTATAAATATAATTCATTAAGAAATCAAGGGAAAAATGTTGCTAACTTGAAGAACCTGAGAGAGAAAAGAACTTGCTGCTGTCTGTTACACTTTTTGTTGTTGTTTGTTTCAATTTTTTGTGCAGTCTGTTTTGGCTTTCTCTTGAGATTAACTTACCAACTGCTTCACACTACAAGAAAAAGGGCCAATTGCGGCAATTGTTAATGAATGGTTATATAATTGGTCTTTAAGCATGTTCATGTCTTTACCTTATACAGTTATTCTTGGTGCTCTTTTAATTAACTGATGCCAAATAGAACATCTAAAACATCTATTTCTTTTTAATTATGACTAGCATTTCATTATCTATTTTTTATAGCTACGACATTGGACATGAATTGAAAGAATCTTGGATGATGACTTAACTGGCTCCTCCCAATACAATCTTTATTGGTTGCAGATTTGCCCCTTAATAATGTGTTGGGTTGACATCTTGTTTTTCTTTCATCTGATCAACGACTATAATTCAATTGGGACATGAAAAGTATCAGTTTGTTATAGTTTGAAGTTGCAATGAGTTTTGATGGTTGAGTATAAAGTATAAAATTAATTAATTGAATAGCTAGCCTAGCATAGCAACCATTCAGAACAATTCATTATAATGCTATCAAATAATTGACAGGAATCAGGAAGTAGAAAGCAGAGAGCTTGATTTGTTTATTTTTTTGCTTATGAAAGTAGAGCTTTTGCCTAGCGTGGTAAACATTCTAGGTTGCCTACCTTAAAAGCAATCTAGTAGATTGGGCAAAGTTTGTGGGTTTGTTCAAGCCTAGCTAGCTAGGGAGCTGAAGTACTAACTAGATCATTGCTTGCCCTAACATCCAAATAAAAAAACACAATAGGTCATATGACTCAGAACCTATCATCACAAACCATTGGCAGAGAGATGACCTAGAATCAGTTGTTTTTTGTACATATGCTTTCTTCAAGCACACAAAGGTGTAAAGTCATGTACTTTTCCCTTTCAATTATGACAATATGTCCTTCATGCAGTGGTGTTAAATGGACCTTTAATAATGCATGCCATCCCCCTTTTAGTCAAATAATAAAGCAAAAATGGATGGTTTTTAAGAATTGACATTTGCATGCTATATGCGGCCAATCTTATACTTTGTAGAAGTTTCAAGTTCTCTTATTTCATCCAAAACATCCCAGCCTGTTCCTCATACTCTCTACCATGTTTGATAAATTTACCCTTGGTCACCCATGATTAAATTCATGCCACTAGGGTATGGAAGCCTTCCAGCTATACGTAGTTGGAAAGAGTTTCTTTTAAGAATGACTATACGAATTTAAAGGCCTCAAATAAAAGAGAGATTAGGCACCTGACATGATTGTGCATGCAGAAAATCTCAGGAAGAAATTTGTGAAGTTCTGTGCATAATGCTATAGTAGATAACTAGTACTGCATGCAAATATATAGTACTATGGAGCAAGACTTCCAAATCATTAATTTCTTATACCTTTTTCAATTCATCCATGTGACCCATTATTTCTTGTCAATTATTCACATAAAATCCTGACATACAGATAAATAATTAATTAAATGTGAAACTGCATGCTGCACAATCATTAGTTTGCATATATACATGAATACGGCCCTTTTCACTCTTTGATCAACTAATTCATTTATTTAACTGCTTTATTCTATAATTAGTAATTCCAAGATCACTAGGTCATCATTAGACATGAAAAAAATATATATATACTTTTTTTTAAGTTCATAGTGATTTCTGAATTCGTAATTAGCCCTCCTAGATAGATAGCTAGCACCCTCAATCTTTAATTATGTAAGCGTTCTATACTGCTGCATGCAAGTCTCCCTGCTATTATTTATGCATGTAGTACTGTAAAAGGGTGCATGTAGTACTGTAAAAGGGTGGGGTATAGTAGAATCATAGCCTCCTTGAGACTAGTCAAAATTTCCTGCTTGTGAAAAGAACATTGTTATTTTCACCATATCATCACATTCCCCCTGTGATTTCAACATTGTTATTTCCTGCTATTATTTGTGGTACTCTTGATGCATCCAATTTTACCCTGCATGGTGTCCATAATCACTTAGCATACACGGGTAGAGACTTGTTGTGAAACTATTGTTATGTAATGAGGAAGGGATGGGTTTCTATCGATGGGCTGCTTCGATACAAACTTGTCCAGAAAAATAGTAGATGATGCATATATCATCTATAGCAAATACATGCAGCCTATTGTAGAGAAGTGTATAAATACGTATAATGTTCTTGACTTTGGCAGAAAAGCATACTCTTGGGGTCATATTCATACACTAAAGTTAGCAATGGTGCTGGGATTTGTCTCAAAATGATACCGTTATGCATGACTGACCAGTTCATAAAGTTACACTGATATATAGTCACGCACTATATATATATATATATATATATATATATAACCATATGGTATTAGGGGAATATACTCTAAGTTGTGTAGCCAATTTAAAACAATTCTTGTTATGAAAAGTTTAAACAGAATTAGAAAGAAGGATGACTCTAGCTCGATCAGTTAAATTGCAGCAGCTGTGATTTAGAGTTGGCAAAATAATGGGACTGAGTAGGATATAATCTATAAATAGGCATAAACACTAGTTAAAAAGAAAAGAGTCAAGAACCATATTAAAAAGCCACTTGTTAGAAAGCTATCTTCGTATATAGTTATATGAAATTTGATGTACTAATGCATGCCTCAGTTCTAATCTTGATGATCCACACTGTGACGAGTGGATCGATGCTTCACAGAGGAACAGACAAAACTTTATGTAATTTTAGATTTTTTTGCTCTGTTTGCAGGGTTTTTACAAGAAGCATGCCAGTCCCATGTTGGGTAAATGTTGGGCGAAGTACTCAGTTGGATTTTGCTGGACAGTGGGTTTTGCTAGGGAGTAGCAGGTGTTGCTGTGAAGGGTCTCTTTTAACTGAAAGAGATAGCTGCAGTTCATTGAGTCCTGTGTAAGACTGAAATAGGGTAACATATATATCTAATTGCTCAATATAAACATCTTTGCACATGTTTAATTATCCACTGGTTGCACAGGTGTATATAGTGTCTTAGGAAGTAAAAAATACATGATGTAAGTGACTTGGGGGGCACCCAAACAGTGGTTTATTTACATGATGAATGAATTTCCACTTATCTGTTATAGCATGCAGATGATGGTACTTACTTAATTATTTGTAGACTACACGTTGGTGTTGAGATGAGATATATATATATATATATATATATATATATATATATATATAGATACAGCATGGGTGTGCATAAATAGCCATATACTTGATGAAATGTATTCTATTTATACATTATGTATGAAGATTGGGTTGTAATGGGAGGTACTTGTGATTTTATAGAATTTGAATACAGAATTTGTTTAACTACCAATTAAATCCATATGTTTCCCAACTGTAATTTGGGGTATTGGTTCCTATTTTGTTCTCCAACAATTAGAAGTACTTCTAATTGTTGGAGAACAATGACTAGTAATTGTTTCCAAATCCACATAGTTTATACATCTCATCATGCTTATTTAAATAAGCATGAGTGGGATATAATTTTGCAATCTATAGTTGTGCACAGAAAATGCAGCCAAGAGTAGCAGTAACTAGTTTATGTGCAGTGGATTTAACAATTACTAGTAATCCATATATATATGCATGTGCTTGGCAGATGGAACAATTCAAAATGACCAATTTTATTAAATGGACATAGATAATCAATTGCAGCGAATAGTTTTAGACGCAAATATCAATTCATCAACAGCCATTTTACCGTCAAAAGAGGCAAATATCGTTGAAAATATTCTCCATGCGTCGAACTACTGCTAGACGAAAATGCTGGGCAACCAGATGCGTTGAATCATGCATGTCGCTGGGAAAATACTTATTGCGGCGAAAATACTAATGCCGCAACAAGTGTCCATGCATGTGAAATCCTGTTGCGTCGAGTAAAAAATCGTCACTAAATACCTATTGCGGCGATAACCAAACGCCCGAAAAGTCAAATTAAAATGGGAACAGCATTTGCGGCGACCAAGAGAGTGATGGAAAACCTTATTTGCGGCGAAATATTGGAATTTTCAGCGATCAAAATTCGCTGGGGAACTATATTTGCGGCGATTTTGGACTTGGACGCAAAAAAGCTACGTCTATTACCGGCGAAGTTTGAATGTAATGCGAAGGAAATATCCGTCGCAAATAACTTTTTCCAACCATATTAACATGCGATCTGCAGAGGCAATTGCGGCGATAATGGTTGCATTTGCGGCGCAAAAAAATCGCCGAAAAAGGTTACCTATTTTCAGCGAACACTGCCGTTCGCTGATTTTATCTAAAAAAAAGCAAACTATGCCGACGAACATGCGTCGATCGAAATTGCGACGGTAATAAGTATTCCCAACGATTTTATAGGGTATTAGCAACCAAAAAAAATGCTGGAAAAAGCCTTTTCTGTTGTAGTGAGTATTAAATGAAGGACAATATTGTGCGTATGTATTAGTCATGTCATCTCTCGTTCTGGTAGCTTTTTATGAGCATTAATATTAGATATGGATTTATATATGGTATGTAAGTTTCTCACTCTCTCTTTAAAAAATAACGTGACTCGACATTAAAAAAATGAGATTATTTGGGTGAATTACAAATTTGTCTAATTTTGAGAGTGATTGAGTGAGCAAACCTTGCATACCTTACAACTTATAATTGCACAAATCATTTCTCCGTTTTATTAATTTGTAATCAAGAGTCGACTCTGAAACATATGGCTAGCAGGCCAGAAGGGAGTTTGGCACTCCGTGTTGTTGTGTTATCCCATTGTTTGGATATGTTTGAATTGTTTTTATTGATTTTAATAGATTCTCAAATTAAGAGCATCGATCTTATCTATTTCGATGGTCAATGTTATCTTTTAATTAGATCTGGAAATTAAAGAAATAATATATGAGTTTTGCTGTTCAGCCGCCTAAACCACACATCATATCTGTTTTATTTTTTTATTTTTCTTATTTTGTCAAAAAATAAGATAAAAAATCATAGAAGTTAAGGCAAAAAAGGAAAAAAAATTCCTACTAAACTAGCTAATTGAATTCTTTTACTTACCATACCACATACTTATTAAAAAAATTAAATAAAAAATTAAAATAAATTTATATATATGTGGGATGTCATAGTCACTAGAGATCAGAGGACCAGTACTATATATCTACTTGATCAGCAGTTGGCTTTGCCTGGCTATAATGGCCTGAAATGATATGCGTACCGCATGGGGAAAAGGGTTTTTAAATTTTAATACGGTGCATGCATGCACCCTAGCTTCTAATTAAATTGCTTTGGTTTTTGTACGAAAGATAATGACAAAACAAAGAAAAAAAAAAAGGACACTTTTGTTGGAGCGCCCATCAAATGATGTCAGAGATTTTAAGAAACTTTTCGAATTTTACAAACCTGTCACACATCAATCTATAAATATTAGTTGAGATTAGACCTTGCAGGGTGAAATACTTTGAGCTATTCTTAAATATGTTTATTATTATTTTTTATTTTATTATTATTTTTTATCTATTTTTATTATTATTTTTTATTTTTTATTTACTTTTTATTATTATTTAATATTCTATTATTACTTTTCACCTATTTTTTACTACTATTCACAAACATTCTCAAACACTTTACTATCTAAACCAAACTATACAATATGCACTTAAAAGAGAAAACAAAAGAGAGTAATGTGCTTAGAGATATATGCATGAGCTAGGTGCTTGTTATATATAATAAAAATAAGATTCTTAATACGTACCCAATACTACAAGTACTGATACCAGTACTACTGCGCGTAGTTGCATTTATTCACGTGTGCAACGGCGTAAAATACGTAGAGTCACTACTAATTTGTCGACACAAGAAGTTATTTAAATATAGCTGCATGCTGCAAATTAATACATTTTTAATTCCACAAGCGGAACCAGCTTGTAGTTGAGCATGTTATTGGAGTACTAGTTGTTCTATATATTCTCCTTAGACCCCATATAAAGTGGACAGATTCTTAAGAACATTCACCTTTTCTTCTAGTAAGAGAATGTAATTTGCAATCCTTGGAAACAAGTTTTCCATATCCATTTCAAGACAGCCCGGAATGATCCTTTGCAGCTGCATGAGCTTTCTCTGAACGGATGGTTTGACGGTCGTCTTACTGCTTTCACCAAAAGAAAGCCTCAGCTTTTTCTTCCTTCTGATCCTCATGCGCATGGCCCCGCCTCTTGATCTCCAGGAAGAACACCTTCTCATAATTCTGAGAGAGAGAGAGAGAGAGAGGTAGAGGTGTTGATTGCCTGACTAAGGGGTCAAGGTGGATGTTTATAAAGGCAAAAAGGAGACCCTACCTCATTCACAAGGAAAATTCTCATACGTGTGTGGTGAGAGAGAGAGTTTCAAAATGGGTAGCTAGGGTGATATTTTAGCATGTAAAAAGCTACAGAGGTTTTGTTTCAGCTTTCATGGGCATGTAAAAAGCAATCATCCAGTTTCTAGCTAATTATTATGTATTCTAATATAAAAATTATTCAACTTACATAATTGGAATTTTTCACACATGCCTAAATTATTATCCAATTTTCGCTGCCATCTTTCTAGACTAGACCAATGTTTTGTCTTGTATTGATGTATAGTACGATAAGATCTTGACAATCATGTAGATTTTAGTATTGTGGCTGTGGGACAGAAAGGCCCGATCTTCTTCTTCTTCTTTGTTTCCCCCCGCAGAGAGACCTGTTCTGAATATGATGTACATGTTTCCCCAAGCCACCATTGGGCAGGAGGAGATACATGAGCTAGCCGATGTCTTGTGTATTTAATTAATTAATTAATTGTTTCTCTGATCTTATCGATTCACTGAAATTTGAGCAATTTTTACTTAATGCCACGCAAAGACTGCATAAAGTGATGCATGAGAAAAAGAGCAACGTGAGGGGCTGATTATTAAGGGTCGGCATATCTTTGATTCCATTCACTTGGTGTTGAAACAAGTAAAATGATAAAGATAAAGAAGAACACACCAGGTGTTTGAAGAATTAATGCTCAGATAAAGGCTTTCCTTTTTCATTCGGTTTTCATAATTTCTCATCATTCCCATACAGTCAGTTTTTCATCCCTTTATACAGTTTCACAGTAGAGAAAATAAATCACATACACCACTCTTGTGGTTACACATTAGCAATTTAGTTATATTGGAATATTCTAGAGCTAGGACAGGTGTTAAGGTCTTCATTTGCTGTTGACAGAGGCCATTCCAAAAGATTCTGATTCTGGTAGCTGTGTTGACCCTTGAGAACAGATTTTGGTAAAGTCTTCTTCTTCATTGGAACTGGATGCCTTAATAGCCCCCCTTGAATCAAGCGGCACCGATGAAATGGTGAGATTTGATCGTAGAAAATTGTATTGAGTAGTAGAGAGTGGCTTTGTAAAGATGTTAGCAATTTAATCTTTGCTAGATATTAAAGAGACCTTAAGTGCTTTGGCAATCACACAAATCTCATACAAAATGATAGTCAAGTTCAACATGCTTAGTACGAGAATGTAAAACAAGGTTAACAAATAGATATGTACCAACAAGGTTATCACACTAGAAGTAGGTGGATCAAAAAGAAAAATACCAAGCTCACCAAGCAACGACTGTAACCAAAGGAGCTCATAGGTAGTGTTTGCAACAGTCTTGTATTCTGCTTCAGTAGATGATCTGGTAATGGTAAGTTGTTTCTTTTCTAACCCCAAGAGATAAGATGGGAACCAAAATATACACAGAAGCCACCCGTGGACTTATGGTCATTAGGTGAACCCGCCGAGTCAACATTGAAAAAGGCAAACAAAGAAAAGGAAGAAGATGCAGAAAATTGAAGACCAAAATTTTGAGTAAGATGCATGAATCTAAGAATGCATTTGACAGCTTGCCAGTATGAAATTTTAGGACAATGCATATATGGACACACTTTATTGATTGCAAAGGAAATATCTGGTTGTGTGAAGGCCAGATGAAGAATTCTATGCATCAACCATTATTCACTTTCACACCCTATACTAATAGCTTTTTTATTCATTGGATGTGTGGGTGTGAGGTAGTGAATAGTGACTGATGCATAGAATTTTTCAGGCCAGACATTGGAGAATCCCAACAATACTGCAATAAAGTTGAGGGTCCTCAAAGGAGAAACCGTCAAGGGCAGTTAGTTTTACTAAGGATGACATGGGAGTGGATATGGGCTTAGAGTTATGCATATTTGTCTGTTTAAGTAGATCATAAATGTATTTGGACTGTGACATGAACAAGCTATGAGAATTTCTAGTAACCTCTATTCCTAAAAATAAAATGCAAGCAACCTAAATCTTTAATAGGAAAAGAAACATAAAGAGCATCTACGAAATCAGAAATGAAACTAGGGTTAGATCCAGTGACTATAATATCATCAATATAAATCAATACAAAGATAGAATCAGCAGAATTGCAGTAAATAAAAAGTGATGAATCTGATTTCGATGCATGAAAATCAATAGATAATAGTCGATTGCTCAACTTTGCAACCCACTCCCTAGAGGCCTGTTTAAGACCATATATGGACTTTCGCAACTTGCAGACATGGTGGGGATAATCCGAATTTGCAAACCCAGATGGTTGTTGCATGTAGATAGTCTCCTCCAAGTCACCATGCAAGAAGGCGTTTTGAATAACCAATTGATGCAACAACCAGTGAGAAGAGACATCAATGAAAATGAGCAACCATATAGTTACGAGTTTGACAATGGGACTATATATTTCAGTGAAATCTAAACGAGCCTGCTAATGAAGCCATTTGGCTACAAAGCATGCCTTGCGACGCTCAAGGGTGCCATCAACATGGCATTTAGTTTTGAATACCCATTTCGAGCCGAGCACATTGAAGTTGGAAGAAAACGGGACCAAGTCCCATGTATGATTCTGTAAGAAAGCTTCAAAATTTAGTGGCCATAGCCGCACGCCACTCTAGGTGTTTAGAGGCCTTAGTGAAGGACATGGGCTCTTCGAGTATGGGATTTGTGATGGAGATGGAAAGATGAAGAGAAGGTTTAGGGGTTGGCCATGGAATTGTTCCATCAGTTAGAAGGAGAGGACATTGAACTTGATTTTTTGAGCGAGTGACCATGGGGTGGGATGAGGTTGGATGAGAGAGAAGAGAAGTAGCTGTTGAAGACAAGGGCTGCGGCACTGGGTGATCTTGTTGGGAAAAGGATGACCTAGGTGCTGAATCTGAAGTGCTTGGACTAGGTGTGGGATCAAGAGGTGTAGAGATGCGAGGGACTTGGACTGGGCTTGAGGGAGGAGGCATTAGGTCGGATGAATTAGAGGAAAAAATAGAAGAAAGGATTAAGGGCGTGGGCTGTGTTGAGCTGAAGGGACAGTTAGGTGGCATTGTTGAGGAAGGAGACCCAGGTTGCAATAAATTGAAGGATTAAGGGAATGTGATGGGTAATGATGGATTTGAGTGAAGTGGTTGGACGAAGCAAACAGAAACATAGCTTCATGAAATTGGACATCTCTGGAAATGAACATTCGGCCTGTGGGAATGTGAAGGCACTTATAGCCTTTAGGATCTGGGTTGTAGCCCATGAAAACACATGGTTTGGATCAAAGGTCCAACTTGTGACAATTGAATGGTCGCAAATTGGCCAACATAAACAGCCAAACGTTCGTAAAAAAATTATAATTATGAGGATTGAAGAAAAGGGCCTAAAAGGGAGATAAATTTTTTAGAGTGGGTGTGAGCATACAATTAAGAAAAAAGAAAGCGGTTTGAAATACCTCAGCCCAATATTTTTGTAGGACCGAGGCATGGGCTAGAAGGGAAAGCCCGATTTTGACAATGTGATGGTATCGTCGTTCAACCGTACCATTTTAAAGGTGAGAGTGGTGACAGGTGACTCGATGATTAAATTGAGAAATTTTGTGAAGTGACTGAAATTCCCCACCTCAGTCCAATTGAATTGAAGCAACATTAGATGAAAAGAAATTATTGACATATTTCTAGAAGGCTAAAAAAATTTAAGACACATCAGATTTAGATTGAAGAGGAAAAAATCATATGTATTTAGAAAAGTCATCAACAATTGAAAAATAAAACCTACATCCAGTGGAAGAAGGCACATGTACCAATCCCCAAACATCAAGAAACAGTAATGTAAAAGGCTTATATGACCGAGAAGAAGGGGGTGAGGAAGAACATGTGATTTGGCTTGTGGACAAGTAACACATGGAGACATAGGTGTACTAGATGTAATTGGAAGTTTAAATCTATTTATGGTAAAAGAAGTTGTTCGAGGTGACAGATGGCCAAGGCGAGAGTTCCAAGTCTGGGAAGAAGTATGTTCACCGACAAAGGCTTGAGGTGAGGAGGTGAATCCCTGAGAAGAGGATGTGACTGAGACAACAATTGGTAATTCATACAATCCATCCTTAACTTGGCCTTGGAGAAGAGCTGTCTGGGTGTGCAAATCCTTTACAAAAAATAATTTGAGTGAAATTCAAAAAACACGAAATTATCTAAGCAAAATTGACGAACAGAAATGAGATTTCAAGTTATAAAATGAACATGAAGTAATTGAGAGGGAAGAAATTTGCCAGAGGAGGAGTTGAGGTGAGCGCTGCCAATGTGTTGAATTGGAAGAGTCGACCCGTCACCGATACTAACTTGATCTGAGCCTTGATAAGCGGTAGAGTCCAGATTTAGGTTGGAAAAATCTGAGGTGAAATGATTTGTGGCAACTGTGTTTAGGAACCATACATTTGTTTGAGGGGCAGAGGAAGGTAAGGCTGTGAAATTAGCTGCAAAGGACGAAGGTGGTGAGGCTTGATAAGCTTGGTTAAAACAATGGTAACAAGACAGTGTTGTGTTACCAGATTTTTGACAAACTTGACACAAAGGTCGATTATCAGGTTTATTGGAAAAGGGTGTGGAACCACCTCTGCTACCGCCACAACCTCGACGTCCAAGATAGAAAAAACCTCGACCACGACCAAAAATAGAGTTGGGGTGGGGCTGTCAAGTTGCAGTCACATGGGCTGCAAGCTGAGTACCTGAAAGCATAGTATTAGTTTGATGAGCTAGCCTAGACTCATGGTTCAATAGGTGACTGTATACTTGTAAGGGTGGAAAGGAAATCAGGTCGAGTAGTAATGGAGGCATTAGTGATTCATAATCAATTCCAAGCTCTACTAATAAATAGATGATGAACTCAGATGAAGAAAGGGGTTGGCCGGCAGCACCAAGAGTAGCTGCCAACGAGGTGGCGTTGTTAAAGTATTCGAAAATGGAGCCTTTCTTAAGCGTGGCTAATTGATATTGGGTCTGCATGATATGTGCTGAGGACTAGGTAGCGAAAAAGGTTATGTAAAGTAGACCAAACCTCATGTGAGATTGTACAAGTCAAGACCTAGGCAAGGACTATATCAAATAGGGAAGCATTGATGACCGAAATTTTAAGTTGGTCCTGTAAGAGACACTTAGTATGATCGAGGTTGACAAGACCATCGACCATGGGAGGGGGTAGTGGAAAGGAGCCATCAACGTAGCCAAATAGCTGATGTCCTTTGAGGAATGAGACGATCTGGGCCTTCCACAAGGGGTAATTATTAAGAGTAAGTTTGATTGTGACAAAGTGAGTGGAGGAATTGATGATAAAGAGATTGACGATAGGTGGGTGGGAGGAATTTGATATGTTTGAATTTTTTGGGGATGCCATGATGATAATCGAGAGGAAAAAAAATGGACGTTAGTCCTTTTGTAGCTCTATACTATATTGAAACAAGTAAAATGATAAAGATAAAGAAGAACACACTAGGTGTTTGAAGAAGGTTTTCCCTTTTCATTCAGTTTTCATAATTTCTCATCACACCCATACAATCAGTTTTCTATCCCTTTATACAGTTTTGCGATAGAGAAAATACATCACATACACCACTCTTGTGGTTACACATCATCAATTAAATTATACTAGAATATTCTAAAGCTAGAATAGGTGTTGAGGTCTTCATTTGTTGTTGACAGAAGCCATTTCAAAAGATTTTGATTCTGGTACCTGTGTTGACCCTCAGATTTTGGTAGAATCTTCTTCTTCTTCATTGGGATTGGATGGAGACTAGATCAATGCTACAAACTGAACTTATCATTATAATATTACAGCAGCTAGCCTTTAGATCAAATAATTTTATAAAATACCCAAATTATGTTTAAAATTGAGTACAAAATCTTTGTTTTTCTTACACAAATACCTATTTTGGCTTCTCTCTTTCTCCCCCTTAATTTCTCTGTACAGGATGTTTCACCTCATCAGTTCCAATTTCTAACAAAATACCCACACAGTGGACTCGGATTGCAAAGCAAGCATGTTGTGGTCATTTTTTGGGGTCTTATGTGGACCCTACATAATAAGCTAACATTTAATGGCAAAATAAATAGACGAGCTGACGGCTGATAAGATGCTACCTCATCAGATGCCTCAATTTCATAAAGTCACGAGGTTACCACATGGAGGGAAAGGCACTAACTAGCCTAGCCTACAGCCTAGCTACTTGCATGGGTATCAAAAGTTTTGCTTGTAAAAAAAAAAAAAAAGAACTTAACTTTCAAATATACAAATTTTTTTGTATATTTTATTTGTAAAAAAATGGAATTATTTATAAAAAAATAATTTTTTTTATACTTTTTTAAGTTGGGTCTATTTTTTACAAAGACTTGCAAACTTATCTTTTCGGAGTTTGTAAAAATTATTTCTTAAAAACAAAAAAAATAAAAACCCAGTAATAATGGGCATAGTACTACCATGCTCGGTTTTTGTTGTGATATTAGCATATACCGACCATTGAGCTTCATATTTGTTCATTACGAAGAAAAAAAGAAAAAGAAAAGTTGAAAGGTTTGTTTGTTTGAAAGGTTTAAATATGAACAAATAGTTAAATATCAATCTAAATATTTGTTCATTTCTTTGACACCGCCCTTTCTATTTCAATATTGGATATGAATTTCTTTGATCAAAACATTTTTCTTTCAATATTTTCGCCTTTTTTGACACCACCCTCCTTTCTCATGGAATATGTTTTTTTTTTTTTTTTCCGGCTCACATCAAACCCTTCCGATTTAAGTTCTTTAGGATCATTTCTTTGGAGAATAAGTTCCAAAAATAAAAAATAAAAATCCAAAACTTTTGATCTCCTTTTTATTTTTTCCAAAACTTTTCTCCCATGTCATTAATGGATGATGGCGAAGAAGATGATTGATATTTATTTTAGCTGGAAACGATAATCTAATCGACATGATCAGACTACTCGGAGGATTATATATAGAGATGAATAATTGTACTTCTTAGCGGGAAGTGCGGAAATGATTTACAGAAATGAATAGTTGTACCGTGAATTGAAGCGCTTCCATGAAATCACCTCAACTTCACTGGATTCGCCTCGGATTCTGAATTTAGATTGATGAGAAATCCAGCCTCATGTCAGTGTTGGGCAACGTAAGAGTGGGACAGCATTGGATAACCCAAAATCATGCCCATCTCAGCTGATTTCGACGGCAGACTTCAATACTTCCCAAGTACTCTCAATTAAGAGACCAAGCACGAGCTTCCCGTACAAAGACAACAACAGAGCTAGAAGGTACACGAAATGACGAAACAAAAACAGGGCCTAGCTAGAAGAACGTACCACCGCCCATTCAAAAATAGTACAGCAAAAACAGGATGAAAACACAAGCTCCGCACCACAACTGTTTGGCAGATCAGAATACTCTCCAATAAGTCTCGAGCCACTCGTTTCAAGCTCAGCTCCCTGCCAAACCATTTCACATGGTAGTGACAGATTATTTAGCGAGCGCGCAATCAGTACACATTGATCCCTCACTTCAGCAGGTCATGAATCGAGAGAAAATAAGCCCCAGATTCGTGTCATTTTGATGTTCTGTCTAATCATTCTAAAGTTCATTTTAGTACGAAAGAAACGGATTCCATCTTCGAAAAGACCTGCCGGCTGCTGCTGCCGCTGCCGCGGCCTCTACGAATGACATCTCATCTTTAAGTCTCATTCAAATGATCTCCAAAAAATAAATCTGTACCTAGCTCGGAAGTTGATTAGCTCTGGAAGTGACTTCACATGAATAGTCAATTAACGAAATAGCAGGACCATAACCGTGGACCGCAGTCATTATCTTATCTTCCCATCTGAAATCCATTTCAGCACCTTGATGCAGATGAATTAGGAAAGCAACAATTGCAGACATTGCATGCAACTCGACTTCAAGTTACAACTTGACAACAAGACAGCTTACCCAAGTTCGAAAAAATGAAAGCAATATTGTAAAAGTTGACCATTCATAATAAATGCAAACTGATGGAAAATATAACAGCCTAAGTTTTACCAACAGCCTCACTATCCCATTTACAGTAAAAATAGAACCAATAAATATCGTAAACATGACATACACATCTACGATACTGTTTATTAGCGCGCCTTGATGTACTCTACTTTCTCAATCCACCACGAGTTTCCTCGGCTCGTGCTTGTGAGTTGAGAACCCCCTTTCCTGTGACGCCAAAAAACCAGTTCCTCACTCCTCCAAATTACTTGCACAAAATCAGAGCTCTTTGCAAGAATGGAAGAAAGTAAGCTGTATGCCATAGGCACTCTTTTGATTTGAAGAGAATTGAAAGCCTTGAGGTAAAATATTAAAGAATCCAATTTCATAGGAAAAATATCATTTTTACAACCATTTCGAGACATATTAAACAGCCTAAATAATGTTAAAGCTGGAAATTGGATCCATCCAGCATCCGGAAATCTATGCCATGGGTTACTGTGTATTTGGTTGCAACTGGCAACATCACGTATGTTAGTATTTTTTTATTAATTTCTTATGTTTCCGTTAGAATCAATTCGTTGGTTATGTGCTTTTAGCCTTTTTTTTTTTTTTTTTTCTTTGTTTAATATCTCACCTTTGGCCTTTGTTAACGTTGGTTAAGGGGCTTAATTTCTTTTAGCCGTTGGTTTGCTTTTTATCAACGTACACTTGCTTTCAAGTGTCTATTTAAGATGGCCTTTGGCCTTCTTGGTCTAGTGGTTGTGTAAGAAAGAAAAATTGAAGGAAGCTTACATTATAATGTATTAAGAGTGCTTTAAGATTATTTTTAAGAATTTTTTAGACAAAAGAGAGATGTTATTTTTGGTGGAGCTTTGAGCTCAAATACTTGTGCAGAGTTGATTCGACTTATACGACAATCAGTTGGGATATTGTATCCTGGAGAAGTCAAGTCGAGAGAAATTTTGCTGCATCGGTTAATTTGAGATTTGGTACACTGCAAAGAGTTTGAATCTCCTTCAAGAGAGTGATATTTTCGTGCCTCAGTTCAAACTGATTTTGTTTGAATATTAATTTCATTGTAATTTTTATTATATTATTGTGTATTTCACTAACAATTTTAAGAAGATTCAACAGGCAGGAGCATTCAAACGAAAAATCCACGAAAAACGTTGGAGATCTCAACAAGCTCTTCTGCTTCAAGGGAGCCAATTTCAAGAGATGGAAGTGCAATGTGCTCTTCTATCTTAACCTCTAAACGTTCCCTATGTTCTCACTGCAAAGAATCCAAATAAGATCTTTATCGAGAACATGACTAAAGCACAAGTCGAAACACATGAAGAAAAAATTGAAAAAAACACAAGAGATGAGTATAAATGTCGATGTTACCTTTTAAATTGTCTTGCGGATCAATTTTATGATTTCTATAATACCACTTACTCCTCTGCAAAGAAAATTTGGTAAGTGTTACAGGATAAATATGATATGGAAGAAGTTGGAGCAAAGAAACATGCAGCAAGTCGCTTCTTTCGATATCAAATGGTAGATGAAGAATCTGTTGCAGAACAAGCGCAGAATTTTCAAATGATAATAGCAGAAGTTCGATCCGAAGGCATCAAGATTAGAGACAATCTAATTGTCTATGGGATCATTGACAAGCTACCACTTTCATGGAGGGAGTTTCAAAAGTCGATGCGGCACAAACAAAAGCAGACATCCCTGGAGACCCTAATTATGCATATTCGAGTAGAGGAGGAAGCAAGAGGCCAAGATGCTTTGATGATTCAAAATAGAAACGAGAATTCCATGACCAAGGTAAATTTAATTTCTGAAAATAGTGGCTTGCCCAAAAATCAAATTTCAAAAAATAGTCATTTGAAGCCGCAAAGAAAAATTTTCAAAAAATTTAGTAGATATCACAAAAAAGGTTTTTCAAGCCAAAAGGATAAGAACCAATGACCCTCTTAACAAATTCAAGCTTGTTTTGTCTGTGACAAAAGTGGGCATTATGCTCGAACTTGCAAATTTCGAAAGCGAGGAAATAATCCTCAAGTGAACGTAATTGAGGAGCCACTTGTGACAATGATTACAGACATTAACGTGGTTCAATTTGTTGAAGGGTGATGGGCAGATTCTGGTGCTAATAGGCATGTCTGCTATAATAAAAATTGGTTCAAAAAATATGCTCCCTTTGAAGAAAAGAAATCTATTATGCTTGATGATTCAAGCAAAACAAAAGTCTTTGGGAGTGGTGAGGTCGAGCTGAAATTCACCTTTGGACGTATATTGACACTCAAAGATGTCCTTTATACACCGTCAAAGAGGAAGAATTTGATGTCAAGTTTTCTACTCAACAAAGCTGGCTTCAAGCAAACTATAGAATCTGATCAATATGTTATTACTAAAAAATGAGTTTTTGTGGATAAGGGCTTTGTTTCTGATGGAATGTTTAAATTGAATGTTGAGAATAAAGTATCGAATGTTTCTGTTTACATGCTTTCTTCTTTAAATTTTTGGTATGCACATTTATGTCATATTAATAGTAGATATGTTGCAATCATGAGTAGTTTAGGATTAATTCCCGAACTGAAAAAGGATTTTCAAAAATGTGAAGTTTGTAATCAAGCAAAGATTACAAAACGACTTCATAGAAGTATTGAGAAAGATACCAAATTGTTAGATTTAATTCACACTGATCTTTGTGAATTTGGAGGAATTTTAACTCATGGAGGAAATAGATATTTTATCACTTTTATTGATGATTTTTCAAAATACACATATGTTTATTTATTAAAAAATAAAAGTGAAGCTTTTGAAAAATTTAAAGAATTCCTCCATGAAGTTGAAAATCAATTTGGTAGAAAGATTAAAAGATTTAGAAGTGATAGAGGCTGAGAGTGTGATTCAACTGAGTTTAATACTTTTGTTCAGTCATTGGGAATTGTCCATGAAACTACTGCACCATATTCACCTACATCTAACGGTGTGGCTGAAAGAAAAAATAGAACATTGATTGAATTAATGAATGACATGCTTATTGATTCAGGCGCTCCCTCAAATTTTTGGGGTGAAGCAATTTTGACTGTTTGTTACTGTTATAAAACGTCTCAGTTTTATAATTTAAAATTAGGTTTTAGTTTCTTTATCAAAGAAGAGGTTTCTGTATGTTTGAACAAAGCACTTGAGTTTAATTCCAAACAGGCAGATTAAAGAATCAAGAACAAAGGAAGTTACGGTTTTGGAAAAATGATTCTATTCACAGACATTAACCAACAGTATCCAATATATGTACAGATTGCAGAATACCTAACAAGATTTAATGATACGTAGCATAATCTAACAAGTAAATGGCAATTTATCAAAAGGAAATCATACAGCAGTAAAATAAAAGCATATAAAAGGAAAGAACACACCAATTTACGTGGTTCGACCCTAATGGTCTACATCCAAGGCAGGAACGGGCCTCAGAGATCTTTATTGATGAACAATACATCACAGTGAAGCCACAGTCGGTATTACAAAGCTCTCACAAAAAAAACTCTCAAGAAATCACACTGATTTCTTCTCTCAAGAAAGGCAAACTCAGAAACCCTAGAATCGCCCCCTTTCCCTCTATGCTCTCTCTGCTTCGTATATTAGCCGAAAATGAGTACAAGTGATTCGGGTTCTCTAGTGTTACAAGTAAGGATGCATTTATATGCTCCAACAGATGTTGCCACGTGGTAATCCAGCGGCTCAGCATATAAGTTTTCAGAGATTTGCACATGGCTTCATCACGTGTTTCTTTAACTATTTGGTATAAGCTTTAAGGGACCAGATCGAGCCATGTGCTCATCCTTCACTTAAACACAGAAAGAAACACATTAGTAAATAACAGCAGTTATAAATTGTATTGACATAATGCATATTACAGTTACGTTGTAAATAGAGTGCCTTGTAAAAATATAAAAACTACACATTTTGAATTATGAAGGGGGGTATAAGCCAAGTTAGGGATATTTTAAAGTTTGGGGCTGTTTGGCATTTGTAAGGCTAACAGATCCTAAAAGGCCCAAATTGGGTGTTAGAACTACCACTTGTGTCTTTTTTAGATATGCAAAAAATATCACAGCCTATAAATTTTTTGATATTGGAAATAAAGTTATTTTTTAATTAGGCGATGCAATTTTTCATGAGAAAAAATTTCCTTTTAAATCAAAAAATAGTGGGGGTTAAGAATTTAGAAAAAATAATTTTTCTGAAACTAGTTATTCTACTCCTCTAGAAAGTGAAGAAATTTTTTAATTAAGAAGGAGTAAGAGAGCTAGAATTGAAAAAGATTTTGGTCCCGACTATTATATTTACAATATTGAGGAAGATCCAAAGGATTTACAAGAAACTTTAGCATCACTTGATTCTATATTTTGTAAAGAGACTGTGGGTGATGAGATGGATTCACTAATTTCTAATAAAACATGAAAATTAGTTGAATTACCACCGGATTGCAAATCCATAGGGTGTAAGTGGATCCTTAGAAAAAAATTTAGAGCAGATGGAACAGTTGAAAAATTCAAGGCCAGACTAGTTGTAAAATGTTTTAAACAAAAAGCCGAGCTTGATTTTTTCAACACATTTTCTCTAGTTACAAGAATAACATCCAGTAGATTATTAATTGTCATTGCAGCAATTTATAATCTAAAAATTCATCAAATGGATGTTAAAACAACTTTTTTAAATAGGGACCTAGATGAAGAAATTTATATGGATCAACCCGAAGGCTTTATAGAGCCTGGCCAAGAAAGCAAAGTGTGTAAGTTGATAAAATCCCTATATGGTTTAAAACAGACCCCTAAACAATGGCATGAGAAATTTGACTCTTTTATGATCGAGAATGACTACAAGTCGAATGAAAGTGATAAATGTATTTATCATAAATCTCGAAAAAATTCACACGTTATTCTTAGCCTTTATGTTGATGATTTATTGATATTTGGTTCTAATTTGCATGTTATAGATGAAACAAAAAGCATGCTTTGTAACCATTTTAATATGAAATATCTTAGTGAGGCTAATTTTATTTTGGGCATAGAAAATTATCAAAACAAGTGATGGTATTTTTCTTGATCAATCGCATTATGTAGAAAAATTATTGAAGAAATATAATTATGTTGGATGCAAGCATGTTGTTACTCCTTTTGATTCAAGTGTTCATTTATTTTCTATTGAAAATGATGATGATGCAATTAATCAAGAGGGATATGCTAGCACGATTGGAAGTTTACGTTATGCGATTAATTGTACTAGACTTGACATCGGTTATGTGGTAGGAAAACTTAGTAGATTTACTACCAAGCCTGGAAGAGACCATTGGTATACAATGGATTGGATAATGAAATATTTATCTTGTACAAAACATTATGGCTTGTTTTATAAAAAGTGCCCTGCTGTACTTGAATGTTTTAGTGATGCTGATTGGAATATCTTGTCAGGTGATTCTCTTTCAACTACTAGTTATATTTTCACCTTGAGTGGTTGTGCTGTATGTTGGAAGTTTAAAAAACAAACAATTATTGCTAACTCAATCATGGAAGCTGAGCTTATAGCTTTAGTTTCAGCAAATGAGGAAGCAAACTGGTTAAGAGATTTATTACATGAGATTCCCTTATAGGAAAAACCAGTGCCACCTATTTTAATTCATTATGATAGTACTCCTACTATTGGTAGAGTACAAAATCAGTACTATAACGGTAAATCTAGATCCATAAGAAGAACACACAGTACTATGAGATCGTATTTAACTGATGGTGTTATTGATGTGGATTATATTAAATCTTGTGATAATCTTGCAGATCCACTTCCTAAGGCCTTGACAAGAGAAAGGGTCTGGAATACATCGAGAGGAATATAATTAAAACCCATAAATTCATGAGCCATATATGAGGATACCCAACTTGGGGTTCAGAGATCCTGATAACCGAGTTCAATGGAAAAAATGAATCATATGATGGTCGTAAGAAATGCACTAGTTATTTTCTTTCTCATTCCTATGGTGTAAGTGCATTCATTCTGTAATGATTGAGAGGATGAGTTTTTTGGAGAAACTCTTAATGAAATTATATAACTCTTATGAGTAGGGTGTAAGAATTACAGGAGTGCCTTTGATAGATTTCACCTATGTGAGTGTGAGAGTGGGGCCACTCTCTATGAAATTTGAGTTTATTCTCAAATACACTCATGAAACTGGGATTAGCACAAGGCCGTAATGTGCTGGCTAATAAAACTCATGTCAACACCTGGGTTATTGTGTGTGAGTAATAATTATTTATTTCCCTTAAGCAGTCATAGTTCAAGTCTGAAACTACTATTGACTCTGGAGTAAAAGTTTTTATTTTACTAAATGAGGGTTCAATGCAGAGCATACCTTCATAATGCATAATAATCTTTCTTTATCTGGAAGTATCTCTTTTATATATATTTTATTATTATTAAAAAATAATGGAGGAACGTTAGTATTTTTTATTAATTTCTTATGTTTCCGTTAGAATCAATCCGTTGGCTATGTAGCCATTGGCTTTTAACCTTTTTTCTTCTTTGTTTAATATCTCACATTTGGCCTTTGTTAACGTTGGTTAACGAGCTTAATTTCTTTTAGCCATTGGTTTGCTTTTTACCAACGTATACTTGCTTTCAAGTAGCTATTTAAGATGGCTTTTGGCCATCTTGGTCTGGTGGTTGTGTAAGAAAGAAAATTTGAAGGAAGCCTACATTATAGTGTATTAAAAGTGTTTTAAGATTATTTTTGAGAATTTTTCAGATAAAAGAGAGGTGTTATTTTTTGTGAAGTTTTAAGCTCAACCATTTGTGCAGAGTTGGTTTGAGTTATACGACGATCAGTTGGACTGTTATATCTAGGGCTGTAAAACGGACCGATCGAGACCGGACCGAAAGTCCCATGGTCGGTTTCGGTCCAATGTGTAGGGGTATTTCAGTCTTCGGTCCGGTCCCGGGGTGGGGAAATTAGACCGAACCCAAAAATTTTTATTTTTATTTTTATAAATATATTATTTTATATAATAATTGTATAATAAATTATGTAATTAATAAATATGTTATTAATACTTGTTAATATTCTATAAATTAACAATATTTTATATATATCTTCATCTAACCTAGCACTATTAACAATATTAAATTTTAAATATGTTATTAACACTTATTAATATTCTATCAATTAACTAATATATAATATCAATTAGTTAATTATATAGTAATTATATAAATTAATAATGTAATTTTCATCTAATTTATTATCATTGATCATATAAAATATTTTTTTATTGAGTTTGTTACATAATTCACATTAATAAGTCATTGCCTAGTTTGTTTTTGGAGATGAGATGAGATGAGATGAAAACTTTTGAGATGAGATGATTTGTTTATTTTATTTTGTATTGGAATTTGAAAAAGTTGTAATGATTAGATGAGATGAATTGAAAAAGTTGAATTGTTTATTTTATTTTGTATTGGAATTGAGAAAAATGTAATGATGAAATTGAGATGAGATAAGATGAGATGAGAGTTTTCTGAAAACAAACCAGGCCTTAGTTTAATTTAGCCTGGACCGAATAAACCAGACCGGACTAGACTGATAACTACCGGTCCCTATGGGTGTTCGGTCCGGTCCAGGAAAAATAGTGGACCGAAAAGTTCGGTCCATGGTCGGACCGGACCCCTAGTTGTATCCTAGAGGAGTCAAGTCAAGAGAAATTCTGCTGCATCAGTTAATTTGAGATTTTGTACACCGCAGAGGGCTTGAATCTCCTTAAAGAGAACGATATTTCTGTGCCTCAGTCCAAACTGATTTCGTTTGAATACTAATTTCATTGTAATTTTTATTATATTATTGTGTATTTCACTAACAACATATTTAAACAAAATCTTGCGCATGATTACTACTAACGTTCGATTAATTTGGTGGAGAAGTTATATTAAGTAACTGGGAAGTTGGAGTACTCCACTGCACGCAGCAGCAAGATCAGCCCCCCCATGACTAATGCCAAAAAGACTTGTCACAGATAGTGTTTAACGTGGCATCAAAAAATTGTTAGATAAGTAAAAGATAATAAATGATATTTTATTGATTTAATGCCACATTTGGAAACAAAGAAAGGGTGATGAACATACAACATTTTCCATCGAAGGAATCAAATAATGAGCGAGGAACAGACAAACTGGAGCATGTCATGAGGAAAGTAATTGGGACCTGAAACTGATGTTGTGCGGCAGTTTTGGTAAACCATGTGCTTCGTCGTCTCTCTGTGCCCAAAAGTTTATTCTTCCGAAATGCTTGTTTCGTGTACAGAGCAGCTCTTGGAGGTTTGATCCTTCGCCACTCCATTTGATGACTAATCTCTTCGTTCATTGTCTACCATGGACACTTTCCTCATTGAAACTGCCATCGTCATCCTTTTCACGTACCAAGAAGATCCTATAATATAATAAAATAAAGAAAAATTCTTTCAAAATAGATCTTACAGACTATCACGTTAAACTGTAAATGGAGTGTAGAGTGTGGTGTGAATAGTAGGAGGTTGAGTAGATTTTTTCTCTAACAAATATTTCGTAGATGTAAATTTTTCAAACTCTAAAAGAAAAATAAAAAAATATTTTTTTAAACAAAAAGAATGTAATATTAACTTCACGGAAGCCCACAAGCATTCAGTCCATAACAGAACAAAATAGTTTCTGGCCCAACTTAAAAAAGCAACAAACTTAGCGTTCAGATCCATTGGAATTTGGCGACATCAAAATACACCCTTTTCGGATGTTTTTGGGCTGCGGTGCGGCCCTTTTTAGTTGTCTACTGGACTATTTGTTAGTTGAAGGGTCTAAGAGCATTAGTGCTTAATGGGCTTTCTCTTCTGTACTCCAGGCAACGCTCTCTTCCTCTCCATTTTTCTGCTTGATTATTTGGCTTTGGTTTGAGCGATAAAACACTCCATCGGAAACACACTAATGGCGGTTGGGATTTTAAAATTTGGGACCGTTGGGAACATGTGTCTGTCGCTAAGAGTGTTCGCGTGTCCTAGCTTTTGAGTAAACTTTCCAAGAAAGTGCGACATGTGGCAATCATGGATGTCGTAACCGCTAGTGAGGGTTTTTTTTTTTTTTTTCTCTCAAATTTGATAGATAAAATGATTTATTAAGTTTCAGGGTGTTTTTTTAAATGCATACTTTAAAATTATATCAAAGATTACTTTTTTATAAACTGCCGAGTATAGATAGTAAATTACACAGCTCTCTTGCAACAAATTGGCAGCAAGATTGAAGTAGATTAATAAAAGCAATTAATGTTAATTCTTAATTTCCATCGTGTCTGGAATCAATCATATTAACTTAGATATGTGGCACAACTTGTTTGCGTTCGCTTACATATAACTATTAAACGGCATTTTCTTGTCCATTTTTTGTTAAACAGGAAAAATCCACTAGTTACAACAATTGCTTTCTTGCTCTCTAGAGATTTTTGCCGTGCTTGATGAGACAGGCCTGATACCGTGCTTCAATGCAGAATCCCAGACAAGGTCGATCCGGTCGACGTCAACCGCCCCGACTTCGTGGTGAGTCCAACCTTCGAGAAGATGAACCACTCCCCCGGCATGGCATGCATGCACCACTCCTCTCTCCATTGTATACTGTTTCCACGTAGAGATTAGTATAAGAGATAATGTTCTCATGTGAAGCACATGCATAACAATATGTACCGTACTCGATGGTCGATGTTCATGGCTGATTGAGTGTTCATGAAAACATCACAAAACCAAAAAACAAAATGAAAGATGTTTCGGTCGGAAAAGATTTTGCTGGTTCTTGCGAATCAAATGGGCCTTAGTCCTTTCATCATCTTCCATTAATAAATAATTGAAAATTTATATATCTGTTATCTTTTATTTATCTATGATATTTACGATACTTGATCAGGAGATAATCAAATCATGATGTCATCTCATTAGACTTTTGGGACATTAACAATTTAAGAGTTTAGATTGATCTATGAGTAGTGTGAGAACTGATCCGTTAAAGATCATCCCATATTTTTTTTCATGTTTTAAAATCGAATTTCAACCTCAGCAATTATATACACTTGATTGATCACATGCATTGTATGAGTAAGTTTGTGAAACATTAGCAGGCATCCATGCCTGCTAACACAAAAGAAGAAAAATGAAGCGAAATGCTCTCACCTCGCAACATCCAAGCCCTTGGACATCGTCAGGTAATCTCATGGCTGCAAGATCAGAATAAATGCAGTCTCTTCTAAAGGGCAAGATTGGAGGGACAACGAATTGATGGAAATGTGTTCCACGTGGCGCCCAGCTTTGTTGCCTTGGTGTGATCCATTTCCCAACAATCCACGTCTGCAAGTATTGATCATTAATAATCATATAAAAATCACAACCATTTCAAAATCGAGGGAGGCTTATAACCACCTTAATTTTATATATATTTAGCTTAAAAAACATGAGTACTCATGATCGAGGAAATAGACCATGTGAGAATACCTTGCAATTTCGTGCTGCTTGGTACTTTGTCACTTGTACTAGGTTGCTCTGACAATCCATTGGAGCTTCCTTCTGTATTTTTTGAAATCTTTCTCCCGATGGTGTCAGCATCTGCAATTTTTCTCATCCAATAAGATTTGAATTGATGTACGTAATAATATACTACGTACATATTTATATAGCCTCAGCATGTCACTTGTACGTAAGTTTGAGCGTAAATATATATATATATATATATATATATATATATATATATATTATGCTTTGGTAAAATTATATCAGTCATAAAATAAATACAAAATACACTTTTCTAGTGCTAGACGTTGATGTGTCGGGTTTCTATATATATCAAAGAAATGTTTGACCTGTCAATTATAAATAGGTTTGTAAATATAATTTGAAGTGTCGATCCTTTTGAATGTAAAAGGAAACTAATTAACCAAAAAGAACGGAAATTAAATAGAGATAACACTTACAAGGACTCTTACTCTCCTTCGGCAAAGGTAGAGGGCAATGGCTCTACCGAGCTTCGAAGTAGCTCCTGTTAAAAATACCTCTTCCACATCCTTAGGTAGTTCATTGAGGATAACAGCCGCTGTCAAGGTGTTTCCATGGACAACTCGAACTTTAAGGTTTGGGTGTTTGTTCACAAACAGTGTTCCACCCCCGTTGAGAGCTTCATTCTGCACACAAAAATATTTGAGAGAGAATGATTTATAATTCAGTGATGAAAAGAAAAAATATTTACAATTCATTTAAGAAAATTATATGATGATTTGGATCAGATCGATCGATCTCCAAGTTATAATAATTAATAACTAATTGATCTATAAACAACAACAACATTAGCTCTCACACGAAAACCCTAAAAAAAAAACCCTAGCGGCCGCTCTCAGCGGAGGGGGGAGGGAAAGCTTCGGCTTCCTCATCCCCCCTCCTCTCCTCCCTCTCTACCGTTTGTCTTCGTAGGTTTATTACGGTTATTTTGGTGTTTTTTTTTTATTTATCAGGTTTCGGCCGAATAATGGGGGAAGCCGATCCGAGCCTCTCCGGTGGATGTTCTCCTTCACGCGTACCACCGGGAGATCCCTCGCCCGCCGATCATGCAGCCTCCCGCTTTGGGCGCCATAAGGAGCGGCGTGTCGCCCCCACGCGCGGACCACAGAGAACGCGTGGCATACGCGAGCCACCGCGTATCACACCGCGTCGGAGCCATGTGCGGCAGCTCAGGGCCCAGTATACCGACGCTGTCTTGACCGGCCGTTCGGCTTCTCCCCAGTGTGGCGCGTGCCCCCCACGCGCCACCCCGATCCTGTTTGGTTTCGTCTGTTGTTGGGTTCTGTTTTGTAGTGTATTTGATTTGGTTTGTGGTTGTTTTTTGGTTTTTGCACCTCTGTTGAGCCCTGTTTAGGGGTTGTTGCAGTGTTTTTTGTTTGAGTTGGTTTTTCCTGCTTTTTGCCTGTATTTAGTTTTCTGCATTATTAATAGAAATAGGCTAGCGGACTCTTTTGGAGTCCATAGCAGTCAAGTCCCGCTCCTCCTTTGGGAGGAGACGGTGTGGTAGGACTCCTCCTCCTAGGGAGGATGGGAGGTGATAGAGCTTCTTTTCTTTTAAAAAGAAGTCGTTTTAGGCTCTGTTTTTACAGAGTGTGATTCTCTCTGACAAACCTAGTTTGATCAGAAAGAGTTATAGAAGTTAAGACAAAGTCCGTCATAAAGAAATTTATGTATGGGGTGCTTTAGAGCAGATGCGTAGGTTGACTTGTAGTCTGGGTTTTCCCTGTATTGATAAGTCACATTTGTAACTTCGAAATTCATTAATGAAATGAAGTCTATTTTTCTCAAAAAAAAAAAAAAAAAAAAACAATTAATAACTATATTTTAATAATTAAAATAATCTATTACATAAAGTCCTAAAGCATTTATAAATATTATCCGTATGAGATTTCAGAGGACTATATATAAGCCTTTTTACATTTAATACTTTCAAATTTCTTCACAAAATTAAACATTTTCTTCCTAACTGCTGTTTGGCACGCATTTTCTCGTTAACATCACGTTTTTACGGCCTGTAAGAGTCAGAATTGAATGGTAGACGGTGCTGTACGTAAATGTTGGGACGGTGTACGTCTAAAAATTAGAGTGGTGCATGTTATAAAGGAGGAAGCTGGACCCTGCTATGTCCGCCGAGAAATCCCACCGAGGGTTCACGCTCTTCTCTCGCAAATTTTAATTTCCTCCGACAACGAAATGACTAGAACCGATCTCCCAAAACTTTTCTTTATTCTCAAGTAAAAATGCAATTCTACAGTTGGTTCCGATTTGGTCTCGATATATTTTTTTTATTTAATGATAAATGAAATATTTTTTCATAATATTGTATTATTTTTAAAAATATTTAAAAGTATAAAAAATAATAAAATAAAATAAAACTTTTTACTACCGCCTCGTGCTGGTGAGTGTAGCACTGCTATTTTCAAGTAGTACGTACGAATAGGAATTAATATTAGACAAACCACCACCGTCAGGCAATTAATTAAGTACGTACAAACCTTGTTTAATGCAGCGAGGCTAATGACTTTAACACCAAGTTTATCTGCCCTGAGAATGGCCTGCTCAATGTGCTTGTTGATGCCCTCCCTTGCAAATGGTAAGAAATACTGCATAAAATACGCAAGCACCGGACCATGATCACGATCAGATTGATGTTAAAACACTTACATACATGACCTAGTGATCAGTTAATTAATTAGCAGATCAGATTAATGGTAGCCAGCCGAGAGATTCTAATTTTTGATGTAAAAAAGCTGCAAACCTGGAAGCCACACCTAGGCACAACCCATGTCTGGTGCAACCGGCCTCTGAGTTGGTAGAAAGAGGAAACAAAAGTTTTAGACCAAGCCCACATCATGAGCAGTACCGAAAGGGTGCCGGGCCACAACGGGATTAACAACACATTCGTCGAGAATGGCATTGCTGCAAACGATCGGAAAACGAAGGGCGCGTGCAGAGCGGCCGAGACATCCACCACATGGGCTAGGAAGACAAAATCCGGTACCCTTGCAGATTTTCCTGTAGAAAATATTAATTATGTGGCTTTAAAGTAAACCTTCCAACAACTACTCCATATGCATTAAAATGTGCAAACAGTCATGCATTAATGGCAATGGAAGTGTTACCAGTCTTTGTCATTGTCATTATTACTAAAGTACTGCATGCGCGCATTTCTATGTCTACCTTTCGTAATTTTAAGGAAAATCATACTAGTAATTTTAAATATTTTTATTAAAAGTGTCCATTGATATATTTTTAATTTATTAATTTTTTTAATAATAAAAAAAGTAAGTATTAGTAAATTTATGTTTATATTTTATTTTTTAAATGATTAAGAATGTTTAAAAAATACTTAAAAAATAAGATAAAAAACCCATTTATACTTGATACTAGTGTGCATATTTAAAATATACAGTTGGTACGCATCCTAACATTTTCCTAATTTCAACCATCCAAAATATATAACTGATGCATGTTGCCATCGGTGTTTTCGCAGGCCAACAGCGTACTTGTCGATCGAGTGTTGGTTAAATAATGATAATAAAATAAAAAAATTATATTCGTTATTTTCATAAATCATATGCCACACATAATTTTTCTATATTTAATAAAATAAAAAAATAATAAATAATTAAAAATAAATATAATATGTAATGTATAAAGATAATGATCAGTAATAAAACTCAATAAAATCATCTTTTTTTCACCTCCTTCGTGATATTTTTGTAAACTTCATCATTGACACGTATACGTACGGTTAATATGAAATTATGCAATATCAGTTTATATAAGAAATTATTGATATTTTGACTCATTTTATAAATAAAATAGATTCTATAGTAAGTCGTGTGATCATATACATTCGAATTGTAAATAACATAATTTATTTTTTAATTATTTAATCACATCAAGAAAGTATAAAAGAATAATGATTAATATGAGGATGAATGTCATTAAAATCAAACTGAACACACCTAGATTTGAACTTATTTTCTTGTGTAATTCCCATGATTTGCCGTTGAGTGTCTTCCAAAATGCATCAAACAGAGGCATAAAAAGGCAGAAATTGGTACTCATATCTTGGTGGTGTAAACTGTGGTATCTGCATATATAGCATGAATAATTAGTAACTAAAATCAGTAAAATTATTCATCATATGATCATAACTACCAACATGCAGCAGTTCCACGATTTAAGATGAGAAAAAGTTACTGTTATTATTATTAGGTGGTTGTAGATCATGGAAGTTGCCTTTTTTAGCATTTTCTAACTACCGTATTCATTCAGATGAATAGCAACCACAAATGGCTGATAGTAAATGCAAAGTACTTGATGAGTGATGCTAGGCTGCTGTACTGTTTAGGCAAAAATTTTCTTTTTAATATTTTTAAAAAATAAAAAATATATATTAATAAATTAATAATAACTTTCTTAATCAATAAATAAATAAATACATAAACGATTTAAATGGAGGCAAAATGAGAGACCGTACTAGACATGCCGGCCTTAAATTAGTTCATCTCCTTTTTATGTGGGGTTGTAAATAGATAGGACTTCTGATCTTTGGATAATTAGATGATGTGATTTTGCTAAAAACTGAAACGATAAGAATGGCAAAAGGGAATGTATAATTGCTTACGTTGGTGTATATATAAGATATCGAAGAACGGGAATGGTCTGGAAAATTTGGTACGGAACAACTTCGACATTGCAATGCCCCAAACATCTCAGAAAATCAAAGATTAAAACGTAGGCATAGATCATGCTTATTGATCCATATCCCATTAAAGAAGCCCCGAGTATCGGGATTCCAATAATTCCGGTTGATACAAGATGCTCCAACAATGTTGCATTTCCAGCTACAACAAAAAATAGACAAAGATTACAAGTAAATAATGATCTAATTCATGAAGAAGGGAAAGGGAAAAAAAAGGAATTTCTCTTGAAGTAGTTTTCTTTAGCTGTCACCTGTAAAGGGCTGGGGAACAGGAGACGAATGGTGAAGGGAATGATAATGGGTAAAAAGACGGTTCCCATGGAAGCACCTATGCATCCAGTAATAGAGAGGCTCTGAAACAGCCATATGGAGTGTCAGAAGAGCTATAAATCCTTTTGTGTTCCAGAGGGGAAGATTTTCAAGGAATGGAAACATGTAGTAGGCGATGGAGGCAATTAACGCTTGAAGAATAATGAAATTGTCCCTGTAAATTAAATAAGAACATAAGGTCAAAACTTGTTTGAAACTAAAATAAATTCAGCCAAATATACGTCATTCATATGATGCAAACTCATTCCATAGATCATAAAACTGAATTATTGATCAAGCTTCGACTTGATATCTAGGAACATACGTACGTACCAGTCCCATTCCATGTCAATCTGCTTGAAATCAACCCCTTGCTGAACAATCCTGCGATTTCTCTTCAGGAAAAGCATGTTACTGTAAGAACTCCATAACTGATGAATTAAACCTCTCAGTGCACATATTATCAGAATATGGAGGCACCAATTACTATTTTCGGGGCCTTCCTCTTGAAATCTCGAACACACAACTTTTGCAAGAAAAGGTCCATATAGTAGATACTTCAACATATACAAGAGAGAACATGTTAGGGAAGTTAAACAGAGAAATTCAACACTAACAAGCATAGCAGATCAAAACGTAACTCAAATCTTCTTTCGGTTTGCAGTTTCATACCTTGAAGCGGCCAAAGTTCTCCCAAGGCCAAGCTGACAAAGGACCAACCATTTTACCCTGCAAGACAACAAACTCAACCTAGATTATTTCGATTCCTGGCCCTTGTCTCCTCCTTAAACGTCTTAAAAACGTGTCGGTCAAAGAAAAATAGCAAGCTGAGAGTAACAGAAAATATTGAAAAGAGTGGAGAAGCAAGAGGCCCAGGTGTTGGGAACTGATCCCTGGAATATAGGAGGGGGAAGAGGAGAACAGGAGAGGAGGGGGCGGAGATGTGTGGAAATTGCACTTTCTAATTTGATTATCTTTCTTCTAAGAAATGGCCGGCGCGGGGCCAACAATACATACAGCTTTTATTTCCCCAGCACTCGGCCTCCTCGAGTCATCTACTTATAGGCAATAGAGCATCCCAAGTAGGGATGCACCCAATACTGTAGATCGAGCTAGATCATGATCTGTATCTCTGTTAATGATCATAATTTATTACAGCTTTTGTCAACAATGGAATTAGGTATAGGTGTTAAATTTGGATCTCAACGCGTCTAATTTTCACATGCTTAACAGATCATCATCGAGCACAACTGGAGGCTGTAGGTATGGCCTGCAGAAATTAATGCATGCTTCCTCATATGGTTGGGGAGTAGCTAGCTAGCGGTTGGCGATTATCACTGTTTCTAGGCTTGCTTGAATTGTAATTTCGAGCGTTCAGACGTAGTCTGTTGCCTCATAATAATATTATGGAATTAATACAAAGAAGGAACTGACTTTAATGTATGTACTATAGCTAGGGTTGGGTTGGTTTCATTATTAATTATGGTATAAAGATTTGGAAGCATGGCAGATTCCAGCTAAACAGCTAGAGATTTGGGCCTGTGAGATCCGGCTATAAGTATATGGGCATGCAAGGCTTTCCATTAAATATATAGAAGATGCTCCATTACTACTTGGGATTTTAACCTCAGATGTCCGGCTGTGCAGCTTCTTAATGAGTTTTGCAGCCTTTTTCAAAGATCTCTTGTAAAAAAAAAAAAAAAAAAAAAAAAAAAGGAATGAATCAGGAAAGTTTTCGACTGGCCGACCTAATTGCCTTCGTGATCCTTTTTCTCATTAATTCTGGTTGAACAGCCATTATGCAGGTCATTATCCCCAACCGGACTCACGTACGCAACATAACAAGAAGCCGATAAGAAATTGATGACATGTTCAAACCTTGAAGACAATGATCTCTCTCCGAGGCCAATGCCACTATAATTGTTTGTATTTTAATATCTTCTCTAGTGTGTTCATATATATATACAAACATATGTCCCCCGTTCTCTAATTTTTTTCCCTAGAGTGCATTCACCCAAATTTTATGGAATCTAATTATAATTGGGAGAATTAGTTAATCATACTTTATATGTATTATTAATTTGGAAGATGTTGATTTTATTATTTATATTATTTTCTTAATACTTCATTCACGTGTGAGTTAGACTATCATAAATTCAACACGTAAGATATTTAATTAAATGAGATAAAATATATAAAGAGTCATTAATATTCGAGTTCATAATATATCTTCTGATACTATGAGTAGAGTATAGATTTTTTTATTTGTATTCTAAATATCTATTTCAATTTTGCAAAAGCCGACATCATGAAGAGAGATTTAATATGCACCCCTAATATGCACATCTGGAGAGAGATTTCAAGTATGTATAACTGCATGCTCTCAATTCACTTGAAGTTAATTAATATTAGGGAATATATACACAAAACTTTCAAGACATTTAACATCGCACTCTAAATATCTGTTTTTATAATGGTCTCAGGAGTAATATTGTGTGTTGTGCTTCATGTTGAGCTTGGTTCTGTTCGTGTGCGACCCAATTTGATAACCCGACTTGATAAAGATCCGTTGTGGTTTTTTTGTGTATCTCTAATGAGGCTTTTTAATCCCTTTTGGTCTTAATCCGATCCAACCCACTAATTATGATTTACTATATATTGTATTAAACCCTTGTATGACCGCCATACTATATTCTTGATTTTTATCTTAATAAAATCATTCTCAGTTCTGTAGACGCAGGGACATTGTTGAATTACGTAAATTGTATGCCGTGTGTGATTGATTTCTCTTTGTATTTATTTATTTATTTTTCTTATCGTTGTGGACACGACTGAGCAATGGCTAGTTGTTAGTTGTGTTTTTAGTTCTACATTACTGTTTGATGGTTCCTAAGAGCGAGTTTTGCATTGCCATTAGGGCTATAATCGAGCCGAGTTCGATTCAAGTTTAATAGGACAAGTATTGAGTAGGTTATCGAACAGACTGATTCATTTACAACCTTAATTGTCATTGCTTTGGCTTCTGATAATGCACCTCCAAGGCTCCAAGTTACTTTTGTGTGGCTACACCTTCAGGTTTTGCATTGCACCAACCGTGGCTGCTACCATATTTGCACTCCCAGTCTCTCGTGCATTTGTTGCTCTTCTGCATGCACTTGTGTGGCTACAGGAACTTGTCCCCTATGATATGTTTGTTAATGATTCTCCATGTGGTTTTCACCTATAACATTTATGCATTCTCTGTAATTATCTGTATTTGTTCTAAATATACGAACAAGTGGACATAAAGCCCGTCAAGGCATTGAATCCTCTCTGATAACAAATGATGTGATATTCCATTTTTGCTATTCATATTAGCTATACGATTCTCGAGAGAAAAATATTACGGTAGGCAAGAAATTTTATAATCTAACATATCATATCAGTTTATATTAATTTATAAATTTAATTTTATAAAACTTTATAACTAAAATATTTGTTAAGAATGGATAGAAACGATGTCATATTACTTGTATGAATAGTCAGGAAGGAATAACACATGATTTGTTGTCGGAAAGGATTCAATGTAGTTATAAGATCAGTAATGATAGCCCCACTACAAATTTCATAATACATTTTACATGTATTAATGTATAATAACGTTTATGATGATGTCCAATTTGTTACCACTTGATTGTCTTTATGGCCATCACTTGAAAATTTTAGTTCTCATTGCCAAGGATTTTTCAGACCATTAAAATCGTGGAGATGTACGTAGTGGATGATCGCATGCCTCCTTTCTTCTCGTACGTCAAATCAGTCTGTCTTCACCGACAAATGTAATTGGCATTTACTGTTCATGTTCTCATGCTCCCCGATCCGCATAAATATTGTGTGCGATTATTCTTCGGATTGATTGAAAATATAACATAATAGAAATTAAATGAAGAACTTAGAAGAATGGGGAGGAGATATTCTGATGGCTACATTTTGCTATTTGATATAATAAAGCATGTATCTCTATTTATAGAAAAATTATAGTAAAATAAAATAAGGTAAATATATTTAAAAATTAAATCTTTTTATTTGATAATTATGTAATCACATCAAATTCTTGATTTAATATTATCTTCAACATCTTTCCTCAAATTTAAGATGGAGAATGATTAAAGTGGCATTAATAATAACGCGACTGGCAGTTAGAAATTAGAATATCAAATCTGGAGTTGTAACTAATAATGAATTGAAAATGAATGAAAACCAACAAAGAGCTAATAATAGGCCAAAAGACTGAGTTGATGATGATGGGTTACAAATGACCTTCATCAACTGTAGGACCAAAATTAAAAGGCCAAAAATAGATGTGAAGCTTCAAACAATGCTCACAAAATACCAGGATCCATAAAAAAAGGGTCAAACCTAAGAAATACGCTCCAAATGCATCAACTAATTGAGATGAAACATGGTTGAACGGAATGAAAATTTTGTGAGAGATTAATCTGACAGAAGAACTTAAAAAATAATAAGGATCCACAAGATTAAACTTGGCATTGATATCATAATAATAATAATAAATATATATATATATATATATATATATATATATATGTATATGTATAGAAACTGAAATGAAGAAGCGAGAAGAATGACAATCCTCATTCCTCTCGTTTTGATAGTTATATTTTTACTATTTTCAATTGTCGTTAAATATAATATAACATATATATCTCTATAAGAGAATTACATTAAAATTAAATAAGGTAAATATATTTAAAAATAAAATATATTGATTTGACAATTAATTAAATTAGTTGGTTTGATAATTATATAATCAAATTATGATCAAATCAAATTCTTAATTTAATATTACCTTCAACACGGATTCCCTTGTGACGTTCAAGCATTTTTTTTTTTTATGTTCTTTAAAAATAAAGCTTCCCAAATAAAATAAAATAAAAAATCCTCAAAGTTTGTAATTTACATCATTTAATTTAACTCGCATTTGGAGCACCTCTTCATGTAGTCTCCGCCACAATGTTTTTTTTCTAATATATTTTATTTTTGTGTTAGATGGAATTAATTTAAATGATGGATAATTATTTAACCGATGATAATTTCTCCACGTGGAAGTGCATGAATCGTGGAGTTACCGATTTATAAAAATATTATCCATCTAAAATAGAATAATAAGAAAATTGTAAAAGTGCATAGTCTCCATTACTACTCTCGTTGAATATAATATATATATATATATATATATATATATATATATATATATATATATCTGGCTGCCTTTGAAAATTGAAATAAACTAAACTAATGAGTAATGATGTTATTTTTATAAGATATTTTATAAAAATAATTTTTATTTTAAAATATATTTATGTAATATGTATTTATCATTTTTGTTTTAAAACTACACCTGAACAATGAAAAGTTACTGTCTACAAGACTAGTTTCGGTCTGTACCATCGACTACTGATAGAGAAGTAACTTTAGTCATTACATAGTATAGCAGCATTTTAAATGCAAGCCTGCGTGTGCATGTGCATGTATATATCATCTGGTACAGTGTGTAGTCTCCACCACAAGTTCGACACTGATGAATGATAAGGTGTGTCAACCAGCTGTGAGTCTCCACCAGCCCACCATTGCTGAAGCTTTGTGACAAATGTCACCTCAAACAACTCCCCCTTGACTTGCGAAGCCCAGAAACTTTAAAGTATGGATACAAACGACACATTCTTACAATATATTTTATAATAATATTATAAAAGAAAATATATTTTTATAAAGTAATATTATTTTTATAAAATATATTATTATTGTAAAATATGTTATAAAAAATATTGTATATAAATCATTTTCCAAAATTTAAAAGCCCGACCTGGACTACTCGCCCTCCTTGCCTGTTAGGTTGCTGTATGTAAACTAGTATGGTCGGTCCTAAGATCTTAATTCGCAGCTGAGGCATTAAATGCTCATTATTTTTCGAAGAAATTACACAAGTTTGTCAGAAAACAAAAAATGGCCGAGTGTTATACCCAAGGAATAATTTTGGATACTCAAGAAAATAATTAGGACTCTTTGAATATATTTAAAATTTTAATTTATAATGCTAAATAGTAATAAAATTATTTAAGTTAATACTTTTTATTAAATTTTGATAAATAAAAAAAATTGAATAAAAATATTATAAAATTTAAATAATTTTTTAATATTATCAATATTTTAAAATTTGAAAATATTATATTGATTTTTATATTTTGTTTTAAAATTTATAAAAAATTATATTAATTTTTATGTTTAGGTAAACTTTACGTATCACCACCTCCAAATTTAGTAGCGCTCCAAATTTAGTAGCGGTACTGTTTGGTTTCGTGCGTAGGACCGATGAAGAGTATGTTTGTCAGGTCCCGCTTTCGAAAGTTTTTGGTAAGACCTGACCATGCATGGAGGAATGAGAGGCTCTAGATTAGTCAAATAGTTTTTATAAAAATAAATTTATATATTAATATGATTTAATGTGATACATTATTTCATAAACTTACTTATGTAAAATTCTTTTGCATACCAACCATATATCTTTACAAATGCATCCTTCATGAAACTACAAAAAAAAAAAAAAAAAAAAGCTTTTTAAAATTTTTTTGATTGATGCTAAAGAAACATATGGCCAACGTGGATAAGAAAGGAACAAAACTCCTTGAACTCTAATGAGACAAATTTTTTTGTTCAGTTTAGATCCATAATATCACTTGCTTTTTACGGTCCACTCCTAATTCATTATCACTTTGGAATTTAGGCTCGGTCAAGCATTTTTAAATATATTTAAAAATCCATTAAATATAAAATACTTTTAATTTTAAATATTTAATTTTTTTCATTTAATCAATAATCGTTACAATTTTTTCAAACTTCCAAATAAAACATAAAAAATAATATAACTTTTTAAAATTTTAAAACAAAAATTATATTCAAACAAAATTTTAACTTTATAATATTTTTATTTAATTTTTTTCTATCTTTTTTTAAAATTTAATAAAATATTTTAACTCAAACTATTTAACTACTATTCATAAATATACTAAAATATTCTAAATGTCTTTTAAAATAAGAGTGTGCATCCGGATCCAAGTTCAGGTATTCAAATATATTGAACCTAGAATTGAGTTTTAAATTCGATCCAAATATTCGTCAGAGCCGGCTTAGAAGTAAGGCCACTTAGGGGAGGTTTGGAAGTTGAGATGAGAATTTTGTGTTTTGTTTTAAAGTTTAAAATATTATTTTTTAATTTTAAAATTTGAAAAAATTGAATTAGAATTTAAAAAAGTTGTATTGGGATTTGAAAAAGTTGAATTGTTTATTATATTTTATATAGGAATTTGAAAAAAGTGTAATAATGAGTTGAGATGAGTCGAGAAATTTTGAGAATTCTTCATTCCCAAACCTGCCCTTAGCCATTCCCTAAGGTTCTACGAAGGCTCCTTAAATAAAACTAAATTTTTATTTGTATTTTTGTTTTTGAGAAAAAATATAAAAGCTATTAATTTAAACTAAATTTTAAATAAAGCACAATTCTCAATAATTTTAATGCGTGCAAGGCCCAATACAAAAGTTATATCTAAGTCAATGAATATTTATATTTTTAAATAATTTTTCTAAATTGAAATTTAAGAGAAAATTTATAATGAGACCTCATTTTAAATTATTATATTAAATATAAGATTTGAAATTTTAAGTAAAGCTTTATTCTATTTAAAAATTTTAAATAATAATTTATATTTTATTATATTATAAATAAATAAAAAGTCACATTTTAATTGTATTGAGTCGTCTTTATGTTGGTATATTATTATAGAGTTTTGCTACACAATTTCCTCTACACTCCACACTCTATATTTTTTTAAATTTTTAATTTTTTTTTTAGTTTATTCTTTTTAAACTATTTCAAATTTTTTATTCATTATTCATATAATAAATATTTGATAAGAGAAAAAATAATAAAAATTAAAAAAAATATAGATTGGAATGTGGAGGAGATTATGAAGATTTATTCATTACTAACTAAATTAAAAAAAAGATGAAGTGTGGAGTGTGGTGTGAATAGTAGGAAGTTGAGTAGAATTTTTGATTGTTTCCCTAGTTTGCTCGCCACGTCTCCTTCCTTCGCCTGTTTTTTGAAGGCTGCCACGCTCTCAACACTGTACATACGGAGGCTGACCGTAGTCTTCAGTCTTCACCCTTCACCCCTTTCACTTATCTTTCTCTTCGATCAAATTCGAGCTAATTTGCAGGTAAACAAATGCGAATTTCTTCTATAAATCTCACCTTTTCCCTTCGAACTCGAGGATTCCATGATAGATCTTAAGAATGCATTTGGATAGTAAAGTATTTTTAAGTATTCTATAAATAATAATAATAAAATAATGATAATATTGAATAGTAATAAAAAAATATGTGAAAAATAATAACAAAATAATGAATAGTAGTGAAGTATTTTCAGTATCCAAATTAGGCCGCAAGACCAACAAATTATCAAGCACATTGTAATTATGTTTATAAGAGTATTCCCAAAATACCTCACTACTATTTATTATTTTATTATTATTCTTTACCTACTTTTCACTAGTATTAACTACTATTCAATATTCTATCATTATTTTTTCACTACTATTCACATAATTCTTGAAAATACCTCACTATCCAAACGCAACCAAATCTCACCTTTCATGTTTCAATTTCGGGCTAGTTTGGGTAGTGAACTTTGCTACTATTTATTATTTTATTATTTTTTTTACATATTTTTCACTATATTTATTACTATTTATTATTATTCAAAATTCTATTATTATTTTTTCATTATAATTCACAAAATATTTAAGATCACCTCACTATCAAAACTTAACCTTCATCTGCATGGAATATATTGCTTTGGTTATTTCTTGATTTTTAGATTTTATTTTCCTACGAATTTGTACTTCAGTTGACCTAACTTGGCCATGGGAAAATGAAGACTTGATTTTACAAATATTTTTAATTTATTTTATTTTATTTAATTATTATAATTATTTTAAATTTTTATATAAAATTAAATAAACAATTCAATCTTTTTAAATTTTAAATAAAAAATAATATTAAAAAATATATTTTAATTTATTTTTAATTTTAATATCAATGCATTTTATCTCATTTACAACAGCAAATGGCTGACCGACCGTTCATTAATCGCAGTAGGTCTTTTCATGGTTCTCAAATAATGCAATATCATTAATAGCGGTAGGTCTTTTCGAGTTAATTAATAATTGTTCGTCTGCCTTCTACCTGTAATTGAATCAGATACCATTTTGATGGAAGTTCTAGGAAATTCTCTTGAGGTTTGGTATTTTAAGGGCTCGGTGATATTTGGATAAGTATTTCGTCTCATCTTATTTTAATATTTTAATATTATTTAAATATAAAATTTTTTTAAAATTTTTTTTAAAATTTTTTTATAATCATTATTAATTATTATAATTTTTTTAAAATTCTATATAAACCATAAAAAACAATTCAATTTTTTAAAATTCTAAAACAAAAATAACATTAGAAAATTATATTATAACAATATTTTAACTTTATAACATTTTTATTTAATTTTTCCTCTCACATTTTTCAAAATCCGATAAAAATCTTAACTCAAACTATTTTATTATGAGTAATATTATACACCACGCCCTCATCCTATTTTAATTATACTAAGTAATATGCGACACATTTATCACCATTAAATTATAAAGAAGCATACAATAAATGATCATTTAATAGTGATAAATGTACCACATCTTACTTAGTGGGATAAAAGTATGATAGTGTATAGAATTTTTCTTTTATTATTATTCACAAACTATTTCACTACTATTTTCATATTTTTCATCTCATTTCATCTAACTATCCAAATGAGGTCTCAATCTCTAAAAGGAGATAGAGTTTCTATTTGACCAAGGAAAAAAAAACTAAATCACTCCGAGTCTAAATTTGGGAACCCAGGAACCGTACATCCTCAATTAGAATAGCACTATTTGAAAATATTTACATTACACATCATCCACATGGTATAATTTAATTTGTAAGATTTAAATTTTAAAAATTTATATTCGAAATCAAATTACGCCACGTAAATAATATACTATGTAAAAATTTTAAATAAAATTATTCATCTGATTATCGGACAAGTAAATTCTATAGATATCCATAAATTCATTACTCAAATTTCGGACTAAGCAGAAAAAATGGCTTTAGATAAACAACCTCAATTTAGTTGTGTTTGGATAGTGGAATGATCTGATATTACTCCATTACTATTTAATATTTTATCATTACTTTCCACATAATTTTTACTATTTTTTATTACTATTACTACTATTTAATATTTAATTATTATTTTTTATCATTTTTTCATTACTATTCATAAATTATTTGAGATCATCTCACTATCCAGAACCAAAACTGGGCAAATTCTAAAGAATTAATAATCTATCGGCTCGGAAATGGTTAGTGGCTGGGTGTAAGTGGCAAATTGGAGATGGTAGGTCAGTCAATATTTGGCAAGATCAATAGATACCTAGCCACATTTCTCTACTGGCAGAAGGGGCTATGATAATGGCAGATTCAAGGTCTGATATAGTAGCTTCCCTCTTTGTGGCTCACGAGAAGGTGTGGGATATTAACAGCTTAGATCTCTCTTCAATCCAAATATAGTGGCTGACATTCTTAAGACGTTTTTGTGCTCAACTGCAATGGAAGATAGAATGGTTTGACCTCATGAGAGGAATGGCCAATTTAGTGTTCGAAGCTGTTGTAGGTACATTCTTGCTCAGATTGGTACCCAGTTTGCAAAGGCATCAAATGTACAGACCCAACACATCCTTTGGAAACACTTGTGGAAGATGAAAGTTTCCAATAAGGTCAAAATGTTTGCTTGGCGTGCCTGTAAAGATGGCTTACCCACTGGTCAGTAGCTAGTCAAGAAGCATGTTTTATCTAATGGCAATTGCAGTTTATGTCTTAGTGAACTTGAAACTCTTGCACATGTTGTGATGAGTTGTAACACTATTCATAAAATGTGGGAATTGTATTTACCTGCTGTCTCTGTTGCTAATAACATGTCAGTTATGGATGTGGCCTTGCAGTTTTGTGATAGGAAACTATATGATCAATTGGCTACTTTCTTTATGCTGATGTGGAGCTTTTGGTTTCGAAGAAACAAGTATGTGCATGAGAAAGTAATGCTTTCTCCAAAGTAGGTGGTTGATAGTGCACAATTTTGACAAGGTAAAACAGAAAACTCGGATACAACTTAAGAACCATTACAGATGGCAACATCCTCCTACAGATTGGTTGAAATTAAATGTAGATGGTGCAGTATTTGTTAAGCTGGGGAAAGTTGGCATTGGTGCTGTATTAAGGGATGCGTCAGGTACTGTTATTATGGCTGCAAGTAAATTTAAATGTGAAGTTGATGATACAGAAGCTATTGAACTGTTAGCCATTTTTCGAGGTATGCAATTATGTGTTACAATGAGAATTTCAAAACTTGTGGTGGAAAGCGATAGTTTGCTTATTGTTGAAGTATTACAAGATGACAATGAGTAATTCTATGCTTGGCACGCTGTATCATGAAATTCAGACCTTATCATCTTGTTTTGGTACTTGTAGCTTTTCACATGTATATAAAGAGGGTAATATGATTGCTCATAAGTTGGCTAGGAATACTTTCATGGTTGACAATATTAGTTTATGGTAGGATTGAATTCTAGACTGTATTTCTCAAATCTTATGGTTTGATAATTGTCTGTAATCGTTTTCCGTTGATTAATGAAATTATCATTTCTAAAAAAAAATCTATTGGCTGGCATGTTCGAGGTTGACGGGTAATAGAGCCTTGCAAATCTCGTTAGAAAATACTGGTTTGAAAAGTTAGGCCTAGTGATTGCGGTTCCAATATTCCAATTGCTGGTCATATTCACATGGGAAGTTAGAACCTATCTCCCAACTACGTAGTTGGAAAAGTAGGACGATACGTGATGCTTCTAGTCTTAAGAACTAACTAATAATCGATTTATCGTACCTGTTATGGTTAAACCTCTCAATAAATGGCCTTCTTTTTTGTTCTTGAGCTCAATCAATCTCTTAACAACTAACCAATCCATCAATATTTCGAAAAGACAACAAATTCGTAACATAGAAGTAAGCTAAATGTTGGTTTTATGCGACTTGGGACGAAACTAGAGGACATATAGTATATATGTCCATTGATGCGTGTCGTTCCATGTCAAAAAGGCTAGAACTTGAGAGCCTTTCTCTAATTATGATGCCTAATTCTCAATTTCTGTAAGTATGTTAAAAGTATGTCAGATCCTCTATGAATAATAATTAAATAGTTTATGATTAGTAATAAATAAGTTATAAAAAGTAATGAACTATTGGTGAATAGTAATAAAATAGTTTGATAAGGTTTGAGAACAGTTGTGTTCTTATAATCGGACACTTCCAGAGCAAGTGATATCCACCTTCATCTCACAAACTACTCAAATCACAAACAATTCAGATTGAAAATTTCAAGCTCTCTAATGTATCATTTGAATAACAAGTTATTAGAGAAAAGAGATTATTCAATTTAATTTCCGAATTTAAGAACTCAAAATGAGAATGAGATATATGAAATAAAAAATTTTGATCTAATTATTAGGCAGTTTAGAACTTGGATCCTATATAACTTCATCCGATTTGATCTCCCCCTTGAATGGGAGGTCTTGGGCATTGGTGATTGATGATGGCCCATTGCGTTTCTTTCGTTGTGAGGTGAGTGAGAGTTGGTCCGCTGGAGACCTCTCTGATATGGTGATCTGAAATGTGAATGGGTCCATTGCCTTTCTTTCTTGGCGATAAAAGTCCATCGTCTAATGGGCTTGGATTAGTTACCCAAAAAACGAACTAAAAAAAACAGAGGAGGTTTACTTCTACGATAAAATCAAGATAACACAAGATTCAAAGTCTAATTTCATGAATAAAGCTGGGGTGTGAATTTATAAAATACAGTATCTCGGATTAGTTGCTGATGCTAGTCTTTTGGCATCCAAACCAGCCAACTTCCTTATGGATCAAAATTTGCGGCTCACTATGTAAGTATCAAGGCACTCGGTTAACGGACCTTCCTGTGTATAGAAGGTGGTTTGTAAGTACTCTTATATCTTACCTAAGGTTCATTTGGATGTTAAGTTGTGTTGAATTATGTTAAAATGAGTTAATTTTTTTTTATAAATAATAGTGAATTGAGATGATAGAGTGAGTTTTATAGAACTCAGCTAAAATGAATTTAGATTTATTTAAATGTTAAGATGAGTTTAAATATATTTTATGGGAAGTTGAAAAATGTTGTAAGTTCCATGTGCAAAAAAATGTTGAGTTGAAAAAGTTGTAAGTCTTACGTGTAAAGAAGTTTTAAGTTGAGATGAGTTTAATGATTTGAAAATTAAGTGTTTAGATATTAGACTTGACTTAAAATTAGATTGAACTGAAAGTTGTAAACGAGGCCACTTGACCTAAGACTTTTTCAATTTAAATTTTTAGTTAGTTTATAAATCATTCTCAAGATTCCTATTTAACTACCACTTATCAAGTACTTAGATGGTCATCTTGTGCATTAGAAATTTCTTAATGGCATTGTCAAGACTCATTTTCTCACGAACGAGATTGCTGATCTTTTCACCAAATCATTTCATTTTGTCTCTCTCAATTTTCTTCTCTTTATTTTAAGATGGGAGTGCTTAATATTCGCTCTCCATCTTGAGGGAGAATGTCAGAAATGTATTCGACATATGGTTATTTGTAAATAGTTTTTGTTGTTGTTATTGTTGTTAAGCTTAGTGCAGTATATATAAATAGTGCATGTATAGATGAATTATTCAATTCCCAATACAGAAGAAAATTCTAGAATCTCAAATTTCTATTGCTATGATGCTCTGTTTGGTAGCAACTTCCACGGGTAATCTCTGTTTAATTTGTACAAAATAGTCATTACAGAACACAAGCTCAAACTCCTCTTCAAAAACATCCATGATGTGTTCAAACTTCTCCTCAATAACATCCATGAATTTTAGCATCTTCCATAATTAATCAAGAAAATAGTTGGTGTGATTTCGTGCCACATAGTACTACATCTGTGATATGATCTTATTTTAGGACATTCAATAAAGGACATCTGTGTATAAACAACTACGGAATTCATGTCTAACTACAACTTGGTCTTGTTTTGTTTTCGTTTTTGTTTTACCTCTCTTTTATTTTGGTCCACTCATTGCTATTAAATGAGGGTATGTTGTTTAGATATCTATAAATAAAAATTATAGCAAATTCTATACACCACACTTATATTTTATTTTTATTCACGGGTCGAAATGGTATTGTCTATCAATTTTTAAATTTATTCTCTTAAAAAATAAAAGATCATTTAAAAATAATAAAAGTATTATATTTTATATAACGAAATAAAAATGATATTAAAATATAGTATATAGCATTATTTTTTGAAACGATACAAAGATCAGTCAAAGCCAAATTATTTTCGATATATGTAAATTTAGGGTGCGTTTGGTTGTTGAAATGAGTTGAGTTGAGTTGAGTTTAGATAATAAAATATTGTTAAAATATTATTTTTAAATATTTTTATTGTTTTGAAATTTAAAAAAGTTGAATTGTTTATTATATTTTGTATTGAGATTTGAAAAAATTGTAATGATGAGTAAGATGAGATGAGTTTAGTTAAGGAACCAAACGAAGCCTAAATTCAGTTATAGGCAGAGAAGAGGACTTTTCAAGGTTCATGATATTGATGGAGAATTGTTGTACTTTTCTAAGGTTTGACTCTCTAGTTCCGTCTCGGAGTTACTTTTTTTTTGGCAGCTCGTTCACAAGTGGCTGAAACATAATCATTTCATCACCTGGGTGAAAACAGCAGAGAGTGTCGTTGGAAGTTCCGGACAAAACCCCATACACCGGACGGGAACGCACGCCGATTTGCGTACTCACCGAGAAACTCCCCCATGGCTTTATTTCATTGTTCAGGCCATCGACCAAATTCCTCGGCGAATGACTCTCTCTCTCTCTTTCTCTAACCTCGTCTGGGCTTTCGAAACTGGAACCTGCCGAAGCTCTCTCTCACTAATTTGCTTCAGCTTCTCCAATCAGTCGTTATATAAGGTAAATTTATCTCTTTCTATTCTCAAATTTAGGGTTTCTCTCTTTTTCTTTGTTTCTTTAACTTTTGATGATTATTGAGAGCCAACTTCTCTGGAATTTGTATTTTTTAAATCTGAATGATAAAAGTTTCCTATCATAATCTTTGATATTCTGAACAAATTCCGTATCATATAATTTCCTTGTTTTCGGTCCCTATTCATTATTTATTGAGATATCTTGAGTGGTTGAAGTATTGGTGGGAAGATATCTGTAAAAATGTTATGATTTTAATTGCTGTAGTATGTGACCAAACTCACGTGGATGGTTACTGAGGAAAGATAATGAACTGACGGTGACATGAACGAAATCGACCTACTAAAACTACGATTTTTTCCCCTTCGTGATCGAACAAAGCCCGAAGGTTTTTTTTTTTTTAAATGAATATTTCCTATTTGAAAAAGAAAGAAACTGAATCTCGGAAAATAGTACGGCCAATTGTTATTTACATATTCAGAACAAGCTTATCCGGACGTCTTGTTTGAGCTCGATTCTGGGGATTGCAGTTGGTTCAATGCCGTCCGTCACATCGCCTCAGTTGCATGAGAAGGCTAGCGGTTTCTTCTCTTCGTCGGGTATGAAATTGATATACATGCACACATATATAGTTGTACTCAAATTTTCTTAGATTCCACCTTTATTTGCTTGTTTGGTTATATACTAACCTCAAGTTTTTACAGCAGGTGTAAAGCTCAAAGAAGCCCGGCAATCAGTCGGTACATTTGTGGGGGAGGTTACAAAGGATGCAAAAGAGAACTTAACTGATGTGGCAGAACGTGTTGGCTTGGTGGTGAAAAGTCGATGGGCACTTCTACAGCAGCCATCGACCAGGCATGCTGTCCAAGAACGTCTTATATGTGCAGCTGCTTCCACCGGTACATTGCTTAGGAAGGGTGTCACGGAGACAAAGGGCAAAGTCGTTGTTGGGAAGACAAAAGTTGAAGAGGTAATTTTAGTTAAAGAGCCAGTTCTTTGTACCTTACACCTTATTAGGTACTTAAACTATATTGTTTGTTAATTTTGTCTCAATAAAATTTTTATTCATAAAAAAAAACACTATATTGTTTGTTAAAAATTTTGTAATCATTTTCTTGTTCAAGTCGTGAAGACTACTTATTATTGTGAAACTTAAAACTGAGTCTAGATGCTGGCATTGTTTTATTTGAGGTGTGAAGAATTTTAGAGGCATATCTAATTGATTTTTGCATTTCAAGCTGTCATTAGTGTTATTCATCATTGAATGTAAGAGATCAATAATTTGGGACATGTAAGTCAGAAATGAAATTCTAAAGTTATGCGACCAGATCAAACTCCTTCATTCATTATTTTGTGTTACAAGTGTGTGGTCAAAATTGTGGAGCTATTTTTTCATATGCAATATGGCTAAAATTTATCATGCCCTATGTCTAAAATTGGTTCGAATGCATAGGAATTAGTTTGGGAGAATATAACTGAAGACTACTTGTTATCTGTCTACTTTTTCAAGCATTGGAGGTCTTAACGTTTCTTTGTATATCCTTCTGCATATCTTAAAATTTGGTTGACTTGTTTAATACTAATACATGTCTTTACAAAATTCAATGGTGTGTATGATATGGAATTTTTGTAACTAAGGTCATCTTTGTTTCCGGTGGCCTATAGGTGGTCTGTCTTCAAGAAAATATCTTCCTTTTTATAGGTTTGCATTCAAGAAAATATCTTCTTTCTGATAGCTTTGTATTAAAAAAAAATATTATAACTGACAACCGAAATATGCTGAGTTTGTTTCAGGTTGCAAAGAAGACCTCACAAAGAAGTAAGACTCTGTTGACTGACATCGAACGATGGCAGAAGGTATAGGAATCCAAGGCAACTAGTATTTCCTCTTTTTGTTCCCCTTACTTTTGTTTTTCACTACTAAGTTTCAAATTTCTTATGTTGTTTTGGTCATGCGCAGGGAGTTGCAAGCACTGATGGTAAGTTACTTAAAACTTACTACATATTTGCTGAGCTTTTCATTTAACCTCCTGTTGGCTGAACATGATTTGACTGTTTCTAGGAAGACGTATTGGATAGGAGATGTTCATTATGTTCGTTTGATCAAGTTGAGATAGTGAACAAGGGTTCCTCTTTTCGTAATATTGGAGTCTTTTGTCATGGAGTTAACATTTTTCGTTTATCGTGTTATTCTTTTATATTATTGTGGTGGCTGGAATATCCAGTGCACTGCATGTTGCTTTGTGTTATTGTTCTACACTAGCACTCTTATACTGACTGATATTGCCTCCATTTATAAATTTGTTCTTTCCTAGTATTTGGCATTCCAATTGAGGTCATGGTGCAGCGGCAACAATCCAGCAGGCCCATTCCCTATGTTTTGGTCAAATGTGCAGATTATCTTATATTATCTGGTAATTGAATTTGGATTAAGTAAAATTATACTTTCCTGAAGATACATAAACTTTAAAATTTTTGTTTGGATTCCGAGAGTAACTTGTTTTATCGTTCTGATTTTAAGGACTAAATTCACCCGACCTTTTTAAGTCTGAGGGCGATGAAAAGGTCATTCGACACTTGGTTTCGGTATACAATCAAGGTATCTGCACAGTTGTCTTCATTTATTCCATTTGGATGATATTATAATCTAACGCTATTAGACTTTGATTACAGATTCTAATGCGCTGTTACCAGAGGGAGTAAATCCAGTTGACGTAGCAGCTCTAGCAAAATGCTACCTAGCTAGCCTCCCTGAGCCACTAACTACATCTGAGCTGTATAACGAAATTAGGGGTGCTTATTCTAGTATACATGCAATGAGAAACATACTTAAGAGGCTTCCTAGTGTAAACTACACGACCCTGGAATTTATCACTGCTCTGTTACTCCGGGTTAGCCAGAAGTCATTTCTTAACAAGGCATGAAATCTCTCTCTCTCTGTCTCTCTCTCCCACACACACACACACCCACACACACAAAACTGTGAATTGGGGGTGTTTACCACGGGTGTCTCTTGTAGTTGTTGGGGTGTGGGATGAAGCATTATCTTATCAGATTATTAGATATGAACTTCTCGCTTCATAGAGGACTGCGTCTTGTATTTTTTCCAAACATCAATAGGATCATTTAGTTGGTTATTCTATCACTCTTTTTTATGCATTAAAGTCCTATTTATAGAGATAAGGCTTTGTCTGAAGGAAACATTTAAAGCATCAGTGTTTTCTTGGTAAGTAAGAAGATATTTTATTGATATAGAAATAGGAATAGCCCAAGATACATGTGATTACACCTAGTTAGGAACTAGAAATAGTCAAAGCATCATTTATTTAGCACATTTATGACTTTTGGTTGGTTCTGCAAAAACATTGTGCTAATCTATACAAAAATTCAAGAAAGTTACTTTTGAAATGTAGCATGTCAACTTATGCAAGCATGTTTCTGATGAATAAACACTCCATATTTATATATGCATTGTGCTGCTTGCTTGTGTCCTACCTGGGATTACTGATGGGTAAAAAGCAATTTGATGGTCAAAAGAAAAAAAAAAACTATTCCCTTATTAATTGCCTCTGTTCAGTTAGGGAATTCATCATAACAATGACTTATTTCATTGTTAACTTGCTCCTCCATTTTGACTGTGAGATAGATGCTGTAGGTTTTTTCTGTTGTTTGTCAATATTGGAAGCCTTTATTTTCTTGTGATTACGGATTTCTTCATCTAATTTATGAGGGCCACCTGGTCCAAATATTTTTTTATTATTCTAAGTTTTATTTTTCTTTCTGCATGAGCTACTTTGTACAGTGTATAAACTGTTGTCCTGTAGGTGTAATGGTTGTTAACTTCTACAGATGGATGCCCGAAGCCTTGCCATGGAAATGGCCCCTGTCATTATTTGGCAGAAGGGAGGGAAGCCAGAGTTCTATAGGAAATATTGGAGTCAACCGTCCAAAGGTTCTTCCAAGAACATGGATCCCCCACCCAGTTACAGTGCATGGGACATGCTTGCTGGTGAGTAGTCCTATTTCTTACAGTTTGCCTAGCAACTTTGTGCCCAGGCTAGCGTGCACTTGCGTCTCACAGTCTATGACTTCAGTAGATTGAATGAAATCTGTGGGGGCAACAGGCTCAGTTCATATGCTTCACACATGAATGTTAACGGCCATTGCCATATTTGGGATGACAACATTTTGCTGATGTTATCAGATCAAGTATTGGATTAAAATGACTTCTTAATTTGAGCTTCTGTACACATCAAGACTGGGCCATGAATTTTTATTTATTTGGGACCTGCGGTGAACACAAACTGAGACTATTTGGTCTAAAGTAGAAAACATTGAGTATGACATTGTTGAAGGTTTTTTATATTAATTTGTTAGGTGTAACTGCTGATGATAGTTGTCAAGCTTTTGTTTTAATAATAAAATTTTATAATGCCAAGTGATTTTTCTCTTTTTGAATCAACAAGTCCTTATTCTTTTCTTAAACTTTTGGATACAGAGGAGGGTGAAGCAATTGATGCATCCTCGCCCATTCCTTCGGATGATGGCATGACAACTGACTTTGGTGCTATTGAGGTGGTTCTGTGTCTTATAGAACATCACAATGCAATTTTCACGGATGCTAATGAGACTGTCTGGAGATGACTTCAAATGGCTTGTGCCATCGTACATCATGGGTTTGTTTGAGTAAGATTGAATTCCTAATCTCAAGGAATGGAGGTGCATGGCGCATAACTTCGGAGGATTGGTCAGTTCAATTCTTCACCAATTCAGGGTTTATAGCTGTGAAATTCATGTGGTGTGAATGCAGTTGGAGTAATGGTTTGCTGGTTTTGTAAAAGCGTTACATTAGACAGTAGCTGTATGTGATTAAAAAAGCACGAAAGGCTGTGTTTGTTCATTGTTGTCCAGTTACTTTAAGTTCATTTGGGAATAAGATTCAGTGGTAGAGATAATATCTTATGTTTCATCTCTCCTTCGTCTCTGTATAATAGACGGTGAGAAAATACAGCCTTTGGAGGATTGATCTTTTATATCAACTTACAAATATAAATTTTCATTAACAAATTTTTTGTTTTTTTGACTGCCCTTTTTCAACTGCTCTCTGTTTGGTTTGGGATAGGTTAAAACGGATGAAATAAAATAAAACTCTGGAGTCTTTCAAAGTTTCAATACCGGTGTATCAATAATGTGCATTGTGCACCTTCATTTAACAATTTACAACATATTTTCTAAGTATAGGACGTTATAAACTAACGAGAGACAGGTTGTGTTTGAATGTTGAGTTGAGTTGAGTTTTTTATAAATAATAGTGAATTGAGATAGTAGAATGAATTTTGTGAAGTTTATCTAAGATAAGTTTAGATATGTTTAAATGTTAAAATGAGTTTAGATGTATTTATAAAAAATTGAAAAAGGTTATAGATCTCACATATAAAGAGATGTTGAGTTGAAAAAGATTGTGAATCTTACTTATTAAGAGGTTTTAAATTTAGATGAATTTAATAATTTAAAAATTAGATATTTAAATATTAGAAGATGTCTGAATCGAACTCAAACCAAATGCGAATTGTAATTACTAAACAAAATCATGTCGCAAGAAGTGACAATATTTTCAAACCACGCCAACTGGTCTTAGCCAGTACGATAAGAATCTGGACGCATTCAATCTAGGTACTAATTAAAGTCTATCACATTCAATCTAGGTACTCAAGTTCGTATATAAATTTTAGAGATCAAGATTCAACTTTACTATTACGCCCTTTTATGTCATAGTTTATTTTAATTTTTTCTACACAAACATAGAAGAATTAAAATGAGAGAGAGGTACAGTTTTTAATATTTCTATTTCAGCAAAGCATTGCTTGAGTTGAAATATCGGAATAAAGTAATTCTACGAAGCCCTTATCTTTTTGGGTATCTTCTATGAAGCCCTTAGGAGAGTTTGAGATTTGATCCCCTGTCCAAGACCCCTAATCTTGTCCATAGGACACGGAGAGGGAGATGCCAGCGGGCTTAAAGGTCTGCTTGCAGTTACATCTTACATATAATTTTATGGTTCGGATCAATATTCAAGATCCATAGCTATACCGATACGCATCCAATTCCCGAAATAGAGGAGAAAGGTTGTTGCTTTTTTACCTCCTCGCCAAGGTCACGCGTAATCTAGGACATGGGGAAAGAACTTCACACCTGAAACCAGACACCTTCGTCACGTAGAAGATCAAGAATCATGACAAGACATCTTAGGCGCGTGTCAGTTAAACGCGGCTGAAACATTAGGTGGTGTTCTGACTTGGCCCTTCTCCTGACCCAACGCGGTTGAAATTTCGAGCCTGAGATGGACGGTATTCGGGTATTGTAGGAGGAAAACGACCCCAATAAGTAGAATCACGGTTCGCATAGGAATTCTTCAATCTGGTAAATGGAGAGAAAGAGAGATGATGGTATTGCAGTTAAAGGAGAGAATCCAGCGGCACTTGCAGTTGCAGATGCAGAGGTTGATGGCAAAGCCCAATCGTCGGCTCTGAGCTCGACCCTCTTCCTGGATCATGTTGGCCAGGTTATTCTGACCTTCAATTCAGATGGCTTATCTTGGAGCTTGGTCCAGTCCTTCAATAATGTAGCTTCGTTGTCCCTTATCTCTCTCTCTCTCTCTAAATAATTGTCGTTTCATTTTATTTTTTTACTTATATCAACCGCACGGTTTCAAGTTTTTTCTGATACCTTTTTGTGAGCATTTGGGTGATATTTTGTTGGGTCGGGTGGACTAATTCTGGCCTCTTCTCTAGTTATTACGCTTTTGTCTGATACGATTTAGTACTTGGGTGTTTGGCTGCAACTGGCCTTCCTGACGTCAAGGGGAGACTTGAAAATTTGAAATATCCGACTTCTAATTCTATGGACGTTTAACATAGAGATCTGTGTCGAGATTAACTGTTTGGTTTCTCCAGAATGGTTTTGAATATATATGATACGCATTGGTAAGGTTTCCTAGTGAGCCCAATGCCATGCCTCGAAGCTTCCTCACGAGACTTATGTAGGCTTAAAGTAATGGATGGACGTTGAGTTGCTGTTTTATTGAGCTGGATTTCGTGTCTTAAGGGCAGGACTTGAAGTTTGGTACAACTTGCTAGGTTATCATGCTTTATGTATGTATGAAATATGGCACGTCAAACTTGTAAAATAAAAAATATGGCACGTCAAGTACTGTTCTTTTGATAATAGCATATCTTGATTCTTTATCCCATAATCGTTCACTACAATAAACTCAAGATGATCAAGTAGAACATCACTTCACCATTTCTTGAGGGCCAATTTGGAGTTATTGCACTCTAATCTTCCATCAGGTAGAAGGGAAGATAACTGTGCCTTCGAATAAAGGAAGCTTTGGAGTTCGTTCATTCATTCTAAAGCTTCTTAGATGCTTGATAGTGGTTGAATTTTCTGTCGAACAATATTTGGCATATAAAGCTGACAAAGATAAGATCTTTCTTTGGATGTATGGTTCCTTGGATAGAATATTGACAATTGAGACTAAAAGAAAAACATTATGGATATATGTTGCGTGTATACGAATTATGGTGAGATGGTAGACCATCTTGTGTTGTGACGGAGAATTTTGGTTGCCAGCTTTATCTTTGTTTGGTGTGCATTGGTTGATGCCTAAGACTGTTTCATACTTTGAGCAATGTACATTGTGATTCTTTCTTTGATTTCTTTGTTCTTTTGATTTTTTTATTATTGTTGAGAATCTTCAGAGAACTAATAATCATCTTGTGTTTCGTTTTTTTATTCTTTTTAGTAGATTTTTTGTTACTTATTAAAAAAAACCTCATTTTTTCGTCATTTATTAAAATCTCGTTAGTTGGCATTATTATCTTCCAATAAATGGACTTGGTAAGGGGTGTAACAAAATAAAGAAAGCCCAAGTCACATCCGGGGCATATATTTTAAAAAGACATGTCAAAGTTACAATTTGAGCCCCTATAATTATGGCAAGAACTTCTTACTCCCGGACAATATGGAATTCTGTCCACCACCCTCATTATCCTCAATCCGGGTTATTACAGTCTGAATATTTTTTCATAGATTTTTGTTTTACTCTTCTGGTTCTTTTATCACTTTACTTTTGGAAATAAACTGATCATATTATCTTATGGTTGATCGTGTGTGATACAAGTAGTTTAAGAATTGTTTTCTAACTGTCAATTACCAAGGCGATTTTTTCCTTCTTCTTTCTTTTATATATTTATTAAAACAGGATGAGTCAAGTTGTTTGGGCGTCAAACTTGCTCCTAAAGTTGTAACTGAGATCAAATTCTCTGATGTTTATGCTGTTGAGCTAATTGATAATGGCTTGGTTCATGAATCAAATCTGCCAAATGCTGGAAAATTTCTTGTTGGTCATGACAATGAGGTTTGTTTTCATTACTATCTTTTTTGTGCACTTTAAGTCCATTTTTTGGAAATAATTTCCAGGTTGAAAATTATTTCCTTTGGTGCAGATGTACTGGTTTAAAGTGCATGGTTTCCAAAGGTCAAAATCTCAGCCTTCTCTTTGGGTCGTGGCTCTGTTCACATTTGGTCATAATGATCCACAAATGTGTCAGATGTGGTGAATCGAATTAATGCCTCTCTGAACCTTGAAATAGGGAGACCAAGAAATCTTCTGGTTCGTTCTTTGAATTGTTCAGTGTGTTTTAATTTTGGTTCTTTGGATCTTGGGGAAATTGCAATTTACCTCCTTGCACTGTATCTTAATTACAATTCTTTTGGTCTCTTTTAAAAATTGTTGTAAAATGTTGTTAAACCTCCGTATACTTTAAGTTTGAATTAAAGCCATTGCATTATATGTCTATATTAGCTGCTCCTATGCACATGAGAGCCTATCTTTTGATTCCACATCTTCATGCAATTTGTACCCTCAATGTGATGAATCTATTTGTTGTTGAAGTTAAGTTGAAAAAATTATAATGAAAGGTTGAGATAGAGAGGGAGGAAGGAATGGTTGGTGGCAGCCACCATAGCCACCTCTGTGGCAAGCCCTTTGAAATTGTGGATCAATGTACTGGCTATAACAAGTTCAATTATGCAACATTTAAGCTTTTTTTGTTCGTAGCAAGGTTGGCCTCATAAATTTTTGAGGAGATGATTGGGTAAAAGTAGAGACCTATGACTCAAAAATCGATGGAAATGATTGATACGATAATGAAATCCACAGATCCTTTGTCCAATCAACCACTCTACTCTGCTGCTCAACAGCTGACTTTTTTTCTCAAAGTTCTTGCTCACTGACCTCAGATTTGTTGCCAATTTCCCTCTCAATTTCATAGTCAGCATCGTTTATGAGATCCCAATTTGCTTTAATATCTCTCTCTCTCTCTCTCTCTATATATATATATATATACATGTATATATATAACTTAAAAGTTATGAAGAAGAATTAATTGTGTACACTGGGTGCAAATTGTATGAAAATGTGGCCTTGATGACTGGCTTAACAAGGCAAGTGGCTTTTACATGTGTGATTGTCCTTAAATGTGATGAAACAGTGGTATTTTGAATCAAATATACGGTATGGGCAGGTTTAGTGTCACTTTCCAAAAACAGAGGGAGGTAAACTGTAATTAGGATACGACAAGGAGGTAATTGTGAATTTTTTCTTGAATCTAATTGTCTTATGGTAGGTTGCTCAAAATGGACAAAGCGTGGTGGTAAAGTTTTTCCAGGTTTTCTTCTGATTTACTAGGTTTTTGTTCATCCAAGGAGTGGGAAAGGGAGTGGCTGTAGAACCTGGGAAACCGTGGCACCTATATTCTCACGTGCTAAAGTCAAAACAAAGGTACTGTCACCATACTGGATGGCTCTGTAAATAAATATTTTTGACTGGCAATTACTCATTTTGTTCTCATACCTACAAGTTAGATTCACAACATAGTGTGAAGATATTATTTTATACTTCTTTAGGTTGTTTCTATTATGTAATGCTTACTTATCAGAAAAAAATGTAATGCAATGCCTTATGTAAAAGTGCATTAGATGTTTCTCTCTCTTTTATTTGGCCTATTGTCTTTCTTTTGTTACTGTTAATTTTTTTGGGCTGAATTTTTGGCTAAATGGTGGTCGGTTCAGCATGAGAATTGTCCTTCAGGCACTGTGTTCTAGGCTATTTTGTTACTAATTTTTATGCTTGAAGTCTCATCATCCGTGAAACCATTGATTGAAAGGGCGAAAATGGCATTATTATTTTTTATTTGCTCTTGCTTGGAATGAAGATTGCACTCATTTTGAATTACAAAGGTCCCGAGGAACACATTTAGTTGAGGAAAATGTGATTAATATCTTCTTGAGTAGTTATTTTTTATTCCTTTATCAGGTCACTGTGACACAGAGGGCAGGACAGGCATTTCATGTGATGGCTTCTACTTCAAACCAGGAGCTTTACTCATATGATGGTGTTGTAGCTGTTGTAAGTAATGAGATCTCTTCACATGATTTTTGCCTTATGGTTGTAGTAACCAGTAAACTTTGAACTATTCAGTTGATCAGCTATAGGGAGCTAGTAATGTGTATCAACTTCCTCCAGGGCATAGTAAGAGTTCTGTGCGTATGTGTGTTTCAGGTTCCATACCATATGATTAGTAGCTTTATGCTACCGGATGAACTGAGTTAGGGACTTTTACTGCATATCGTTCCAGCTGCTTAGTAGTTTGTTTATATTATGTATAAATGATACCTATAAAAAATATGTATAAATGATGGGCATGCCTTTCAAAATGAAAAAAAGGAGAGTATATGACCAAACACAGAGGGATTTAAACTTGAGTTAGGAATACCTATTCTCAACTTTGATCAAGGGAGGAAAAAGATAAGCTTTTTTAAAATATGGCAACTGGTGGGATACTATTAATATCTTGGGTATGTGGTACATCCATCATAAATTAGTCTATGTTGGCATGCACGTGCGTGTTTATTGTTCATATGGGTTAAAGCTCGTTCTATTTAGTTATTGGAGTATTTGCAATTGACTTGATTTCAGGGTGGTGATGGTTTCTTCAACGAAATCCTTAATGGGTTTCTTTCTTCAAGGCATAAAGCTCCCTACCCACCAAGCCCAACAGATATTATTCATTCTGCTGATGGAAATGGCAGTTCCTTGATTCATCATGGTTCAAGTGGAACAGTTGCTGAGAGTACTTATCAAAACGAAGATGAGTCACCTCTTCTCTCAAGTACAGCGCAACAAAATGGATCAGGATTTGCAAATTTCAGTACGTACACAATAACCTGTTTTCCAGACAACCCATGTTGATTTGATTGCCATCATAATTGGTGGTTATCTATTTATCAAAAAGGAAGCAAATAATTTGTGGTTATCTGATATATCACTAAGCCTATCTAAAATTAAAGGAACTGAAGTTCTTGCAGCATTGGTTAGTTTATTCTATCTCTATGATTGTATATTAGTATGCTGAAAATGGTCGCTGACCCCCCCCCCCCTCCCCCACCCCCAACGCCAACAGTGGTATTCTTTTCTTTGAACTTACCTTTTGTCCATCATCTATATTTGGTAAATCCCAATTTACTGATAACTGCTTTTCTCTTGTTGTGAGGATTCAACAGACCAAGATCGTGACTTTCCCTTCTCTGAAGAACAGTTTAGATTCGGAATCATTCCTGCAGGTTCAACTGATGCCATTGTGATGTGGTATCTTATTTCCTAATTATATATTTTCCAACCTATTGTTTTTTCTCTTTAATAAAGAGAAAAAAGAAATTTCATATATAAGTCTAGCTCAGTACACTATCGTGCAGTTCTTATCGATGCATTTGTGTTTTATGGCTTATCAACTTTTGTGTTACTCCAGTTTTATCTTTTCTAAATAATATATACTCACACCTCAAGGCTCAGATTGCACTCAAAGAATGTTCCATACACCTCCCCCACAACCACCTTTCCCCTTTTTTCTTTCAATATTGTGCTAAAACTATACAATTAGTTAAGCCCATTAGCATTTTACAAAAACTCCATAATCTTTCCCCTATATGTTTTAAGGATTTAATAATGCTATGGACATTCAGAGTAACTACTTGTCCTACGTTGTTTTAGGCGCCAAGATGTAGGAAAATGATTTACTAATCTTTTGATGTCAAGCCTAGACTCATTGACGATGGGTGGGGGGGGGGTGTTGATGGTTCACGGTTGGTTTAGTTTGTAAAGGATGATTTTATCCAATCACACAGGAAGTATGTCTCTTATTTAAAACAACACACATGGAAAGTCTGCCTCTGTATATCGGACTGAGCAAAGCCCACTGACCTAGTTTAGTTTTAAATGTCAATGTGTCTTGTGTCTGTCAGTGGTGGAACTTAATTTTAAATTAGTATCATTCTATCTCCTGTCTTGGACTTGGTTGATATAATTGTTTTTATTAAAGCAGTGTATTGGGCTTCTCTTTTGCAGTACCACTGGAACTCGAGATCCCATAACATCAGCATTGCATATTGTACTAGGTAAAAGGGTATGCCTTGATGTAGCTCAAGTTGTAAGATGGAAAACAACCTCTGCATCAAAACTTGAACCTTGTGTGCGATATGCAGCTTCTTTCGCCGGGTAGTGTCTCATTATTTCCAATGTGGTATTTCTAACTGGATGTCAAATTTTCTTTTTAGTAAAAAGAGTTGTCCAACATTACACAATTATCCCTAAGAATTTACTGGCATTTTCATGCATTTCTGGTTGATTAATGGACATTGAACCGTTGGTACGAGGGGTATTATTTGATACGATATACTGTCTTATTGAGGGCCGCATGTAATGGGAAGAATCTCCCGCCATTATGCTTGTGCATTTTATACCATACCATTTAAGATTATGTTTATGAGATGCTCGCTCCTAAGCCATCCGTTCAATACTATTAGGTATGGGTTTTATGGAGATGTCATAACTGAGAGTGAAAAATACCGCTGGATGGGCCCCAAACGTTATGATTATGCAGGAACAAAAGTGTTTCTGAGGCACAGGTACATCTGAATAAAATTTAGCTTCCACTGTCAGTTGCTTAAACTTTTCAACATTGATTCTGTCGACTTTTATCTTTTGTTGTATTTGAAACCAACTTTCAGTTTGCTTCCCATTTTCGGTTTTGTGAATCAAATAATAAACTAAGCAAAAAATCCGAAACAGAGCAGTGGTAGTCTTCAATTGCTATTTTTTTGTGTGGCGTGTAGTGTGGTGTGAGTTTTTGTTCTTTGTTGCTTACTCTCCTGGTTTTGATGTGGGACTCAAATCCAACATATTATTTTTCCAAGATTTGTTACTGTGATGATAACTACTGATGCAAATGGCGCTAAAGGGTGATTTCTGATCTATGATATTATCCAGGTCATATGAGGCAGAAGTAGCTTACTTAGAAGTTAAATCAGGGGAAACAAATTCAACTTCTGGGAGAGGTCACGTGAGTAGTAACATACGAGCATTGTGGAGTCCAAATAAATCTGAAAGAGTGGTTTGTCGTGTAAATTGTGCCATTTGTAACGACAAACCAATTCACATATCTATTGGAGATCCCCAAGCTACAACTTACTCACGACCAGAAGAAACAAGATGGTTGAGATCCAAAGGCCGTTTTCTTAGCATTGGTGCTGCTGTAATCTCTTGCCGAAATGAAAGAGCACCAGATGGTTTGGTGGCTGATGCCCACCTTTCGGATGGTTTCCTGAACCTCATATTGATTAAAGACTGCCCTCATGCTATGTATCTATGGTATGTTGAGAAATTGATAACATCCTTGTTCGTCCTCCCCAAACCCAAAAAAGTAAGGGTAATGCAGAAATCACTGTAGTTTTAATAACTTTTACTGAGAACTTCCAACAGCTTTGTAGTAATTCATTTTCATATGCTTATCCTAGTCACTTGTAAGAACTTCCACTGTCCTTAGGTAACATTGTAATTGGGCCATGTTATCCTCGCAAGTCATCTCAATGAAGCTGGCTTTGATGCTAGTATGAAGTTTTCCTCTGTTACTGTCAACCCTACATTCATTAAGTTTTTGCGTAGCTTTTATCCTAGAAGACTTCCATTCTAGAACCTAATGTCATGTTTGAACAATACATACAGGCACCTTACCCAACTTGCAAGGAGAGGTGGAACTCCCCTGAACTTTAAGTTTGTTGAACATCATAAGGTATGTTCTATGCTGGTTTCTTTTTTTTAGTGCGTGTTTTGGGAATATCTCTTCCATTACTATTTATTTTGTTGTGCGCAGACAACAGCTTTTGTGTTTACTTCTTTTGGCACTGAGAGCGTTTGGAATTTGGATGGTGAGCCCTTCCAAGCACACCAACTCTCAGCACAAGTATTTAGAGGCCTTGTTAGCTTATTTGCATCCGGTCCCGAAGTTTAACAGAAGACCTCGCAAAAGGGTTTCTTAAAGATCTTGCTTAGGTCTAATATTACCAGTCGCTTTGTGATCAAGCTATTCGATCAATATGGCTGCGTACAAATGGCTTCTGGGTATGGTGACAATGAGCAGACATTTCAGGGGGCCTTGTTTTGAGAGAGGCAGATTAAAACCGCACCGGTGTTGTATTAGTTTGAAAGGAAGTAGGGTGGGAGAAAAAGGAGTCATGCAATCCTACTGGCCAAACTTACTTTCTCAGAAGTCATCCATAATTTGCAAAATAGGTGTTAGATTGAGAAGCTAATGTGATGATAAATGAGGGAAAACGTGAAAATGGGCCAAGTCAGATAGAGTTCATGTCAAGCTTTCTTGTGAGCTAATTTTTGTCTTTCACTAACCTCATTCGTTCCATTTTGTAATGCAAATTCGCTGTGAAACACAATCAACTGTCATCTTTCTTGCTCCATACCATTTATCAGCCTTTTGTTTATAGAAATGAAAATATAAGTTTGGACCGATCAGGTCTAGATTGTTAATGGATGGACAACAGTAAAATATTGAGAGCCAAAACTCTATTATCGAAGGGCAAATAAATTTGTACCAAAACCGAGGAATCATATTTCGTAATTTGTGGTGCATTCTTCACTTTTCTTATGGCCTGCTTAAAATAATAGAAAGAATTTTGGATGCACAGAAACTCAAAGTGTAGGTTGGAATATTCTTTAGCTGAAGTTGTGTCTAAAATATGGCAACATTTTGATACGTCAAACAGCCAATCACCTTCGGCAACTATGTATGAGAGAGAGAGAGAGAGAGAGAGAGAGAGAAAGAGAGAAAGAGAAGCTGTGATTGGAGGCATTGTTGCGGATAAAAAAGAATAGACTCAGAGACTCAGGATAGGTTTGGATGACAAAACAAAACACAAAATTTTCATCTCATCATTACATTTTTTTCAAATCTTCATACAAAATATAATAAACAATTCAACTTTTTCAAATTCAATACAACTTTTTCAAATCTCAAAATTAAAAAATAATATTTTAAACTTTAAAACAAAACACAAAATTCTCATCTCACCCCCAACCTATCCTCAGAGTTGACTCGGACATAAAATCCATGACAAAAGAGATATCAAATGTATAGCCCCAGGCGTGCCGTACGGAGAGACATCAAATGTATAGCGTCTGTTTCACGCGGACTTTGAACATGACACGAAGAAAATCCAAATGTTGAGCACCCATTTTCCAAGCGCATAGAAATCGTCATCCAATGAAAGACTTGGAACTTGGAACTAGTCTTCCCCCCATTCATTGGGATGAGCCCAAAGTCTTCCCTTCGGAATTTCCAATGGCTAATGGTTTTTATTTTTTAATATTTGATCCAAGTACATATTCCTTGCATCTGTTGTTACGCACGAGTCCTTGAATATTGAAACTACTATTATCACCACTACTCCCACCTTCTGCAACCCCACCTTTAAGACCAAACCACCACCATTACGTATCTAAACCATTCTGTGCAATGTCTACACCAGCAGAGTAATCTCTCTCTCTCTCTCTCTCTCTCTCAGGCATGCAAAAACAAACACTTTCGAATGGTCACATCCTTAAATGGGCTCTTTGTTGATTTGCTAGTTGAATGTTACGCAACCCTTTCTTGGTTATTTGTCTGACTTCTAATTGGTGTTTTTTTGGGGGGCTGTGTGTGTGTGTATATGGACATCTGCTACTTTTCTGAGTAACTGTAAAAATCTTAACTTTATTCCTTTTTCCTTTAATCTTCGTGTTTTTTTCAATCTATAGTTATAAAATCTTTTGGATTTCATCCCAAACCAACTGGATTTACAGAAAATTCCAGTTAGGCTTTTCTTCACATGTTGCAGGTTCTATCTTAGTTGGTTACTTTTGTTTCTGATCGTTGACTTTTGGACCCATAAAGAAGGATTCAGTCAGATCATTATTTTCACTAGGCTTGCAATTTTGATATTACACCTGATGAAATTCTATAATCTTTTAATTGTTCAGATACTATCGATCTCTTCCACCTGTGTGCAAGACCTATGGAGTGGCCTGCTTGATGACCACAGCAGCATTCTATCTGGGACTTGTCCAATATTACAACATATCATTAGAATATGGTCTCGTACTAAAACATTTACAGGTAATTAGTTGCCAATTTGTAGAAATCCAAGAGCTCAAATTCATTACTGCTCATTGGATTGTGAAAACCCACCATTTGTTCATACTCATGCGCAGGTTTGGAGGCTTATCACGAATTTCTTCTTTCTTGGGCCATTTTCGTTTCCCTTTGCATTTCGGCTGATAATAATGTAAGATATCTAACTGTGTCTACCTCTGGAATCATATCAAATGCAAAAATGCTCCTCACCAATAGTTCGGTCCCGACAATTTATTTATTTAGTTTACTCAATGATTATGAAAGTATTTTTTAATAATATTATGAATTTTTTTATAAAATGTTTAAGAATATAAAAAATGAATGAAAATAAAAATAAAAATAAAAGATATTTTGTTCTTATCGGAACCGTCTCGTGCTGTAGCACTGCTCTGTCAAATATATGATGCATTTTAGTGAACAGGTAGGAGGAAAAAAAGCCTTTGGGATGAGCCATTGGTGATTAAAATTATCCATAACAAAGTTGGCTTTAAATGATGATCAAAATTATTCTAAGCCATTATTTTCCTAATTTTAGCATTTAAGTGTTGGGAATGATTAGAGAAAAAGCGAAAAAAAAAAATGGAATCAATTACACACTATATATATATATACAAAATTTACGTAATTTGACAATGTATCTATATCTACATAGCGGCAGATACTTTTATTTCATATGATTATAAATAAATACAGTACGGTGGTCTTACATAGAAAAATATAAAATATAATAAAACCCTAAACAACAGGTTGAGTTGAATTAAGTTCAAACGGGTCAAAAAACTTTTCCAACTCTTGGACTCTGACCATGATCACTCCGAGTTGGGCCTATCAGCCCAAGCCTCCAATCCATAATACCTCAAGTCTCATTAAAAAATAAAAATTTATCAAAAAATCTTAACAGATTCATTGGATTATCCATTAACTCATCCCATAGACACAACCAAGCTCCAAGCTCCACACAAAGGCCCAACAATAAGCATGCATATTTTTTTTAATTGAAATTCTCAAAGTATCATTGTATGTTAATGCAACAGAAATATCTATCAATTCACTCAACAAATTGGTTAGTCTTCAAGTATGCAATTAATAACATAAAAAAAATAAACTTGCATAACACAACGATTGGTTACGAAGGGAAATCCTTTAAAGAACTCTTTAAAGGTAAAACCCTAAGGGGCAGCCAAATCCAGGAAAGTCAATTTTATTATTTGAAAATCAATTACAAGTACTCATCAATTACAAAACCTTTGCAACTTGACTCTCTTACTTGCCCAGACAAACGACCCGTTTGCCTTCTACTACAATAGCAGCCAGAACCTCTGGCGATCTTCAAATATTATCTTTCCTCCTAGAACTCTAGGGGTTGAAATCCAATCACACAATCTTCCACACTCGGAGCACGATCACACTTGAAGGAGAGATGAAAATCAAAGTGAAAATTCTCAATAGAAATTTTCCTTCATAAGCATATGAACAGTATCTCAATAATCCTTAATCAAACTCCTTACTGGTTTAGGAAACCGAATTCCTTTAAATAATAGATTTGGAAAGAGTTCCAGTTGAAATCGAATTCTGCTGACAGGCAGAGACAGTAATGAGAGCGTTTCCTGACGAAGTGCTGACATGTCGCGATAATTCTTCACTTGTGGTTTCTGATCTGTTGTTCAGTTTTTATCTTGGATAATTGCAGATCTGTGTTTGAATTCGAATTTCATATGACAGATTTATCTAAACAACCTTAAGGACTTCTAGATAGACTCAATGTTGTTTAAAAATAAAGTCAACACTTAGTTTACATTCATCCAAATTTAAACATATAATGATAAGATAAGCCTTTTCGTTTAGTCACCTAGTCATATCCAACTTCTCAACTAAGTCACCTAGTCCTAGCCAACTTTTGTATTAACAATCTCCCCCTTTGGCAGACTAGTGATAAACTCTTGCATCTACAATCTCCCCCTTTGGCGGATTGGTGACAAAATCTACTTGATGAATATAGTGTGTATCTGAGATAAAAACAACCAGTAGACCAAGATCTCGTGAAGCATCATTAACAAATATTAAAAGTTTAGTTCAAACAATTTACTTGAAAGCAATGCAATTTAGACTTGAAACTGAATTAAACCATGTTTCTCAAGAATTAAATTTTAATTTAAAGTCAAATCATGTTTTAATCCAAAATAAATTATGTCCAGCAAAGATAATCTTTCTCCCCTTTAACATCAGTTAACTCCCCCTCAACAAATTCATTTTAGCAGCAAATTCTTCAACTCCCCCTCAACAACTACTACTCAAACTCCCCATAAAATCCACAATACCAAAATATTTTAATTTGCTCTAATACTCCCCCTTTTTGTCACTAATCTGACAATACCCAAGAGAATTATTACCACTTATGTGTGCCGAGATGAAAATATTAAGAATGACATGATGAAAAACTCCCATGTATCTTAACTTCTCATAGATTAAATGCACCTGATGTATGAGCATGAATGTATGTCAAACAATGAGCAAATGATTGAGACAACTTGGTTGAGACAAAAAATCAGACACTTGGTATGCACTGAGATAAAACCGAAATATATAATGACATAACCCACCAAAAAATCGTCCTCAATACATGGATAAAATTCTCTCATATGATCAACTATGTCAATGCTCACTATGCCCAAACAAAATCGCAGCCTCAACATCATAAATCAACAATCAAAATTCCAACTTTCAAATAGAGATGTGCCGAAATTTAGAACTAAAAGGTGAGAGTAATTGGAACAAATTTAAAATCTTACCGTGAATCCGTGATGGAGAGACTTTAGTCAAGAAACTCAGACCCGAGTATTTCTCCCAAACAAATCGAATGAGATATGGAAGAGATGAGGAGGGTTACGGCTTGTGTATAGAGAGTGTTGTGAGCCGTGTATCGGGAGGTATAGAGCAATCAAACCAGGGTTGGGCATGTGACTTAAGTCACTTTAGTGACTAAGGACCGTGCACGTGTTGTGCCTTAGAATCCCACTGAGATTTAGAATCAAAACAGAGACAAAAAATTGAGACTTATGCCAATAAAATAGAAACCGAGTCTTTGTCTTTAACCAACATCCAATACTTACCCAACCAAAAATTATATTTTATATTTTTATCACTTTGTTTATTTTTCATAAAAATGATAAGTAACAAGAAAAATACAAATAAATAAAAAAATCAAAAAAATAATATTTTTCTTTTATATATAAAAAATGAAGCAAGTAACATGCCTATGATGCATCTTAGTTCAAGCATAATGTCACTCACAAAATAATTCAAATAGAATACACCCTCTTATTTGCAACAATCACCATGGATGTTCACACCTCATAAAATTATCAAAATCAAAGTTCATGTGAGTGTGTGAGTGAGCAAACTTATATAGAGCAGTAATTTTTTTCTTTAATATATTTTTGATAATATTACTCATGAGTATTTTCTTCTTATAGATGCTCCCAAGAGTTTATCACTTATCTTAAAAGTCAAACTTTATGCTAGGGCCTAGATACATAAGTATCTCCTCCAAACACTAGTTTGCACAACCCCTTTCATATCCATTTTTGTTGCTCATCTTTTTCCACAATGATTTGAGCTACGATTCTTTCTATAAGGACTCAAGGGATAGATCCGTGTATGGTGTTTGCCTTTTTCCACAATGATATAACACCGACTTTTTCTATATAGATCAACTATTTGTATTTGGCAAGGGAAGAACTCTTTATTATTATACTAGGTTCAACTAGTATTAGTCAATTCAAGACATGGACTCCATCTATGATGAGCATCTCAATAATATAAAACTTTAATTATAAGGTGCATACATATAAGTTTCTCACAGTACTTTGTAAATGAACTTTGTCAAGATGACTTAAAGGGTTAGTATGCACAAAGTGAACTGCACAAAGTAGAGAGATGCATAAGTTCAAAAATTTATTTTGTGAAAACATATGTGCTCAAAACATTTACATATCAAGCATGTACTTCCCAAAAAAAAAAATTAGAAACAAATAAGAAAAATTGTTTATATTGTTTTTCTTATTAAAATTTGAGAACAGAAACATAATTCAAAAACAGAAAAATAAAATGCATGTCCTAAACTAATAAAATGAAATGCAAGGAATGCAAGAACATGCAAGTGGTCCTATCAATTAATGTGACACGTCATCTTCTTTGACCACCCATTTTGCTTTAAATTTTGGCTTATTCTTTTCATTAAAACCACTTTGTATGATCTTTTCTTTATTGTGAAAACAAAACTCTGCTAGTTCTCCAACCTTTAGAGTTATGAATGTGATTTGTTGACTCATCTCATCAACTTGATTTTCTATAGTCTTTCCCTTCCTTTTCAACTTTCTTTCCTCTCCATTTTTCTTCACTTTAAAGCAATATGGCCTTATATGTTCAAGAATACCACAATGGTGACAAGTAGGAATAAACTTACATTGATTGGGCTTCTTTGTCATTGATCTATCATGTGAGGCTCTTGGAACATGAGTTTTAGACACGGCTTTCTTTGGAGTTTCCTCATCTTGACTTCCTTTAACAAACATGATACTTTTTTAGGAAGTGGCAGCGGATGATGAGTCTTTAAATTCCATACCTTGAGGAGTCATATACCTCAAACCCGTGCGATCATAACTAGATTTTTGAGAACTTAGCATCTCTTCTAATTTCTGTGTTGCTGTTTTCTGCTTGCACTCCTGAAACTTTTCCAATTCTTTTTCAAATGTAGCCTTTTGATCTTTTAACATTGATATTTCAACATCAGAAATTTTTAATGCCTTAGAAAGATTGTTTTTCTCATTCTCCACAGTAGTAAATTTATTGTACAGCTTCTTGTTGAGTTTCTTTAATTTGACCACTTCTTCATATGCATCATTGTATGCTTCCTGTAAACTTAGTTCTTGGTCAGCATCAACAAGTGATACATTTGAATCACTATAATCACAACCACTTTCAGATTTTGTTAGTGCAATCTCAGGAAAATCATTCACAATAGAAGAAAAAGCCATAAAAGATTTTTCATCATCAGATGATGAGCTTGAACTTTCAGAATTTGAACTATCACTAAGTGTGACATTCAATGCTTTTCCTTTACTCTTCTTGAAATTTGGACATTCAATTCTTATGTGGCCATAACCAGAACATTCATAGCACTTTACTTTATTATTATTATCAACTTTTTCAGAATAATTTTTCTTTGCAGAAAATTATTTACCTCGCTTTTGTTTTCCACTAGCCTTTTTGTTAAATAAGAATTTTCTGAATTTTCTTACAATGAGATCCATATCCTCATTGTTAAACTTTTCTTCATCAGAAAAATTATCTTGATCCTCTTTTACTATTTTTGAAGCAATAGACTTACCTTTTCTTGTTTGAGGAAGTGAGGATTCATATGTTTGTAAGGAACCGACCAGCTCTTCAACCTTTCTTGCATCCAAATCCTTACTTTCCTCAATAGCAGTAACCTTAGGCCGAAATCTTTCAGGTAGAGACCTCAAAATCTTTCTCACGACTTTTGAATTTTTCACATTTTCACCGAGATTAAATCTGGAATTAACAATATCGTTAAACTTAGCATAAAAATCATTAAAACTTTCATCTTCCAACATCTTAATTTCTTCAAATTTTGAAGTAAGTAATTGTAATTTTGAGTTTTTCACAATTTTTGTTCCTTCATGTGTAATCTCCAAGATATCCCATGCTTCTTTAGCAATCTCACACATGGAGATTCTCTTAAATTCTTCTGGGGATACAGCCATGAAAATAGCATTCAATCCCTTGCTATTCTAGTTACTATTGCTGATTTCATCTTTCATCCAAGCTTCTATAGATGTCTTTGGTTTAGTCCATCCTCGTTCCATCGAATGCCATGCACGTTCATCCAAAGATTTGAGGAAAGCCCTCATACGAACTTTCCAATAAGCATAATTTTCTCCATCGAAGTGTGGTAGAGCATATAATGACGTCGACATGATCTATAAGGGCACGGATCACACTCAGATGAGTGAACCACGCTCTGATGCCAATTGAAATTCTCAAAGTACCCTTGTATGTTAATGCAGCGGAAATATCTACCAATTCACTCAATAAATTGGTTAGTTTTCAAATATGCAATTAATAATATAAAATAAATAAACTTGCATAACACAACGATTGGTTACGAAGGGAAACCCTTTAAAGAACTATTTAAAGGTAAAACCTTACTGGGCAGCCAAACCCAAGAAAATAAATTTTATTATTTGAAAATCAATTACAAATACTCATTAATTACAAAACCTTTGCAACTTGACTCTCTTACTTGCCCAGACAAACGACCCGTTTGCCTTCTACCGCAATAGCAGCCAGAACCTCTGGCGATTTTCAAATATTGCCTTTCCTCCTAAAACTCTAGGGGCTGAAATCCAATCACACAATTTTCCATACTCGGAGCACGATCACACTTGAAGGAGAGATGAAAATCAAAGTGAAAATCCTCAATAGAATTTTCCCTTCATAAGCATATGAACAGTATCTCAATAATCCTTAATCAAACTCCTTACTGGTTTAGAAAACCGAATTCCTTTAAATAATAGATCTGGAAAGAGTTCCAGTTGAAATCGGATTCTGCTGACAGGCAGAAATAGTCGCGAGAGCGTTTCCTGACGAAGTGCTGACATGTCGCGATAATTCTTCACTTGTGGTTTCTGATCTGTTGTTCAGTTTCTATCTTGGATAATTGCAGATCTGTGTTTCAATTCGAATTTCATATGACAGATTTATCTAAACAACCTTAAGGACTTCTAGATAGACTCAATGTTGTTTAAAGATAAAGTCAACACTTAGTTTACATTCATCCAAATTTAAACATATAATGATAAGATAAGCCTTATCATTTAGTCACCTAGTCATATCCAACTTTTCAACTAAGTCACTTAGTCCTAGCCAACTTTTGCATTAACATTAATCACTATAATTTGGTTGTAAAAATAGCAAAAAAGGTTGTATAAATATCATTATTGAAAAACTTGAAGCACTTTATCACGTTGATTTTCATAGAGCGAAATATGGTGTTGCACTCGAGAGAGGGCCCTTCGACAAGAGAACGGCAGACTTTGTATGGATGCTGATCTTCGGAGCGCTATCACTTCTTGTAAGTCATAGCTAGCAATCATCTATGCATGCATGCATGATTTTTTTTTTTTTTTCTTCCAATAACATTTGCCTAATCATTCTCTCGGCCAAACGCAACCTTAACGAATATCTTCCAGAACTATTTACTCAGAATTAAGTCAAACAGAACATATATACTAAGAAGATAGCATGAAAATAACGACATTAATGGTACTGTTACTTGATCTTAGGTGATAGCTGCTGTTCCATATCTGTCGTCTCGATTCTTGGGAATTTCCTTGGTATTTATGATGGTCTATGTCTGGGGCCGTGAGTTCCCCAACGCGCGCATAAGCATCTATGGTGTTGTTTCATTGAAGGTAATGAATTATAGGTGCTATTATGCTTTTATCTTCTACCAGCTGCTGTGTTTCTAGTTTTACCACTTTTCTTTGTTCGTGGAATAATATGTACTCCTTGTGTTTGTTTTGCTGTACATAGGCTTTGTCTTTGAGATCACTAGGCTGCCTCTTTGTTTTTCATAGCCTTTGATGTGGGTCTACTCATGTTGTTTGTTCATACAGATCAAAATAGCTAGCAGGATTATCTTGAACTTCCCTTTCCTTAATTTTCAACTTCCTCTCAACTATTCCTGGCCTACATAATTATTAACCAAATAGCTACATTTAACATCTTTATCCAGCTCTGCCTTTCTCTCCTTCTCTTTTCAGGGAAAAAAAAGGACACAAAAATTGTCAATTTTGGCAATTACCCTCCCAAACTTACATAAAAAGTTTACAATATTTCCCATTTTCCCTAAAAAGAAAAATTATCCCAAAAATTATTAAAAATATATAACGAAATACCCCTAGTAAATCAAACAATTTAAAATTTGTTTAAAAAATAAAATAATATTTTTTTGAAAAATATAAAATAGAATATTTTATCTTCTTTTTTTTTTTTTTTTTTGAGTTTTTTTAAAAGATCTTTATATCAAATTTAGAGGTAGGGGTGATATCGGTCCGGTCCGGTCCGATCCAATCTTAGACTGTTTTATGGATTGGACTGGACCTATTAAGTCCAGGGATTATCCACCCTGGATCGGACTGAGTATATATAGGACCGGTCCGGTCCAGAGTCGGTCCATTGGGTCTGGACATGCCCCAAATGGGCCATTCAGCGCATCTAAATCTGGTTTTTTTTTTCCAATTTCAATTATTTTCAGCCCACTTCAAATTTTATACATTTTTTAGCTAAAAATATTTTTTTTAAAACTTGATCTTGAAAAATACAATGATAAAAGAAAAAAGATCTATATAAAAAAACTAGAAAAACTAAAATAATAATAATAATAATAAAGTTATTACAAATTATAATCCAAAACTTAACAACTTAACATATAATGGGTAATTTCTAAACTTCTAAGGGCTGACAAATATTCTTCCAGTTACATTCATGATTCCTCCTTCTCCCAGTTCTTCTCCTGAAAATGAAAACCCAATAAATTAGCACAAAATATATATCATGTGAAAGCAAGCATGGGAAGGGGGACTGATCTATAATCAGCTGCATGCGGGAAATCATGATGATGATGATGATGATTAATTCTCTCATTTGAAAAGAGTTAGTGTATGTATAAATTAAGAGTCTAATTCTGAATAATCTTGTGATAGCAAGGCTAGCTAGTCAGTCTCACAGCGCATATATATGCAGCCCGTATTTTAATTTACTAGAAACATATATACACCGGCCACCTTTAAAAGTTCTTATATTGCAATATTGTAGACATTTTAAAAAAGTAATTGGCAACACTACATGACATCATGACGCGCCTACCTAGCTACCTGTATATGTGTATATATATATATGCATATATATATGTATTGTATGTATATATATTAATATATATATACATATACTTCTTGGCATCACAATATCATGATCACCTTAATATACTATAATCACATCAATATTTTCACTCCAGAGAATATTGTTTAAGAACATGCCTTAATTTATGGGCAACCCTTAATTATATTGTAAACCTATTGAGAAAAAAGAGGCTCTGAAATCCAACCAAATGTGCATGGCAAAAATATTCAAGAGATTAATTAATTAGTCATGAATTGTAAATTATAATTTATGGGTTAAAGAAAAATATTCTAACTAAGACATATATATAATAATTAACCAAATGCATACTCCTAATTTGACCTCTTGTACAGTTTTCTAAATAGGAATTGAATATGGAAAACTAAAAATATAAAAAGTCTCTTCGTATTCTTCAGATTCTCACATGACTTACGTACAAAACATTAATGATTAAGGATTAAAGTTCACTTATGTCTTTCTACTTTTAATTAAAGCGATTTATATTTCTCAAGAATATATAAATATAAACTATGAATATAACCCACATAAAGAGATCATCATAGCCTAACTTATCAATAATCTTCTTATCTTTTTAGTCTTTAATCAAGATTGGGTGTAAGGCCTGTAGACACTGAATTTGACGACTCCACAGAATCAACAAAGTTTGGGTTCCTAACAAATTCTATCCATAAAAATTTAAAACAAAATAAGTTAAATAAAGTTACATAACATAGAAGATAAAACAAAATAAACCACGAAAGATATCAAATGTAATTTTATTATATACCCATATCCAGTTGCTTCTCAAATTCTTCCACTTCATCCATTAAAGTCCTAAGACTTATTAGAGTAGAAGAAGAACGAAACCAATTTTGTGCACATATGAAACTCTCAACACTTATTGGATTTAAACTACTTCGGAAAGGACCAAGTACACGACTCGCAGTGCTAAATGTAGATTCAGAGGCCACAGTAGATACCGATATTGCAAGTACATCGCGTGCAACCTTTGAAAGTATCATCTTGAATTCACCTTCTAACAAATTAGAAGGTCAAAACTATCATCTTGATCCTCACATCTTTCAACTAGATATTTATCAACCTCTGACTTATTTTCTAAACTGTTTTCTGACTGTAACTGTTGCTTAAATTGGACCATCAAATGTGCCTTTCTACTCGTCATCTTGTCAGTTGAAGAAGCTACATCTTCATGTGGGGAACTTGTGCGCAGAGGAGAATGCCTTTCTACATTTTCTCTATATGCCTCGTATATGCGGATAAATGCATTTCTTACCTTCCAACTAAAATCAATTTCTTTTGCATTATCATGTGCATACATTTGTTCTAACCCAAAATCAAGATATCGCATCTTGTAGCGAGAATTAAGAAGAATGCCAACATAGAGCAACATATTCTGATTTTTCAAGTTCTCCCAATACTTGTAAAATTTTCTCTTCATATTTGTGATCATTAATCCCGCCACGGAGTTTCGTTCTTCACATTCCATGTTAATGGCATCTTTAATAGTAACCAACTCCGAAAAAAAAGTATTGCAAGTTACATATTCACCTCCCAATAAGCATAAAGTTGCATCATGAAATAATTGAAGAAACCTCACAAACAACTTTACCTTCTCCTAATCAGATGCATTGGAAGACCTTAACTTCTTTGACTTTCTCATATTCACCACATGGTCCACATCTTCATTATCCACATCGTCATCATCATCATCTTCGATATTACCAAGAAAGTACGGATCTTCTTCCTCCAACCAATCGAAAACCCTTCTAAATTTTGAAACCCTCTCCAACATAAGATAGGTGGAGTTCCACCTAATCGGTACATCTAGGCAAACTTGATAACTAATATAACAACTAATATAACTATTAGTATAACTATATAATAGTATTAGTATAAAGTATTAGATTATTAGTAATATAGTATAGCTATATATTAGTAATATTAGTATAAGTATAATTATATAAGTATAACTATAGTCTATACTTAATTATAATATAATATAATTATATATTAGTTAGTGATAGAATTAGGTTAGATGAAAATTATATAATTAATTATATTTATAATTTATAAAAATATATATATAAATTATTTACATTCAGTCCGGTCTAGTCCGAAAAGCCTCTGGACCGTAGACCGAACCGAATAAACTCGGTCCTATAAAATTCAGACTAGACCGAATTGGCCGGTCAGACCGCCCGATGCTCACCCTTATTTAGAGGGGTACATTGAATTATTAAAACTATTTGGTACTTTAAGTAGGTGATTGTGAACTAATACGTGCGTACTTGTGATTGCCAATCGGGTGATAGCTTGAGAGGTGTTTGTGCATATATATTATCTTTAATTTTTTTTCTTATTTTCTTTTTTTGTCTAAACCAATCTAGTTTTGAATGCAATCTTAGAAGTATTGAGATTATATTGTCATATCACTTATTTTTCATTAATCATAACAGTTAAATCTTGACTGATCTTTTGTTTCAAATTGGAGGATTAAATGAGAAACTTTGATAATTTAGTTGCTACGTTTTATATATATATATATATATATATATATATATATATATAAGTGGTACTTCAGGAAGATATAAAAGCGTGGATGTTTTCATATAAAATCCACAAAATGCAAAGAATCTGATCAGTGGCTTATTTTAATTATCTTCTTTTTAATTTATTACGTCTACGTACAGGGATTCTATCTTCCATGGGCAATGCTAGCACTGGACTTGATATTCGGAAATCCTTTGATGCCAGACATGCTAGGGATAGCTGTGGGACATTTGCATTACTTCCTAACGGTGCTTCATCCTCTTTCCGGGGGAAAGTTCATCTTGAAGACTCCTCTTTGGGTGTATCCTTTCTCCATTCTTTATTTAGTTTCGCAATGCATGCATGCATGCATTAACCTTCACCCTCAAAAAGCTATTAAACCCATCATTTTCGAAATGTTTTCTTCACTTTTCCTGGTAGGATTCTAGGACAAATTAATCATGAGTTCCTCAAACAAGTGGAGGATTTCATGACCAACCCACCAGTAATATATATACCAGTAGTACTGTGTTTGTGTCCCTGGGTCAAGGGACATGATCATTAGTGTTTTTACATGATCAAAATTAGTACTTTGTTCCTGAAATGATTTTGTTTTCCTAAACAAAATTTCCAGTCACAAACTAGTTGCATTTTGGGGTGAGGGAACACAAATAAATTCCCCTGTGCAGCGTGATCCCTCAGCCAGTATTGCATTCCGGGGAAGAAGCTACCGTCTAAATGGATCTCGAACAAGCAGAAGCAGTACTACTGCTACAGATCAGGCAGGCACAGACAGTTCTGCACAGCAACCGGCCGGCCGAGGCGATGGCGGATCAGTTGCTTTCAGTGGCAGAAGCTATCGTCTCAATGGCCGTCAGATGTAATCAATCTTCATTGGTAATTCACAAAACCAAACCCTGAAATTGCGTTATGCATTTCTTTGTCATATATTCTAGTTTCTCAACATTAATGATAACTTACATCTCGCTTTATTAATTCCACGGCTTTGTGTACGTCTTAGAGTACAAGCAATTGCCAGTCAATTGCAAAATTATGTGCCTAATTTTACATTAAAAATCTAAAAAAGTGGAACTTTGAGCTACGGTGAATGGAAGGCAAAAGTCGTATTTGGCGTCCTACGGTTTGGGAGCAAATATATATTTTATTCAATTAAAATAATTAACTGTTTCTCTGCTTTGCACCGCTGAATTCATTTCCGGTCCTTTTCTTTCAAGTCTCATTTTCTCTTCGCCCTTCCTCTCCCTTTCTCTCAGTTTCTCTCTTCCCGAACCGCGTCTCTCTGAGGAGAAGAAATATTTTTGGTGATTTTGTATGGATTTTGATTAATTTAGGGTTTGTTCAAGTTAAAATGTATTTTTTGGATAATTAGGTTGAAAAAAATAATTGTCAAACAATCATTTAATTAAAAATTAAATTATTATTAATTAACATATGATTAGTATAATTGTAAAATATGAAAAAAAATATTATTATTTAAAAAGTAATATTTTATTATTATTTTAACTAATAAATAGATAATTCAATGTAAAGTTATATCTTGAATGATAAATGTAAAAGATAAATCATGTGGTAATTTTAAGTAAATTTTATCTTTACCTTTGGCTAGACCAACATTGCCAATTATACTCTTAGAAACACTCCAGCAGCTAGCTAGCTATCTTAATTTGTTTGTTTTCGACTAAAGGAATCGTGTGGAAACATGATGATTGTCACTTAGCTTAGTTAAATCATGTTCGTATATACAACATGGTAAGTGGGATGAGTCATAAAATTTTTATCTTTTTATTATAATTTTTTTAAATTTTCATATAAAATATAATAAATAATTCAATTTTTTTAAATCACAAAATAATATTAATATTAAAAAATAATATTTTAAATTTTTATCTAAAATAAAAAATTATCATCTTACGCCTATACCTACCCTTAACCACAGCAGAAGCTTCAGAGATCAGGGAGTGCTCAGAGCATAATTAGGCCTTGCGCATGATGAGGTCTTATTAATGGCTTGCCACAGTAAAAAGGAGAAAGGGAAGCTCGTATATATCATAAAATGACATATCGTTTATATAAACAATTTCAATGGCATGTTATCTTTTCATTGGACAAAAGTATCATATTATTTATATTTTTGATATATCTCATAAGACAATTACGTAACAAGAAAAAATATATTTAAAATTAATTTAAATTAGTATTTTCAATCACAATTAAAATTGACGATATTGGATAAAAAATTATGTGGCGGATATTGAATTCAAATTTGGTGGCCAAAGCAAAGCACTGTCTTAATTTTTCATATAATAGAGTAATGCTACATAACAGTTATTGTAGTAGTGTACACTTTGTACTCACTACGTGGTTATTTTTAATCTTCTTTTTTTTCATCACTCATCCCTCCTGTCTCTCAACTCAGTTTCTCTCTCATCATCTCTCTCGCTTGTTCTTTCTTTTATCGTGTCTCTCTCTCATCTCTCTTTTATCACCGTTCCGCTTGCTCTATCTCTCTCTTCATCTCTCTCTCTCTTACTCTCTCTTATCGTCTCTCTCCTTCTCTATCTATCATTCTCGATCTCTCTCTCATCTCAAGATTGTCCCTCAGTCTGATAGTAAATTTGAATTGAAAAGGTATATAATTTAGATGATAATGTGTAAAAATAACTCTTTCAACAGTTACTGCTACCAATATTTAGGATGAGTTTGGATGTTGAGTTGAGTTGAGTTGAGATAATAAAATATTATTAGAATATTATTTTTTAATATTAAAGTTATTTTAAGATTTGAAAAAGTTGAATTATTTATTATATTTTATATTAAAATTTAAAAAAATTATAATGATGAATTGAATTGAATTGAGGATCCAAACCCAGCCTTAACCTTCTTTAAAAGTTTTAAAAGGATCACATTAAATACAAAATATAAAAACAATTCTACTCAAATCCAATTTTTAATATTAAAAAATAATATTTTAACAATATTTTATCACTCAACAACTCAACCAAACTTCAACATCCAAACACCTTAACCGTCTTGAAAGTTTAAAGTCGATTCCGACAAGTAAAACTTCAATTTCAATTTTAATATTTGACTATTCAAATTACACTCCACACTCCATACTTTCCAACATGAAATTTCAAATTTCTTTATTTCTACAGTCTTTTATTACAACTTAAAAAAAAAAATTAAAAAAATACTAGCGTGTTAAGTGTGGGAACGTTTGAAGTTAGGAAGATTATTTCCAACTTAAAACCGGGAAAATATCCAAATATATATATATACTAGCGGTGACTTAATTATCTATTTTAAGTTAATTTAAATCAGTATTTAAACTTCTATCGTTGAATCCAATTAAGAATTCAAGAAAAATTATTAGTATTTTATAAATTAAAATTGATTTTAAATATATGATATGATATTTATATTTTAATTATTTATTTTAAGTTAATTTAAATCAGTGTTTAAATATTTATATTTTAATAATCTATTTTAAGTTAGTTTAAATCAATATTTAAATTTCTATTGTTAGATCTAATATGAAAACTCAAGAAAAATTATTAGTATTTTATAAATTAAAGTTGATTTTAAATGTATAATATAATATTTCTATTTTAATTATTTATTTTAAATTAGTTAAAATTAGTGTTTAAATCTCTACCATTAAATTAAATCTAGAGATTCAATGGTAGATTAAATCCAGAGATTCAATCTAGTGGTTGACAATTAAAGCTCCAAATCCATTTTTGCCCTCACTTTCGCTTTCTCCTTCTCTCTCCTTCCCCGTGCACGTCGTCCCTCTCTGTCACTTGATCTCCTCCCTCAAGTAGCCCAGCGCCACCATGCGCCACCTTGAGGCGTCACCGACCACTTCACCGGCTTCCCCTCACACCAGCAATCAAACCCCAACGTCGAAGGCCCATGGAAGCTCCTCTCTCAGCCGCACGTGAGCAACCCGAAATGGGTCTCGACGCACGGGTTCTCCACCCTTACGCCACCGCGGCTCAGCCCCAGCTCCACCAAGCACAACCACCGAGGTCCCCTCAAGCCGTGCCCCTTGGAAGCTCCTCCCTCAGCCGCCCACGAGCAACCCAGAATGGGTCTCGACGCTCGGGTTCTCCACCCCTACGCCACCGCGGCTCAGCCCCAGCTCCACCAAGCATCACCATCGAGTTCCCTTGACGCCATGGACCACTTCCATGGAACCCACTTCCCTGCTCCTCCATGCCCAGCCGAGTTGTTGTGGGGTAATTTTATGATGGTTTACGGTGACTTTGTATAATTAGGATGATTTTGTGATTTTTTTGATGATTTACGGTGAGATTTTGTGAAGGATGATTTTGTGATGATGTGATTTTGTGATGAGTTATGGTGAGATTATGCTGTGTTTATATTGCTGTGAGGAAGATACTTGATGTGAGGATATACCGAGGGACATAAGCAGAAGAAGGAAACTGTCAAACAAACAACTGTTTGTTACTGTTCATTGGGACATAGGCTCTTTTAAGTATAAGGGGTATATATATATATATATATATATATATATATTTTCATGGACGGTGCTACTTCACAGAGGGAGGCCACCGAATAGGTAAAAGTTTTTTGTGTTTTTTTTCTTTTTTTTCAAATATTTTTTTAAACTCATTAAATATTTAAAAAATAAAATTATAAATTATAAATTCATTTAAAAATATTTACTTAACTATTAAGTAAATAAAAAAAGATGATCTCTATGAACAACATTTAAAAAAGACGATCTACATTATATATAGGATTATTAATTTAGATCTAAACATGAATCCTAACATCTCTAGCTCTAATTATTTATAAGACCACCTCCGGCCATCACTTCGGCTAGCATGCATTGGCTGAAAACCCTTTGGAAGTCTGTTGAAGGTGGCCAGAAATTCACCGGCCCTCGTGCGATGATGGCCGCCACCTGATCAAGTGATGAACTCATAGCTAGCATAGCCACCCATATTTTTTTTTTAAATTTAAAATTTTAATAAATTTAATTTGTAATGTGTGTAATCTTGTGCGGGAGAACGTATTTCATCATTTAATTGAAAATGATGTGTTAACTTTCTATTATAGAGTGTAAAAGAGAGATATACACCACATCTTGATTGAAATAAAATTCTTCCATTTCTCTATCTTATATTTTCAATTATTAATAATATTGCTAATTTTGTCTGGAAAAAAAAAAAAGATCACAATTCTTTTCTCAAAAGGATAATGATAGGCTTATTACTTCCTACCACTCATTTATTATTTTTTTTCTTTATTATTATTTTTTACTTAATGGTTAATGAAGTTACTATTAGTGAAGTTGTATATTTTTTTAATTTTTTCTTAATAATTAAATATGTTAAAAAATACTTACAATAAAAAAATAAAAATTTAAATACATTACAGAATAATAAAAAAGTACTAAAAAAATAATAAGTCTATCAGAATAATAATAATAATACATTACAGAATAATAAAGATGCATGGTATTCAGAGCCAAAGAAATCTTGGAGGAAATAAAAAAAAAAAAGATTCAGGCTGCCAGCTTAATATGACCGCTAGACCAAATGTGTATTTATTACTTTTTTCTCATTTTTATTTTCATATTTTTTAATATTTTTTTAAAATAAATACACCAATATACAAAAAATTAATTTCTTAATCATTAAATAAAAAATTAATTATAAAAACAGTTAAAGTGAGGGAGTAAAGTGAGGGGGCAAGTTATATTTTTCAAAAATAATAACAATAATAATAATAACATAAAGAGCTAAAATGATTAAAATAGTAATTTTAGCAACGATTTCCAAAAGAGTTCATCTCAAGTTTAAATGGACTCCATCTCAAGGTAATCCGCCCTTATGGATGGTCCAATTTGGTTGGGTCTAATATAATCCCGAGTCCAATAAAATAAGAAGTCTAATTAAATATTCCGACAGCTTGTACTTTGTAGGTAGAAGAAGCCTTCCAATATCTCCGAGGTCTGATTAAGAACTTATGCATGTTGGCAGGTAAAGTATATTAGTAAAATGTTCCTATAACATAATTTAAATTATAAGATAAATTTTAAAATTCAAATATTATAAATTAAATATTACCATTTAAATTATATGGATTGTGTGCTCTACTTGTTAGTTTGAGTATAGAATAATCCATTAGTTTAAAGTGTTGTAGACACATTTCCAACCCACAATAGAATCTTTCAATTTTCATGATTCCGAAACTAATTTCCATAGCACGTGCTTCAAAACTAATATTTCTTACTAGAATGACTAGATCTACACATAAATTTTATGAAATTAAATTTACAAATCGATATGGTTTGATGTTAGACGACGTTAGATCTACTTTATAATAAGATGAATTTTATAATTTGACATACTACATCAAACTATATAAGTTTGTCAATACAATAAGGTACAAAGTTCAAGTACTAAGCCAGGCATCTAGTTAATAATTTAGCATGTGCAAATCATTTACTCTGCAATAGTAATCTAAACAGATCCATGGAGATTATGAACGCAGGGATAAGAGCTTGTACATACTTCTTTGCAACCCAAAAAACATCCCTTTTGGAGTTTCATGCAAGATCATCATGTGGGGATTTGAAAGGGAAAATTAGAAAAGTCAGCAACTTAAAATTAATGTTAGTAGAAACGGCCCAGCCGAGTCTTGGTCTTCGTCGTATCTTCTCGAAAACTCGCATAAGACTACAACTGCAAGAGGCGGCCGCCAACATGTTCACACGGCTTCCGCGCGCGAAGGCTCATGAGCTGTTAAAATTTCACATCAGCTTTGTTATCTTTAAATTGAATAGGAGTAGGGCCCGGGAAAACGAATGTGGGTAACTGTGAATCAACCATGTTTTGAAGACGGCTTTGAAGGGACCTCTCCCTCCCTCTCTCTCCCTACCTCCGAAGGAGCAGAAAGTGACATGCATGAAACCAAAGCCCATGCAAGCTTGTGAAACCGGAATCCGGAAATTGATCTTAAGTTGACCTGACATGCATTGCATGCATAAGTCAACATAAGATATATAATTACGAAGGTGTTAGATAGGATCACGGCAGCTGTTCCACGTGATCTACAAGGACACATTCGTTTGAAGTCCATGAATCCCTGCCTAAAGTTGACGAGGACAACTTTTTATATTACCTTAATTTTATAGCTAATTAATTTTAATTATTAATATGATTAAAAATAACAAAATTTAAAAGAAAGAGAAATGCTGCATTGCATGTGATTGTTTAGTTATTAGGGAAAAATCCGAGAACTAGGCCATTTTTTGTTTGTTACCCTTCATGCAGATCTCATCTCAAACCACACGTATATATAAATATATATATATATATATATATATATATATATTATATGGAAGATAGATGGTTTAAAAAATCATGGAGCATATATAAATATAAATATATATATAAGAGGGAGAATTCGTCTAAGTTCGTCCCAATTAATATTACTTTGTTCTCTTTGCAAGTAAAGGAGCTTTATTAGTATTTTGATCTGATCTCCCCCAGTTATGTATTATATGGACTATACCCATGTGTCTTTTTATATTTCTATTTACTAATATAGTATTATTTATTAAAAAAATTTGGTCAAAAAAAAGATATTGGTTTTCAAAATTTTTGAATTTCACACTTATAACGTTGTGGTATCTAAAGCCTAGTTTGGGTATGTATTCTTAGAATACCTCACTAATATTATTATTATTTACATACTTTTTATTATTATTTAATATTATTTAATATTCTATTATTATCTTTTCATTATTATTTATAGAATATCAAAAAATATATTACTATCCAAATGCAACCTAAGTTTGCAATTATTCTAATGACCTAAGACTACGACCAACCACTTCTTGTTAAAGTAATAATTAGCAAAAGCTCGGATTTGTCTCTCTCAAATAAAACTTTCCGTAGAGTTTAAGTAGTGTGATGTCACTAAATTTTATTGATAACTTTATATGTACCCTTTTAAAAAAAAAATTATTATATATGCAACCAACATGAGTAATTGTTGAGAAATCGATTTTGTCCAGTCAGTCGATTTATTATTAAAAAAAAAAACAACACAATACGAGAAGCAAAGGATGGCACCACCAATTCCTGCAACTACAACCCGATGAAAAACTCCAGGTGAGTGTGAGGCCATGGAATTGGAAGTCAATTACTATCAATTCGATGCATTCTAATTCCTGATATCCCTCTCTCTTCCCAAATATGGTTCCATTCTCTGATCGTGCTCTTCAAGCTTCTCTTCTCATTCCTCATTTTTCTTCCTACTCCACTCTCTCCAACTACCCCTAAAAAATTTGATGCTGCTGTTGAAATCCAAAAACCATTTCCATCTGCTCAACCAAATTCAGAAACCTCTCTATACCACCGCTTTGCAATGCACGGTCCTTTTAATTTTTGGTCTTTCACATCTTCATTCCTATGCTCCAATCCAAACACATATCGATTTGTTCCTCCTCCACGGACTCATAGGCTTGTTCCTCGACCACCGCACCACTCCTCCATTTGTGTCACTGATTTTGCCTAAGAGTTGCTCGGACTCTGCTTCAAGTTTGGTCTTGATTTCACGGACTAGGGAAAGACATGCTCTGTGAGTTGGGGAAGACGAAGGGGCCTCTGTGATTTGGGAGGAAGACGAATTTGGCTTGAAACGGTACGTTTCCATTTTTTTCCACGTGGGACTTGGTTACACTGCAGTTCCCTTCTGCGGTTGTGTCCAGAATTTTTGTTAAAAAAAAAGTATACAAAATTAATTTATAAAAATATTAAAAATTCAATTCAAAAGAAATGCGATTGATCATTTCCTGTCAAGTATCTTTCCTTGTATCTTAAAAAAAAAGGTATCTTTCCTTGTATTATAATATAATTCTTTATACGTTTCTTTCTATAAAAAAGAAATGATTTTAAAAAAAATGGGTACAGTTATTTTTCCGTTCTTTTTTAAAACAACAATATGTACAAAGAAGTGCTAAAGACAATAAATAATGGGTACAGTTATTTTTCCGTTCTTTTTTAAAACAACAATATGTATAAAGAAGTGCTAAATATAATAAATAAATAAATACAAAGATAGGTGAAATGATACTTTTACACATTTTATTATGCTTTACTATCCATCTATTTTTTTCTTTTTTCTATTTAAATTTGAATTAAAAATTTCAGAACATGACCTTATTGCATAATCTAGAAGAAAATAAATTCAATCAACCAGTTAATCATATAATTTAATTAAAAATAAATTTAATTTTATAAAAATTGACATTCTTTTACTCTTTGAATCAATTTTTATAAAATTAAATTTATTTTTAATAAAATTATATGATTAGTTGGTTAATTGAATTTATTTTCTTTTAGATTATGTAATAAGGTTATGTTCTGAAATTTTTAATTCAAATTCAAATAGCAAATGGAAAAAAAATAGATGGATAATAAAACAGTAGTAAAGAAAGTATAAGAATATCATTATCCCTAAAATAGACTTACAAATTAATATGATTTGATCCGTTAAATTTATTTTATTATAAAAATAATTTTATAATTTAACATATCATATTATAAATCTCAATAATTATGTTACATCTATATTATCTGTGGTTGGTGGTCCATAAATTATGGTATCGTTTGGATACATAAACAGTTTCATATCATTTTATCTGATTATTATAATTTTTTTAAATTTTTATATAAAATATAATAAATAATTTAATTTTTTTAAATTTTAAAATAATAATAATATTAAAAAATATTATTTTAATATTATTTTATTTAATTTTTAATTTTAATATAAAATTATCTTATCTCATCAATGCTCTATATCTCATAATTATAAAAAAATATTTTCGGACGAAGATTCCAAGCAGCTTCAGATTCTGAACATGAAAGTTCGATACCGACCACGGAGTAGGTAAATAATTGCCACGTTGTCTGGTCCCAGTTCCCCAGGAACGTACCCCACCCAGCTCATAGCGATGGACTAGGTCAAGAAATTGTTGGTTAGAAACTTAAGTTATGTTTAGTAGGTGAGATAAAATGAAAATTTTTAAAAATTTTATAAATAGTGTTAAAATAAAAATTTAAAATATTAATTTAAAATATTAGAATTTAAAAAAGTTATATTAAGATTTGAAAAAATTGAATTGTTTATTATATTTTGTATAAAAATTTAAAAAAATTGTAATAATAAAATGAGAAAGAGATAGAGATGAGAAATCTCATTTTTACCCCAAACATATCTAAAAGATCAACATCGCATGAAATGCCAAAACACGTGAATTATTAAGAGTTTACCAGCAGTAATTTTCTTCAAATGGAAATGCTAAATAGATAAGATAAGTCAAAGAGTTGCTTTGAACGGTTTAGCTTTTGGGTGTCTTTTTTTTTTTTTTTTTGAAACAAGCTTTTGGGTTTACTAAAAAGATAAGAGTCTTTGTTCGAAAATCGAAACAAAAGCAATTCAAATTCTACAAGCTCTATAATCAGAAACAAACCGTTCCCATATTGGATTAAATAAATAAATTACAAGTTATTTGCTTGTAATTCCCAGAGATGAATTCCTCTGACGGCACGGTCTCTTTAAATATTTGGCAGCAAACCGTGTTTGTGGGGTAGTCTTTCACGTCACCTGGGTTCTTCTATAATTTTCAAACAAGTATGTTTATTTCTACAGCTGTGTTGCCAAAATGGAATATATTATACTTCCTTGAGTAACTGGGAATATAAATCGTGTTTGGACTTTCGTAAGGGTTTTCGTATTGAGAGAATTATCAATTATGGGTCAATCTTTATTCTTGCTCGGGAGTTGAAGTTTAAAGTTGGTGCGCATGGTTTTGTTTCTGTCCCATTTTGAGGTTCATTTTGGCATTTCTGTATGTCTACTTTATGCACTCTTGAATTATTGCGTTTTTCGTTGAACTTTTGTCATTTCATTGATTTTTTGTCCATATGCCAATGTGATTCTTTGTGGGTTTTGAAAATTCTTCTTGTTCTGTGACGCATGAGTGATATTTTCGTTGAGGCTTACATCTGGGTTTCAAAAACCAAGAAGGAACCTGTAGCTCGTTGTTTTGATTATTTGACTGCTGCTTCGTGAAACTTCGTCTCTCTTGGTGTGCAGAATCTCTTGGGTTTTTGAATTTCTTTTGTTCTATCGTGAAGTTTGAGTCGGAGCAGTATTTTACAAATTTCACATCTGGGTTCTGGAATTCAAGTATGTCATTGGGGAAATACTCTCTCTCTCTGAATTGGTGTTGACATAATATTATTTCATGTCTCGGTCTTTAAATTAGACTCGCAAGCTATCAAACTAGGGAACTAGTTACTCTCTGTGGTTCTGGGAGACCTACCGTTTCAAATTTTTGTTTTGGAACATTTAGATGTGTATTGCTTCTGGGTTTTGTGGTGTTTGTCTCAGCTGTTCTGTATGCATGTTTTGTGTGTATTCTTTGTAAAATCTAACTTTTAGATTGGATACCAATAGGGGTCATTTTGGAAAAAAAAAAAATCCGTTTTATTCAATTTCAAAATTATCCGATGTGCTGTTGTTAATCAACCTCAACTCTTCTCGTATAGTGTTATAATATTCTGTATAAAAGTTTTCGTTTTGATCCATGGCTAGTACTGCAGTCCTCTCATGTTTTACTTCAAAATGTTACAGAGGATTTCTTCCTAACAAGAAGAGGCACGGTAATGGATAGAAATGAAGTAGAAGCAGATGAGAATCTTACGCCACTACCTTCCTCATCTTCAGTTGTTGCAGTAGCTGTTGACGGAAAAAGAAAAAGCAAGCATATAGTACAATGGTCACTGGAGAAGTTTGTTCCTGAGGGAAATGTTATCTTCAAGCTAATACATGTCCGTGCAAGGATTAGTTCAGTTCCTACACCTAGTAAGCCATGTCCTTTAGTTTCTATGGTCGGAGGATGGGAAACTGTTATGTAGCGTTTGAACACTTTTTTTTCAGCTAACCGACATATGTAGAAACTTCAGTGGAATAAGAAATGTTCAGAAATCATTAACTGTACTTTTCAAAAAAACGTGGGAAAATTTAACTAGTTTAAGTAATCCTTGAAGTGTTGTTCTATCAATTAGCAAAACAGAAGTAATATTCTATCAGTTAATACTATCATCATGGCCAGGATTCCACTAGTTCTGTCTTCAAAAGGTTTCATATAATTTCTGGCACCTTGAAGATTATTAGCATGAGTGAGAGGTCCAGAGATTTCCATTTGAATCTTTGGATACTTGAGGAAAAAGAAAGGGAAATTGTTAACGTTCTTTTGAGAGATTTGATGGATTTTTTCTCCTTCTACTCTACTTTCTCAAGATGCAAACTGACTCATCCAATGTTTAACTTTCTCCAGTGCAAAACTCTAGAAAGATTACATTTGCAATTTTGTTATTGTAAGTTACAGAAAAGAATCAGTGGATGTCACCAAGTAGTTTTCTTCTGACTATCTGCATTGTTATTCCAGTGGGGAATTCGATTCCAATTTCACAAGTTAGGGAAGAAGTAGTAGCTGCTTACATAAAGGATATAGAGTGGCAGACAAGTGAAATGCTTCTTCCTTATAAGAAATTGTGTATACAGAAAAAGGTCAACATATCTTGTGTTGCGAAATTTGATCTAGAATAGATCCAGGCATAGGATCTTAACTTGCTCTGCTCTGGCTACAGGTAGAAGTAGATGTTATAGTGATTGAATCAGATGATGTGGCAAATGCAATAGCTGTGGAGGTTGCTAAGCATGGTATCAACAAGCTTGTTATAGGAGCTTCATCTCGTGGCTTGTTTACAAGGTATTTACTTGGCGTGGTTTACATCCTCTCAAGTATCAGATTTTCATTTTATAAGAATAGGTTGGAAATATCCCTCTAATTTCTTGTTTGTATATTTCGAAGCTCATTATTCATCTGCATCATGATTGCTCTCGTTAACAAGATGTTTTTTGATATTTATAGGAAACTTAAAGGTGTATCTTCTAGAATCGCAGTATGTGCTCCAGAATTTTGTACAGTCTATGCTGTTTCGAAAGGGAAGTTGTCTTCTATACGCCCATCCAAAATAGAAACAAACGGAAGCATTAGAGATGATAGTAGTGAGACAAGTTGTTCTACTACGAGTTCATCAAGCTACACTTTCAGTTCACAGAAAGGTATAGGCACTTTACATAAATTCTGAGCTACATCTGCCAATTAAAGAGTATGGTATAGAACTTTTTTTCCCTGGGCTGTGGACTTCTTTGTTTCAGAAGGTTATTTACATTCATACATTCACCTAATTTTTTAATTTATCAATCAATTTAGTTAATTTTGAGCATTCACTTAAGTTTGTTTCAATAATTAGAATAGCATGTCATCAGTTCTAACTGGGATTTGGGATGTCCTTGTCTCTCTATAGTAGAACTGAACTTTGGAAATTCATTACTATTGCATACATTTTAGTTCAATAAGTTTGATTCTTGGCTCCTAATCTATACAATGATGTATTGGCATATAAAAGATGTGACACCTCTCTTCTGTTTTCTGGCATGCAGACCATGGTTCAGTTGCTTCGAACTCTCATTTCGATTCTCCTTCTCTACCAATGCAGCGATTTCAAGCTCTCGCAACTATTAACCAGACCCTTCTTAAGACAAGAACAAGTTCAGTTGAAAGCAGTCATTCTAGATGCCAGTCTTTGGATATCAGGGAAGGGAAGGATGATCTGAGACTGAGTTCCTGTGCCACTAATGCAGATAGTGGACATGCACTGAGTCGGACCTCTAGTTGCAAAAGCTTGCCAACAGATAATCAGTCATGGATTTCTGATCAAGCTTCCACCTCAGACATGCTCACTGAGTATCTGTCATCTGAGAGCCAGGTAGCCTTTTCAAATTTCTTTTGACTTTATATGGTGCTTGTCACTGTATCATAGATAAAGGGTGTTTTGGCATTGCTACTGAGCAACATGTCCAAAAAGTTCCCCCTGGAGATTGACATTGGATCCTGCATCTGCTTTGGACAAAGATTGTATTTCTTTTCGGATTTGAATCTTTATGTGAAATAGCTTTATCATCTAAAGTTTTAGGACATAAAATTCCCATTAATGAGTATCACGGTTAGTGCAAGCCTTTTTGACAGTTGGTATGTTTTTTTTTTAAACATACAAGCATGTCTGAGTTAGGAATTGATAAAGAATGTTATTTTACATTTCTTTACCTTTGAGCAAGCAAATCCAGTAGCGGAAGAAGGCAGATGGAGATAGTCGATGTAACTGAGCCTGAATACTGTATGGTGATTGAGAAGTCCTAAACGCCCTCTGTTGACTAATAAAAGACATTTATCTAAATCATTGAGCAAAAAGCGTTTCAGGAAGGCTGAGTATAATTCCCTTCACATATAATCATATACATATACATATCCATCTTAGCATACATTCCGAAGTTTATAAACACTCATTTGTATTTCTGAAGTTTCATGTTGGTTTTCACTTATATGGGCAGGAAAATTTTAATTTTGAGCTAGAAAAGCTAAGAATTGAACTCAGACATGCCCGGGGAATGTATGCAATAGCTCAAAGTGAGACAAATGATGCCTCAATGAAGGTAAACGTTGGTTTTCTTTTATTGACCAAAATATCCTTTAAACTGCTGTTTTTCTCTAAATTTTATCTGGCTAAATACTAGAAAATGATTTTCCAAGATCTTGGGTTTGGACCAAACTAGTAGCAGACCCCATGCTATGCACGTGTATAATTGGGCACCTTAAATAAAATAAATATATATATTTAGTTCAACATCCCTTGAACCATCATGCAACAAAGAGAACCTTTTAAGAGAATCGCCAATGTTAACACCTTGATCTCCAAAACTTAGTTGGGCACGTTATTCTTTTCTCCTCTTACTCTTCTTATGTTTGTACATTAATAATGTGCCAAATAAATTATACTCATAAAAAATAATAAATTATATAATTTTTTAACTTCTAAATTTAATAACCTTTACGAATCCATTGGTTACAAAAAGGGTGCAGGTTATGAAAACCAGAAGACTTGTTAGATATTGTAATAAATTTTGTAACAAAAGTTAAATGCTACATTAGAGTTTAAAAAAACGGCATCTTCAGATTTTATCCAAAATCATGGGAGAGAAGATGGGAGATGTTGACGTGGATGAACAGAAACAAAACTCATTAAAGACTACTGCTTCCATAATATGTATTGTAGTAGATTGGTGAATTATAGCAATAGATATTTATTTGTTACATTTTGTCTGTCCATAATCTTCTCTTTCCTTTCCTTCTCCTTTCAAATGAAGTAACATGCAATTGTATTGCTTTGATCAGCTAAACAATCTCAATAAATGCCGATTGGAGGAAGCAATGAAGCTTAAGGAGATCAATCTCAAAGAGGAGACGGCCAAGAAATTAGCAAGACAAGAGAAAGAGAGGTATGAAGCTGTGAAAAGAGAAGTCACACACGTGAGACAATCTGCTGAAAGAGAAACATCCCAACGAAAAGAAGCAGAGATGAAGGCTATTCATGATGCTAAAGAGAAAGAGAAGCTCGAGAATGCTCTTGTGGGCCCAGTGCAGCAATACCGAAAGTTCACATGGGACGAGATTGTGTCTGCCACCTCATTCTTTTCTGAAGATCTTAAAATAGGAATGGGGGCATATGGATCAGTTTATAAATGTAGTTTTCATCATACAACTGCAGCAGTGAAAGTTCTTCACTCTAAAGAGAGTCCCAAGACTAAGCAATTTCAGCAGGAGGTATAACAAAATTGTTGGTAAAATGTAAACATATAATTTGTTAGTCATGCATGCATGCTTGCACATGCACACACATGCACATATATATTGGTATATGCGTATTAAAAGTGCACATTAAGATATTTGTGTTTTAAATTCTATCTATGTGCTCTACCATTATTGAGTGCTCCGCATGGCTTTAAAGGGGAAATTCTGTCTATTCCATGTTACTGTAGATAAGGTGCATGGTCTTTCATGTTGAAGTTAAGATGGTATTCTTAACGTTTTGCTCAATAGATAAAAATAGCATTTTCAAGATTAATCCTTGTACAGAAATGTGCTTATATAAAGTGTGACGTTTTAGCCTTTGATTAACCTTCCCACTTCTACATTTCAGCTGGTTTCCAGTTTATAAGATGCTACTACTTCCAACCAATAATAAAACTAAATAAAGGCAACTTGCCTACTGCTTTCATCTCTTGTGATTTGCTATTATTTTGAATGGAAAAACTGAAAAAAGGGGGAATGTAAAGTTAACCTAACTGAAATATTGACTGAATACTTGCATATGTTTTCTATTGGCTTTCAGCTTAAAATATTGAGCGAGATTCGTCATCCACATTTACTTCTCCTTCTTGGAGCATGTATAGATCATGGTTGCCTTGTGTACGAGTACATGGAGAGTGGTAGCCTGGAGGACAGGTTGCTAAGGAAAAATGGTACACCCCCTATCTCTTGGTTTGAGAGGTTCAGAATAGCTTGGGAAGTAGCCTCAGCGCTTGCCTTTCTTCACAACGCAAAGCCAAAACCAGTTATCCATCGTGATCTGAAACCGGCGAACATTTTGCTTGACCACAACCTCGTAAGCAAGATCGGGGATGTTGGCCTTTCTACAATTGTTCATACAGATCCTACTTCTATGTCTACTTTAAACAAGGACACAGGGCCTGTTGGGACACTTTGCTACATAGATCCTGAGTATCAAAGGACCGGTTTAATCTCTCCAAAGTCTGATGTGTATGCCTTTGGGATGGTGATTTTGCAGTTGCTGACTGCAAAACCAGCAATGGCACTGGCCCATATGGTGGAAACTGCTTTGAGTGATGGACTTTTATCAGAGATTTTGGACCAAGAGGCTGGTAATTGGCCAGTTGAGGAGACAAAGGAATTGGCTGAACTTGGACTGAGCTGTGCTGAGCTTCGGCGCAGAGACAGGCCTGATTTGAAAGATAAAGTACTTCCTGCACTGGAGAGATTGAAGGAGGTTGGTGATAGGGCTCGAGGTTTGATTTCTGGAGTTCAACCTGCACCTCCAAACCACTTAATCTGCCCAATTCTGAAGGTATGTTTGGCAATATTTGTAGCTCCTACTTGGGCAACTTAATATGGTTCTGGTGAACTGAAAAGTTAGGCATAATACTGTCACCCTTTATGCCAAATCTGGAAGCCATCTAGATGTTAATACACAGACACACAAATGAACCTGCACACACACACGTACAATATGTATTGAAAGATGCATTTATGCAGCAATTATAGAACCTCTTGTCGGAAGCTTACTGGGTCATGCATATGTCTGGCTGGGATCATATTTGTTAAAAATCTTTCCCTCCCCCCACGCCTACTTCTATTTTACGTTACCTTTTGAGATTTACTTCATTCTTCTTTTTTCCTTTTTCTTTTCTGTTTCTCCAATTCAAACTGGGATAGATGGTCTTTTTGTGTTTTTCTTTTTTAGACCAGTATATAGCTGCGATTACATTTGGATATTGCTTTTCACCATCTTCATGGGAAGTTCCCTTACAATAATTGTCACTGGTGTGTATTTTTGTTGCAGGATGTGATGTATGACCCTTGTGTCGCCGCAGATGGTTACACTTATGACCGCAGAGCAATAGAGCTATGGCTTGAAGTGAACAACAAATCGCCAATGACAAATATGCCATTGCCTCATAAGAATCTGATCCCCAATTACACTCTTTTATCTGCGATCATGGAGTTCAAGTCCAGAGGCCAATAACATTCTCTATTGGTTATTCAGAATAACACTGAAATTTGTTATTGGGAGTCCCGTGACCAATGACATCTGCCTTGCTTTATAGTTGCGCAAGTTCTTAAGCAATGAATGAAGTATTTGCTGGCACAAGATTGTTCTCACGGGTTCAGGAAAGTGATCAGGATAACGCCTACGATTGTTTCTTTGTAGATTTCTTATTGAAAAATCACTTGTATTTATAACCAAAAGCAATGAAAGATGAAAATGAATACCGAGATGTTAGTGTTTTAACTTGTAGATGCTACTTTTGCATTTGGCGACTGTTTTTGACCGCATATCGTCTCTGATGTGAAATATATTAATGAAAAGAAGCATGGTTGAATATAATTTGGCAGTGTAAAGCATTCATTTATTGATGTCTGAATAGTTCTTATATAATGATATTCTGCAGTGCATGTTTCAAAAGGAACTATCATCTCTTTACCTGAGAAAGAGAAGAAAGCAGAAAGAGAAAAAAAGAAAAAGAAAAGAAGCACAGTTAGATACTTAGCCAATTAATAGTCCTCATTTGCGGCGCACGAAATCCTTAGCCAATTAATGATGTTTTTTCATCATCTAAGTATAAGATGATGATGTCTTACCCACTTCAGATTCCACACTAATGTCTGTCCCCCAAACTTGGTCTCCTGTATGATTGCCTATCACAAAGTATCATATAGCGACCATAAGATCAATTGACAATCCAACCGGTCAGATTGACAGGTTTGATCTCCTTCCTTGAAAACATTGAACTTTTCTTGAACAATGAGGATATATATGGTGTACCTAGTTAGATCAAATATGGTTGTCACATTGACAACTCTTTAAGCAAGGACATTGGAGGAAAAAACACACTCAATGCATTAATTACTCCAATGGCCCAGCATTAACTAAGGTGGAGAAAGCAGAGGTACATCTGACCTAAAGTGGTTAATCTCTTTTAATAGGGTAGTTGTGGTTATTATCAGATTTACTATAATCCCCTTCCCCACCACCTCATCTGGCAGTTGGACACTGAGATATACAGAGAGATAGATGTATTAGGAAATATGGATTGTGGTATTGATTTCTGCATAAGACCTTATTTATGAATTTATATACTGGTAAGTCTACTAAAGATCAGCATTATTCACCAATAAATACAAGTCAGTTTGTGAATTTATCTTTATAAAATTATTTTGTAGGTCTAGGCACTTCTCTTATCTGCAAGAAAAAATTTTAAGCAACCATGACTCGCTACGGCCTTGAAATGGGCTATTAATCAAGAAATAAACACCAATTCTCGCTTTTTGTTACCTGATTAATCAATACACCCTTAGTACAATGTAAATGAATACCCAAATGGCCTTATCATTTAGTTTCGGAGTAATGCTAGATATAATTATAGATCATGCAAGCATTACGCACTCTATTTGAAAAAGAGTAGGATTTACTATTAAAAAATAATTTTTTTTTATGTAGATTTCATATTTATCTATTTTTTTTTAATGGAGTATGTGGTACTCACACACTTGTATCTAACATTTTTCTTTAGGCTTCACCTCATATAATCACCCAGTACACTTTGCAGGTCTAAGTACTTACCTAACTACAAGTATAAAAAATGGATACTTTTTCTCTCCCAAATAAAAAAAAAAATTGTGCCTCCACAGTTCAAAGAACCTGATGGAATCCATAATCTTGAGCTGCTGATGTTTGACAATAAAATGTGAAAAGTGTAATCACCATTTCTATTTCTAGGATCCTTGGTGGGTGGCCAGTGACCAGAAAGTGCAACTTTTGCTTCAACTGGTTAATCTTTCGCCATAAACATCAACATCACCAATACTACGATCCTTGTTGCACAGCCAAAATTTTCAACTATTTTGGATAGAAGTGTACTCATTTATCATATATGCTTTACATATATACATAATCCCTTAGTTTTTAGAGGATCGATATGTCATCGGGCATCCCAAAATCGACCATCGCAACGAGGTAGCAGCAGTACCTAGTTGGATTCTCTGCAAAATACCAAAGTTCTTATTTTCCTATATCTTCAAGCTTCCAGATGATTTGCTTGATATTGGGCCTGACAAAATGAGAAGGAGAACAACAAGTCATAGCAAGCTGAAAGTATTTGAGAATGCGTTCTTCAGTAACCCGGCGCTCATCTTCATTGTTGTTGCTGAGAAGTATGTCTGGACGAAATAAGTCTCCGATCCTATGTCCAAGGACCGCGTTTCTCATGAAGTTAGGCAGAAAGAAATCATCCTCCTCAGAAGTTGGCTTCTCATTGATCGGTTCCTTCCCTGAAAGCAGTTCAAGTAAGATTACCCCAAGGCTGTAGATATCAGTCTCTTCGCTTGCATCTCTCATTTTGATTAACTCAGGAGCTTTGTAGCCCTCAGATGCTAAAGCGTCAAGCATTTCTTGGCCAGCAGTAGTATTCAGCAGAAGGTGAAGGCCAAAGTCTGAGATGTATGGTTGGTAATTGCAATCCATAAGTATGTTTTTAGACTTGAGGTTTCCATGGATTATGGGCTTCTGGAATCCTGTATGGAGATGTTCCAAACCCTTTGCTATACCAATTGAGATGCTATAAATGATGGCCCATTTGTGAGAGTCACCGTTTCCATCTGCCAATGCATATGAAACAGAGTTGGTCTATTCAAAATGTTTGAAATTCAAATGAAGAAAGACAGTGCAAAGTATGCAGGAAAGCTTCTAAATCTAGTTGTTTGTTAAAATGCCGATAGTTCATGCAGACCAAATAGATTCCATCTGAACTGGGGCAAGGAGATTTCGTCAACCTGAACAGAGACTAAAAATTGTAAATAAATGTGAATCTTTTTCGAGGACCCTGGTTTGAAACTTGAGTCGGCCATTCGTTTTCAATCTGATAAAGTGCTCCTATTTCACTTCCCTTTCCTTTGCCTAATCTAAATCAGGGATTGGAGCATTCCAATGGGTTGACAATCCTTTCAAAATTAAGTATTGGTACCAAGATTAGTAAAGCGTCTAATATATAAAGAATTGTCAATGAATAACAAGATAAAAATACCAGTTTTCTGTACTGAGAAACCAAAAAAACTGGGAGAAAAAGGATTATGATGATAAGTTCTGCTGTTCTATACAGCATATGTAAGCGTAATTCAGCTAAGCAAAATTGTTGGATTATGGCTTCTGTTCCCTCATATCCCCTTAAAAGTTACAGAAAAAGGAAGAACACTGACATCCAAGTTTAGTTTCTTTTTCTTTCCATCATTTTCTCGTAAACCGATCAGAATATGAGATCATCACAAGCCATATAGACAGATTACCTCGAATGAATTCGGCCAGATTGCCGCGCCTGTAAAACGGATGAACAAGAAGCTTCTCTCCCCTCAGCCCTGCATAGAATCCTAGAAGAGGCACCAAGTTGGGATGCCTTATACATCCCAGAAGCTGAATCACATCAACAAATTCCTCACCTCTGGCACAGCAAACTGGCCTCAGAAACCTCAGCAGCCTCAACGTGGTGCTCTGCTGCATTAAGGCCTTATACAGCGTGCCATAGTTGGACTTTCCTACCACTTCGCCCGGAGCATCCAGAATGTCACTTATTGTCAGGTCCTGCCCACCATGGAAAGTGATCAAGTCCTCTATCCGAGCCTCAACTCCATATTCCCGGTCCATGTTTTCCATATCTTCACGACCATTTTTCACCGTTCTTTTGGGGTAAAACAAGATGACAACTATGAGAAGTACCAATAAAGCTGTTGAAGTTAGTCCAAGAACTAGTATGAGCATGTGGGTGTTCATCATCCTACCAAAATCCTTCTTATTTTACGTGAGACAAATGAAAAAAAAAAGTATGAAACAACGCATTAGTACATTCTTGGATTGTGAGAATGAGCAGGGAACAAGGAATTAAGATGTGGGCAAAAGGTGTCAGATCGGAAAATGACAGAGAATGGAAATTCGATTCATTGTTGACGGAAAAAGATTTTCATACAGCTGGAAATACAGGACCAGAAGAAGAAGATAGAATGGGGCTTTGCAGTGGTGTGGAACCAATATTCTTCCAAACTATCCGATGAAAAACATCGTCGTCAACGACTCAATTAGTTAGCTACTTTGAGATCCAAGCTGGATGCGTGGCAATTACTTTTGCAGTTACGAGGTAAAAACAAAGACAAAGCAAATATACGCTGGCTCAATGTAGTGAGACAGATCTGGGCATGTGTGATGTTTCATCCGATTAAACTGTTGTGTGTGTTTCTTTTTGTGTCTCAAATTTCTTCATTTTTTTGGGTTTGTGGTAATTAGATCCATTGATGGATGCGTGTGCCTCTTCTTTATTGGATACTGCGGGATTAATACCTTCTTAATCACACAAACCTGGCCCCACTTAAATGCTTGAATGATTAGAGAGCACGCTCTAACAGAATAATGATAATTACAAGTTAACAACCAACGGTTGTTGGTGGTGGTTGACTATTGTTTTCTCTGATTTTTTTATTGATACATTTATTTTACAATTTATTTAACAACTCATTAATATAATTAGAAAAATGATATTTACAGTTTAAAATATGCAATCTTCACATACTTTATTTAAAAAAATAGATAAATTTAAGACACGCATGAAAAAATTATTTGTATGTGTGTTGTTGGTGAAATACACAATAATATAATAAAAATTACAATAAAATTAAAATTAAGACGAAACCAATTTGGACCAAGACATGGAACTCTCGCTTTCTTTAAGGAATTCAAGCCTTCTACAGTGTACAAAATTTCAAATTAACCGGTGCAGCAAAACTTCTCTTACTTGATTCTTCCAGAATACAACAGCCTAACTAATCATCGTATAGTCCAAACCAACTCTGTACAAGTTGTTGAACCCAAAATTCCACCAAAATAACACATTTCTTTTATCTAAAAATATTTTAAAAAATATATACTCACTAAACTTATTTTTCTTATCTCACTTTCTCTCAAGTAGATTATCTTCGCGTACCAACCGCAAGACTACACAAATATATACATATAGATTGTAGACGAAACCGGAAAAGGAATGAAATGTAATACAGAAGCCAACGTTTACAACCCATTAACAACATGTTAAAACACAAAGAAACGGAAACTTTATTACAAGGCCGCTAAAACCAACGTCCAAAAAACCATTAAAGCAATAAAATTGCTTGAAAGCCGAAACGGTACGATCACTTAAAGACAACTCTCTCCAACGGAAATGCTATTAACTACCAACAAATTATGAGAGAATTAAACATAAAAAAAAAAAACAACGGTAAGAAATAAATGTTATTAAAAAATACTAACATGTATCTCTCGTACTTTGGACTCTTAAATTCGAATAAAAATTTAAAAAAAAAAAAAAAAAAAGAAGTTTCGATGAGAGATCGCATCGACTTTGAAATTACCTAGTAATTAATAATTGCTGCACATTCGTAAATACATATATTGTCTGCGTATACTTGGAAGTTAAGATCGTTGGAGAACAGAAACAACAACAGTGTGCAGATTTCCCATTTTTCTAGTGTCGCCGATTGAGCTTCAGACCCTGTCCAGCTTTCCTCCGCTTTAATTTGAAGGCTTCTTGCAAGCAATCGTCAGTCAAGCTAGACTTGATCCCAGAATCTTCAGATATTATGCGCTCCCTTTTTAACTTCATTAGCTCCAGGTTTTTAGCAAGTTTCTCGACTTGTTCAGAACTCTCGGTGATATCTCTATTAAGCTGGAAAAGGGTGGTATCTACTCCCTCTCTAAGCCGAAGTCCAAAGTAAGCATGCGCAACTCTCTTCAAATGATCAAAAGCAAATTGAATTTTGAACCCCGCAGAGAGCAAGGCCTTCAAGTACTTCCACCAATATCTTAGTTGATCTTAAGAGATGTCCAAAATCCTGGTATTGTACATGCTGTCTAAAGTCCCACATAATACAATAAAGAGGCACGTCTTTACCCCAGAAGATAGAGTGGTATCTGCACTGACATCCCCATATTTGGAGAACAAGCTTTCTACGATAGGGACCCAGCTCCGATACACCACGTAATCCCTGACATTTAAAAATCTCCTCCTCTTCGTCCCAAAATTTCATAGATTCTTTGGGCCCCAAAGCAATCTTTTGCTCAAAGTCTATGTAGGCCTCGTCCAGAAAGAAGGAAATATCTGAGCTATCCTGCTTATCATCAGAAGAGTTCGGATCTTGATCAGCACTAGTACTGCTACTCCCTTTCTCTTCAGTCGCTGAAAGCTTATTCAATTCCATAGATTCCTCTCCAGTCAAGGAGTTTGTTATATGATGAAAGGTTAAAGCAGGCTTAGGTACCTCTGCTTTCTGTACTCATACGTCACGGCCATGTATTTCGAATGCCCGTGTCGTTGTCTTTTCGTACATGTCACTGAAAGACGTTAGCAGATCATCCCAAGTTAGCAGTAAATCATGATTGGAGTCCTCCAGTTCGAAATTTTGTCCCGGCTCACTACATGTTTTATCGCCTGAGCATCTTCTGTTTGAAGGAACTCTTTTACCTCCTAGGTTTTCGCAATCACCTTTCTAGCTAGTTTTCCTTGAGGCGTCCTCAGTTCCACATCCCCATATTCTCCCTTCAACCATCGCCCAACCTGATCACAACCATTCGAACGTTGGCCTAGCTAGATGATGGCCATATAAATATATATACAAACATTTTATCAAAAAACAAAAAAAATTATATATATAGAGGCTTGCTAGGTACAAGCGGTTTGGCGTACCAAACTGCATACCAACACTCACATAGTTTTTTTTATTGAAAAAAAAATAAAAGAAAAATATTTTGAGAAAAGAAGAAGGTTTTCTATCTCACAAAAATTATTTGTCTTTAATTCGTACCGTTTCATTAAACGGATGCCTTACATTTAATATTGGTGTGCGGTTTGGTGCGCAAAATCGTTTGCAAAAAGACTTTTCCATATATATACACACACAAGCCTTCATGCTATATAAATGTTAAGAGTATAATCTACTGCACCAAACAGTCCCTAAACAATTGCCTCACAAGACTGTTTGCATGTAAGGAAAGTGAAGCTAATGTGACGGATGCAAATCTGCTGCACTCATAAAATGCAATCACTTGATTGCTGCTCATAACAGGGGATATTGAGTGCCTTGAATGTAATCCCAATAATCATGGGAATGCCTTAATTATTTATTCATTTGTACAATATATATATGTATATGAAAAATTCCATTGACGGTAAATGAAGCACACCTAGTAAAATATTTACATGACATAATTTGATTTGAAAAATCAATTTTAAAATTAAAATCCTACAAATTAAATTTTACCATTTACGTGATGTGGATGACATATTGACTAGAGAATAGAATATATAGTTATATATTTTGAAAGGGCTTTTTATACCCAACCAGTCCAGGCCCAAGCCACCCCACTAAACCCCTTGATAGATGGCTTTGCAGGCCAGAGTGATATGGAAGAAGGCCCAGACAAACCCGAAAAATGGGAAACAGACAATCATTCCTCCAGACTTGGCCCATTAATGAGGAAAGACTAGTTGGGATCCTATCCCCTTTAGGATTGGCTGTATTAAATTCAATGACATACCATCCGGAACAAGGGTGATAATTAAAGTGATAAAAGGGTCTGATAAGGAATTGGATATAAAGGGGAAAAGGTTAGCAACAGATCAAAGGTGACTCATTCGATCACTCACTCACTCTCTCTCTCTCTCTCTACTACTTTCCTTCTTCCTTGGCTTTGCCCGAGAGGTCCTAACTTTGGCATAGAAGGTAACACGGTCGCACCCAGCCACCACTTCTTCCACTCTTGCAGGTACTAGGAGCGTCATTGCAGCTGGTGGCTACCAAACACGCTTCAATAGTTGGCACCTTTTGTGGGATCCAAAATTTTTTTTGTCTAACAGCATCAACGTGCCTTTTGTATGCAAGTCACAACGCGCTCTTGCGTGACCCTCATCCAGGAGTCTACATAGGCAAGCATGGGAGAAAGGGTTGCAAAAATGGAGGAACTTGTGAAAAGATTGACTTCTGACGTAGAGGCCCTCCAGCGAGAGAACGAGGCACTGAAGTAGAAGAACGCTGAGTTCAAGGAGGCCTCAGACCAAGTCGAACCGAGCGTATGGAGGGAAAGTTGCAAAACACTAGCGGGGTGCTACCTGTAGATGAGGAACACAAACGGATGGGCAACAAGTTTCGCAGCCTCATAGACAAGTACGAGGAGATGGCAAAAGGATAGGAGGAACATCCTCTATGGGCTAGCTACTCAGCAGCACAGACCTGCCCCGTAGCGCCAAGGTGATGGTCATCCCACTTCCACCCATATTTAAAGCTCCTCAAATAAAGTTGTACAACCGATCGAAAGATCCCGTCGAACACTTAGAGACGTTCAAAACTCACATGACGCTACATGGATTCCCCGGAGAGATAGCATGCTAGATATTCCCTCTGGCATTAAAAGGCTCCGTCTGGGCATGGTTCGGAGCCCTTCGGTCGGGCACCATCCATAACTTCGAAGACTAGGCCAGCAATTCTTGACACAGTTCATGACAACCTGAAATAAAAAACGGTCGTCATTGTACCTTCTTACAGTAAAGTAGAGGGAGGAGGAAAGCTTAAAGACATATTAATACCGCTTCAATAAAGAGCGGTTGACCACGAACTACCAGGATGAGAATTTCACCCTAGAGGCACTCATGGGCGACCTTTGGCCCCTAAGCGCCTTCATGGTAGAAATTTAAGACCCCAGCTATCCTCCTGGATTTCATAGATCGGGCTGACGACTTCATCAATGCCGAAGATATCCTTCGAGCCTTAATCGCCCCAAGGCACACAAGTGCAGAGCAGGGAGTGAGCGGATCCAAGCAGAGCATCGGCGCAAAGACCCACAAGAAGGAGACTAAGACAAGGAATGGACAAAGTGAGAAAAATGAGATAACAGAATCTCCTCGAGGAAAGCCCACACAAGCATGCACATACAGATGCAGGGGGGAGAACACCCATGGGAGGGCTACGACCGGGATCAAAGAGCTCACGCGTATTGCACCTACCATGAAGAGAAAGGCTATCATATCGAAGCCTGTCAGTTCTTGAAGAGGAAGATTATGTCGTAGATCAGGAAAGAAGTTCGAGGGGAGATGTTTGGGCAACTGAGCGTCCACCACCCGTCGCCTACTAGGCGGGTGGGCAAAGACAAGAAGGAGACGAGACAAGAAGGTTGGAAGAGCAAGAGCTCGAGGAGGAGAAATGTGAGGATAAAGGAAGGGAGTCCACGAAAACGGAACCAAAACAATGTCCTGTTGGGCGAAATCCACACCATCATTTAGGGACTCCCCAGCAGGGGCGCATCTGTATCCGACAAAAAGGATTACGTTCTATGGGCGAGATACAAGGAGGTCTTTAGTGTCAGGAGATCGCCCAAGCAAGCCTAGACACAAAAGACCTTAGCCGTTACCTTTGACGACAATGACTACAAGGGAGTGATCTATCCACACAACGATGCCATGGTGGTGACGATGCTAATGGCCAATTACACAACCAGGAAGATATTAGTAGAAAATGGTAGTTCAGCCAACATCCTCTTCTGGGAGGTATTCTTCAAGATAGGGATCGGCTAGGACAGGCTGCGACAATCCCCCATGCCGCTAAGGGGATTCTCTGGCGAAACTTTACAACCGTTAGGGTCCATAACACTGCCCATCACCGTATGGACAGGAAGACCTACGAGCCCAAGTCTGAGTAGCGAAAGAAAGGAAAGTTGGCCCCTTATCTACTGAAGCCGACAACAGGACAACCAAGTCGGGGCCCAATGAACCAGTAAACCGAGAAGTTCCAAAAAGGGCGAAGGCCCCCTTTTTTCTTTGCATGCAATGACATCCCATGTAGAGCCAATGATGAGATCAATAAGTAACTTATGTGTATGTATATGTGTATGTGATTGAGCAATGCAGCAACCCTTTTCACCACCCAAAGCGGTGGATTTTAGATCCTGCCTAGTTCCTTAGGTCGATGCTCCGTGCTCACACCTTGACGACCATTCGCCACCCAGCACGATTGATTTCAATTTTTCCTAGTTTTTCAGATCGATGCTCCACACTCAAATCTTGACGGTCAAAGGGAGGAACACCTCTCCTAAGTGTACTAATCCTTCCTCACTATCCAGCGTGGTCGATTTCAGATCCCGCCTAGTTCCTCAGGTCAATGCTCCGCGCTTGAATCTTGGTAGTCAAATGGGGGAACACCTCTCCTAAGTGTCACAATCCTTCCTGGCCATCCAACGCAGTCGATTTCATATCCCACTTGATTCCTCAGGTCAATGCTCCACGCTCGAATCTCGACGACCAATCGCCACCCAGCGCAATCGATTTTAGAGCATGTCTGGTCCCTCAAGTCGATGCTTTGCACTCAAACCTCAATGTTCAAAGGAGGAACACCTCTCCTAAGTGTCTCAATCCCTTCTCACCACGCAGCGCAATCGATTTCATATCCCAACTGGTTCCTTAGGCCAATGCTCTACGCTCGCAGCTCGATGGCCAATTGCAACCCTACGTGGTTGATTTCAGATCCTGCCTAGTTTCTCAGGTCAATGCCCCGTGAAGGGGTGAGCAAATGCACTAAGAACGTCACGGAGAAGAAAGCCTGACCGAGTTTTAAGCAAAAATAATAAGAGAAAAAGAAAGAACAACAATGGGCAAGGGAAACATGGATTTGCGACAACACAAGGGGCGCCAAAATTTACATCTATTATGTGTTCAAACATTATAAAAATATAAAGTCTCTCATTCTCAGGTGGGGTGAAAAGTGACAAGTATACAATTAAGAGTAGAAAGTCTAGTTGGGGAAGGCGTCAAGTATCAAGTCACGCCCCAGAGAGTCATGGGAGTCACAGTCCTCCGGGGTGGGCATGAACCGAGCCAAGTCCAGGGTACCAAGGCTATCATGGGGGTTCGCCGCCAAGTGTCCTCTCACCCTCTCCAGCCCTCGGGAGTACCCGCGACCCTAACCCTGGTTATGGAGTCACTTCACTGCCACAAGTTGATCCAAGCGAGTTTTTCATTAACGGTGACAAGCTCGGCTTCCAGAGTCTTCACTGTGCCTTGCAGGACCTCATCTCCTCCTTGAGTTACAAGTGCAACTCCCCCAACTTTACATATAGGTTCTCAGCCTTCTCATTGTCTCTCTAGAGCGCCGCTTTTTTCATGACCAATGTGTCCTTTCTGGTCCGGAGTTCCTCAATGCATGTGTCTAAGTTGCAGCGAACCCACTCAACTTCTGCTAATGAGGCGACATAGCCCAAGCAGCACTGATCAACCTCCTTCACCTCATCCTCCTAACGGAGTGCCCACTCTCGCTCAGAATCCCTCTCTTCCGTAGCTGCCCTTGCGACAAACTTATGACGAGATACCTTCTGCCTTAGCGCTTATTGTCTACATGAAGAACAAACTCATATTTGCAAAGGTCCTTGATGATTTAGCATAAGTGCCCATTTTCGCCCTCGATCTCATTGTAAGCATTCTTGGCACGCTCCAGCACGACCTTGAGCCTAAACATTTCATTGTACACCTATCCACCCAAACTGCATGAGGCCTTAACTTCGTTCTCCACCTCGGCCCGACCGTCCACGACCTAGGCTGCCAAGAATTCAAAACCCTGCCAAATGAGAAACTGTTAGAAAGCCAGAGCACAAAGCCTAAACCGCAAACAAGGCGGGAAAGGGAAAGAAACCCTACCGGGTAGAGCTAGTTGACCATCTCCCTTATCGCCTCAGCCTTAGCCCCATTGGTACCCATTCTCCAAGGGGGAGATGATGAAGTGTCATCTCCGCTCTGGGGTGTCGAGCTTCCATGAGGCTCGAGAGCAAGGGTTCAAGTAGCGTCAGACCCATGCATCACAGCGGGCTTCTTGGTCCCAACACCGTTGGTCATCCCCTGTTCTAGCCGTGAAGAAAGGGGCACCCCTTCCATGGAGTTGGCTAACCAGGAAACTTCATCAGAATCAGCAGCTGAAGGGGTACCTTGTTTGACTAACGATCTGGTCAAAGGCGAAGACGCCAATAACCCATCCTCGTTCAGCATCATGAGGTTGTCGCGCAAAAGGCCCTCAAGAACGGTGGGCTTGGGGAACATCACACCCACAGAAGCCACGATTGAGCCAGCGCTAGAGGGACGCGGGTCATCACTATCGCCACCCTAGATGGTCCCCTTTGGTTAACGAGAAGCACCACCTAGCACTAACGAGGCCTCACGATCGACATCTCCCAAGACAGGGGTATGCACGGGCGCTTCTGGGCACTCGACGAGGACGGTCTCCCTAGGAGCACCGAAATTTGAATGTTGTAGGGCTTCAAGGAACGTCGCCTCCAACTCCTCCTCGTCCAAGTTAGGGCTAACCCCCCCCCCCCACACAAACCATCAGCAGGGTGGAACATCTTGGACAGACAGAGGTGCGGACGTCGCCTCCGAGAAGACGCTCCAGACTGCCTTAAATCATTGTCGAGCCCCTCCAAGTCAAGGGAGGTCATTTTGTCCTCCAAACATGGTCTCTTCATTGCCCCCCACCCCTCGGGAGAAGGTCGCTTCTTCTCTCGTGGTGTTGGGTACGCCTTTAGTCACGGTCCACTGCATGAGATCGGTTAGGTGTAATAAGGAACCAAGCAATATTGTCCTCGATCAAGAGAACGTCGGTCTCGACATCCTCCGAGTGCTCCTGGACCCAGGAGTACACCAGTTGAATGCGAGCCCGTTCGTGCTCAGACAGGTCAATCCCAATCTTCCTATCATCGAGAATAACTCCCCAATTGGATCAAACGAAGAATTCCTCGACAACAGCTTCTCCAAGCAGAATTCTCATCCCTCACCCAACACGAAGAAAAATTTGTTTTGCCACCACTTGGCGTTGGAATGGTGCGCCTCAAGTAAGGCAAGTCAGAACTTGAGACGAAAGCGGAAACTACAAATGTTTACCTCCAATGTCGAACCGTGTGGGTGAAAAGAAACTCCCGGACAATCAAGTCTAGATACTCCTCTCTGAAGAACTCTAAGATTATGTGTCACGCCACGCAGCAGGACATTAGGATCCTCCATGAGTTGGGGTGCATCTTAGCTGGGTCCTGGCCCAGGAAGTCCAGGACGTCACAAACCGAATGGCAGAAAGAAAGCCTCACACCATGCGAAAACATGCCAACATATAGGGCCACCTTCTCGACATTACCATCAAGATCGACTGCCCCCTCACTAATAGCTGAAACCTCCAAGGCCACGGAATTTGGGATTCCATATGAGCTGCACAATGTGTTGAGTGCCGCAAGGTTGACAACTGTGGACTACCCATGTCCATCGTAGGAGGGAAAGTCATGACGAGAAGTGTTATTGGAGGCCATTGAAAGCAGATCTAAGAAGCGGCAGCAAGAGAAGAGTTGAAGCTGATGAGAAGGACAACGAAAAAAGGGAAGCAGGAATCAAAAAAGGAATAAAGACCATTCCAAGAGCAATAATGGATAATAAATAGGGGAGAGGCGATGGTTCAAGAGCCCAATAGGAAGACTGAGGGAACATGAGAATGCGACGGTTACGCTAGTTCCCGAGACATAGAATCATGCAATAATAAAATAAATTTAAGAGGGGAGCAAGAGTGTGCGAAAAGATAAAATTCCTACCATGCCCATGTGGCAAAAATTTGCGAGGTACTAGAAAGGGATTTTTATATCCAATCGGGCCAGGCCAAGGTCAACCCACTAAAGCCTACAATCGATGGCTTGGCAAGCCATGGAGTGATAAGGAAGAGGGCCCAAACAAGCCCGGAAATGGGAAATAGATTACAATTCCTCCAGACTCGGCTCATTAATGAGGGAAAGACTGGTCGGGATCCTGTCCCCCTCAAGATTGACTACATTAAATGCAACGCCATACCATCCGAAACAATGGTGTTAATTAAAGTGATAGAAGGGCCTAACGAGGGATTTAATATAAAGGAAAAAAGGCTAACAGCAGATCGGAGGTGACTCATTCGATCACTCTCTCTCTAGCTCTCTACTACTTTCCTTCTTCCTTGGCTTTGCCCAAGAGGTCCTAACTTTAGTTTAGTATCGGATGTGACACTGTCACACCCAGCCACCACTTCTTCCACTGTTGCAAGTACCGAGAGCATCGTCGCAACTGGTGGCTATAAAACACGCTTCAACAATAATGGTTCCATAATCTGCATTCTATTAAGTTGAATATATACAAAAGGTTCCTTTTATTGCAATAAATAATAACTAATAAGAAATATATACACACAAATATACATGTTATGTAAGTATATATGAGCATACCTCAGAGATGACACACGAGATGTTAGCTACAAATAGGCATGATGCGCAGTAATACAAGGGTAATCGTGGATCTCTTTCTTCCTCACAAGCATCACAGTAGAATTCGTCGTCTGAATCATCTCAAACGGGGGATTCGGTAAGGGTGAGGGAATCGAGATGACATTTGTGTTTGATTGCATATGGTAATGGACCACATCGTAGATGGAGATTGAAATCGCAGCGATGACAACGGAGAACCCAGGAATCACAGGGTTTGTCACAGGCATTACACTTGGCTCCAAGTCCTATCTTCTCGACCAACAAGAGAAGGTGTTTGTGACCTTCATATTTTATAGTGGGAACTAGCCCAGTGCATTCAGCATGCAAGTTAAAATCACACAGCCTACACATGTAGGTTAAGCCATTGCAATCGCCGTAGCACAAATCGCATGGATATACTACTTGGGTTGAATCTTTACCCGTTGGCCTTAAACGCAGGGTTAGAGGGTGGTTTGTGTGAAAGACGTCAGAGATCTTCGGAGGAAACCTAACACAAGATTTATGGAGTGAAAACCTGCAGTGATTGCAGACAGAAGTTGGTCCTGAGCAGTTTGTTCCACAAGCAAAACAGTAGTCTCGGTCACTGCAATCAAAATTCCGAATGAGAAGGGGGTGCTTATGGCTGAAATGTTTGATCTGCATTTGGTCTTCCGATTCTAGGATGGTCAACAGAGCACATTCAACATCAATAAAGAATAAGCACCGCTCACAATGTTAACAAATGCCCAGCATGCTAGTGTCACAGGCTTGGCAATGAAAGGAATTGACCCGAGTTCGCAGGGTGAGAGGGCATGGATGCCTAAAGTTTTGGATCTCTTGTGGGCACTGGAACTCAGCACAGGGTTGGTGAAGAAAGATGCCACAAGGATCACAACCATAGCAAAGACCCGAGCAGAATTCCCAACATATGAGGCATCTAACGGGATTACCATAACCTTTCTCAACCATTGCCAGTGGATGCAAGTGAGTGAAGTGTTGTAGTTGCTTACAGCCTTGATCTCCTACAGTGAGCATAAGAAAAGCACAACCAATATCCAGGTAAATATCGCATACCTCACAGCGGAAGTAGAAGCCACTGCAAGCTTTGAAACAAGCCCCGCAAGCAAGTGAAATCTCCGCATCAAAGAGTAGCGTGAGAGGATGTGGGTGAAAGGGATTTTGGAACTCTCTCGGAAGCTCTGCGCATGATTTGTGCAGATAGAAGGAGCATTCCGTGCAAGCATAGAGTAGAACGGTGCAGATTTTGTCGCACCCTTTGCATAACTTAATCTTGTTGCGGTACTTTCTTCTGAGTGTTGTCGCACTTTCGATGAAGGTTAGCGGATGCTCATGACTGAAATATTCAATTATCTCCATATCTCCCCGGCCTATCTGCTTGTTTGTCTTCTCTTCAGAAAATATTTCGAATTATCCTAGTATGTTCATGGTAAGTTCCTCATCCAGTTTGTTCTTGGCATATTTATCCGTATCAAATAATTATATTAACAAATGGTTAACACGAGAGCGCGAGTCAACGCACTTGCTTTCCAGGTCCATGGCCTTTCTACTTTTGGGTCAACGTCTTTATGCTCATTTTTGCTTTTATGTATATTCCTAAACTGTGGCTACATTCATTTTTGCTTTTATGCTCTAGTCTTTCGTGAAGCGCATATAGAGAAAACAACACCAGCATAACTCACTTGAGGAGACCGGTCAGATAAATTTACAAAATAATGTATTAATGTGATACATCAGATTGTAAAGTTCTTTTTTATACTAAAAATAGATCTGACGTATCATATCTAATCATATTAATTTGTGAGATTATTTTATACATAGCACTTGGCTTACTTCAAATGCTTGGCTTATTTCATTCAGTTCCTTGTGATGATTTTTATATGAAAAATGCTATATACGACCTCATTTTATTCCTATCTTATTTTGTTAATGTGGCATTAGTCATCAATCCTTAAATTTGTTACTTTTGATAAGTTAAAAAAAGGAAATAGATCTGATGGTTGATGAATAACACCACATCAGCAGAGTGTAATAGGAGTGAAGTATATAGCATAACTATTTTTATTAAGGTCATAAGTATTGCAAGAACATCATCAAGAAATATAAGATAGTTCCTTGTTAAGAGAATTGGGTGTTAAGAGACTGACAATCTTGCTCTAGAATTTTAAACAAACATTTTGAAATACACATCAGTATATGTAAACCAATTATTACAGCCTCAATAGCCGGCACTGACTGGTTCCACCAAAATTCAATGGCATCCTACTTGCTGAACCACTCGGTGAGAAGATTAATGAAATGGCAAAATCAATCATATTCCTTTATAGAAGGGCTTTACAGCTATTATCAAATGAAGATATATATAGGATTTTCAGCAGGAATTACTTGTGAAATTGAAACTTTCAATTTGACCCATGGAGTCTCACCTACGCCCCTTCGAATTCAACTTCTCTGTCTCTAACGAGGTAAACATGAAGTTCCCAGAAAGCATAGCTTCTTTGTCTGCACATCCAAATTCCACAAGTTTGTCAAGCGAACAAACTAGGAAACATATTAGTGAAAACATCCAATAGGTAACAAGTTGGTGCAATTTTCAAAGGGAATATACTCAAAAATCAGAAATACCAAGTGCATTGCAGGAAATAGAATATCATATGTTAAGGGGACGTGTGGGGCAGCAGGGCTCATGTTTTCAAAATTTCTGACCTCCCCCCCCCCCCCCCCCACCCTTTTTTCTCTCCAGTGAGGCTTCTAAAAATCAGAGACTACCTAGGGCAGCCAATGGAGCTCTGGCTATATCATCCGCCCCATCCCTCTCCCCTATTATTATCTCTCTATCCTACTCCCTTTTCATCCCCCTTCTCTCCTTTTTTCCTCTTCCTTTTTTCCCTCCCACGCTTTTGCTGCTGGACCATTTGTCACCCTTCAGCCAAAGTCAGCCACTCATGCGCCTCCTGATGTGTCTCTTTTCCTTAGTAATGAAATTATTTTACCGAGGGAGAAAAAGTGTGCGTGTGTGTTGACACCAAGGAAGCCTCAGAAAGGGAGTTTTTACAACCCATTACCAGGTCAAGCTGGTTTGTTTTTTACTTACCATCCCCCAACAATTTTCATAACCCATAAAATAAAATAAAAAAATAAAAAATAAGTGCGTTGTTCAACTAGTTAGCTATCCTATCTGGTATCAAGCCATCTCCTGACAATTTTTTTTCTTCTCCCTTCCTAATAAAGGGATTATTAAGAGTGGGGGTGGGGTAGGAAGGTTATTCTACCTGTTTGTCTCATGAGTGAAATGTACCAATTGAGCTGACTCAACCATTTGAATATTTCCTGTACTTTAGTTCAATGTATTTTTTTTTTTATATATATATAAGATTGGTTCAATGTATTATATTTATCAAAATATAAATTAAAATCAACGTATGATCAACAATTAATCCATTAGAGATTTGAGTATATAAAGAGACAAAAGATAATACCCTACCAGTTAAGGACAGGCAGCCAACTTCCCGGCGAGCATACCTTGCCATAGCCTGCGGATGTATTCAAATATTCAGTGGCCTGATGCCTTCAATATAGGAGAGAGATATGCTTGAAACATTACATAAAAACAAAATAAAACATAAGCAATTTAAAGAAGAAAAGAGGCAAAACTTTATAGATCACATTTGATTGTGACAACTTTCTCAAACATATTATATTTACACTCAGATTACATCTACAGGCCCCATAGCATATGCAACCGATGCGATAGGCATGACCACTCTATCCATGAGCTACTATTTTTTTTTTTTTATGATGAAGAATCCGTTTTGCAAATGTGACATACTTTTATCCCATTAAACTCCAGACTCGTGTAGCGTGCCCCATCACACAGATCAGGTAAATCATCAACATTTCACTGATGACGTGAGACCCTTAGAAATTGTTTGCATCCAAGGATCCAAGGCCCTTACAACTTGAACCAACCCCTAGGTGTTCAAAGAACTAACTCCTCACCAGGATTTTCTCTGTGGTCAGCAACCACTACATAACTTTTCACCAGTGTGGCATAGAAATAATACATGGGGTAAAAATAGGCATTTTAACCAACTTAAACTTGGAGAATCGCACAAGGGAATGGAAGCAAAAATGAGAACATGCCTGAGCTGTTCGTGATGCAGCATCATTTGGCTGTGATGAACCGTCATCAGAAAATATATTCCTGCAACACAAACAACACTAGTGCAACTGTTAGGAAGGACAAATATAACATTGAACGTCAGAAATGGTGTCCCTTCAACAGCAAATTAGCTTTTAATAGATATTGCACAGTTACTCAGAAGAAGTCTCCAATAACATAGTTTTTATATTCCAATATTGCGCAGCATATTAGTGGAAGCAATTATTAGCTAATACTTGCCAAAACAATTGCTTTTTCATTTTTGGTAAGTAGCAAATAATCCAATGTCATAAAAAGAAAATGTATGCATAGGAGGAGCACATTATATTCACATAGTGATCACTAATGACTTCTCAATTGTCTTCATCAGTCTCTTTGAACAAGAAAATTGAACATAAAGCCACAAACCTTACCATACACCAAAGCAATGAAATTGACAAACATTTTCTGCACCACATAGGGAAATGAGGCTGATATATGTAACTGGCATTAAGTCTCGTGAGGGTTCTAAGATCCGTTTCTGGTTTGACACTTGGTGTCATGATTGAGCCCTCAATAGCATGTTTCCGATTATCTTTCGATAGGCATCTGATCGGTATGCTGCAGTTTCTGATTTGCTTTTTTGTTCTAATGGCTCAATCCAGTGGGATATTTGTTTAACTAGAGCTGTACATGATTGGGAGATTGACGAAGTTTCAGCTTTTTACAGTTTTTTATACTCTTTGAGGCATGGTGGTAATGATGAGGACATGATGTTGTGGAAATCTAAGGCGGGTAAAAAGTTCTCTGTTCGTTCGTACTAAACTGTTGACTTCTCAAAATAGTCCTCCTTTTGCTTGGAAGTGAATTTGGAGGTCTCACGTGCCTTCCAAAGTTGCTTTCTTCAGTTGGACTGCCACCCTTGGGAAAATCTTGACATTGGATAATTTAAGGAAGCGGGGTGTTAATGTTATGGATTGGTGCTACATGTGTAAAAAGAATGGGGAAACCGTGGATCATCTACTCTTGCATTGTGAGGTGGCATGGGCTTTATGGGAGGGCATTTTTTGTAGAACCGGCTTGGCTTGGGTGATGCCTTTGAGAGTGGTAGATCTTCTAGCATGCTGGAAAGGGCTTCATGGTTGCACTCAAGTGGATGCGGCTTGGAAGATGGTCCCTTTGTGTCTCATGCGGTGCATTTGGTTGGAAAGGAATGAGTGGTGTTTTAACAACAAGGAGCATACTTTGGAGCAACTTTGTAATCTTTTTGTGCACTCTTTGCTGTTTTGGTTTTCTGCTTTAGTGACTAACGGATCTTCTGTTCATGAGTTTCTGATGTCGCTTTCCATTTCCTAGAATGTACTTAAGTGTACTTAAGTGTTTTCTTTTGTATACTTCCTATGTACATGGGTTTTGCCTATACATTCGTTTCTAATAAAACTTCTTCTTACGTATAAAAAAAAAGTCTCGTGAATGAGAATCTTATTCTGACCTCCAAGTCACAATTTCTGTATATCCAAGATATTCATATAAACTTTTATTTATTTATTTATTTATTTATTTTGATGGGTGACTTTTATCCAATTAATACCATAAACAGTTGACAGTTCACCATCACCAGCTTTATATATATATATATATATATATATATATTGATAAGAACATCAACTGGCTTTATAAAAAGACGCAATGTGGGTTGTAAGAAAGATCATGCTGCATGGTTTAGGGAGGAGGTTTTATGCTAACGAAAGAGTAAGGTAAAAGGGCATAAGGAACAAGAACTTCAGGAAAGGAATACTAGAAAATCAAATCCATTTCAGCCATGGTAATCTGGATTATCTTTTTCTCCAGTTAAAAATATAAGTGGTAAGAAGACTAAATTGCCCAATAGCAGGAAGGCATAAGAACAAAAAATGTACAATATAATTTATGGGACCAAAAAAAACAGACAACCTTGCCCTAACAGTTGGGAAAGAAGCTAGGATTATTTGAAACTAAGTTAGAACTTGGAAAAAATATAGGTGCAGCAACATAGATTTTCTAAAGCTTTTGGAGAACTGAATATAAATGTTAAAAAAAGAAAATAAAAAAGCCAGTCTTCAGTCCTTTCACTCCTAAATAGTTGGAGAAAAATCCAATCAACACCACTAAAATATAAGCAATGGCAGAACAAGCTGGTGATTTAAGTCTAACCTCCAAATTACTTTTGGCAGCTCATCTGATCTAGCCTCTGGAAGGATTGCAGAATCATAGGCAACGACATTTCCATAGAATATTTTCTCCAAATCCTTCATCCATCTGATCAATAGTAAGTTAACCTGCCATTTAAAAAGTAAATAACCAGTAGGCACAAATCGAAAATGTAAAGCCTACTCAATAATAAAGTACACTTATATTGTTATAGATAACTGAATAATAGTTCAATTACGATCAACCTATATATGCTCCCCTCGCCTCCAATGCCTCAAATGATTTCTACCCATGCAACATCCAAACACAATTAGCCCCAAGAATAATGACTGAACTACAGCAGCACTCTCCCAAAAGAAAATACATGCTGAATCGCTGATATCATGCCATGTTTTCATCTGTTAAACCTTAGATGCCAACAACTGTAGAGCGTAGAGTTATCACCTAAGGAACAGATTCTTTCTAAACCATTCTTTAGGTTCTTTTTTTCCGATAGGTAAGAGTAAAATTTTATTAATAGAAAACAATAAGCATAGCCCAAGTACACAGGAAGTCTATGCAGAATTCCTGGGAAGTCCTCATGTTGTACCCCTCGTTGTCCTTGAGCTAGAATGTATTTAGGTGTTTAAGATATCATCCTACAAAGACCTGGCCACCTTGCAATGTAACAATAGATGATCCAATCATTTTCTTATATTTCCTCCTCCCATTTGGAATCCAAATCATCCTATCCTCCTCCCATTCCTTAGGTTCTTTTGAAAGCATACAAAGGTTGTACATGGATATTTATGACAATCTGATTTTTACCATGATCAGTTATCTGCGAAAACACTAAAGTACTTTCCAATTTTCAGAAGGAGATTAAAACTGAAGATATAAGTATTTACACATACCCCAGCCTTTGAAACTCTCAGCTCCACATCATGATTGTATATCTCATACAAGTACTGCCCAAATTCGACACCTTCCTTTCCCTCTTCTTTCAGGCGGCGTAAGCAAAGCCACATATGAAGTACAAGTAAAGAGAATGTTGTTTTGAATGTTTTCTCCAAGTTAAATACTGCATGTTAAAGACAATAGTTAATGACAGAGACGTAAGCACCTTAGCAGACATTAATATTTGGCCAACATTCATCTAAAGCATACATCAAAAATACAAAATTCAACCACCAAACCATTTTGTGGAAGACCTTAAGTTGTCTTAATTTCCTAGATGACCTTATAAATCACTGAATTAAGGTTTTCAAATTCAAGGACTTTGGTGATTCGGCCAAATGCAGTCAATTGTAAGGTACAGCCAAATTGCATTCTTGATAGAGCAAACATTAACATCTGGATAACATTCATCTAAAACGTACTGTAGAAGATACAAAACTCGACCACCAAACCAATTTGTGGCTTAAATTGTTTTAATTTCCTAGATGACCTTATAAACCACTGACTTTAAGGTTTTCTAATTTAAGGACTTTGGCGATCTGACCAAATGCAGTCAATTGTGTAGGGCACCGGCAAAGTGCATTCTTGATTAGCATCTTGAACAACTTCACCACTAATGAAAAAATTTGATAACCACCTCCCCCCCCCCCCAAAAGGAAAAGAAAAAAAAACTGCTGGGAGGTAACCAGAAAAGCGGAAAAATTATAGAGAATAAGGAAGAAATCTATGATATTCATGAAAATAATGAGGGAATCACCTTCATAAATAAGAGGCTTATCAACTTGCGAAATGATTCGCCGGTATACCACATTTGCACCTCGAATAGACTTGCTTTGTTTACTATAAAACAGCATCAGCTTAAGAATAAAATGCTTCATGCCCTCATACTTTGGTTCTTCAGCTCTTAGGGGAGAGTCCGGGGCCAAAGCCAGTGAACAGGGCTTAGACCAAAACATTCTGTCTAAGTTAATCTGTTGAATAGTTGTTGTGGCTTTCAGTATCAAGCAAAGTGGGCAAAATGAAATTTAAATATATATATATATGAAAAGACATGTGTAGTATTAGCACATGCTATTATATGACACTTGAAATAAAATGGCATTTTTATGGAAAGACTTCAGCGCTCAAGAGCAAAGCTCCTGACACAATTACAAGATTATCAAGCCACTGAAAGTAGCACACTACAGATTACAAAAGTAGATCTCAAAAATCCAAGAGTTCCACAGCCAACATGGGTCGCCTAAAATCCATGATCATAGGAGCTCATCTTCCAAGACCAGGAAAAGTAAAGTAAAACTTAAAAAGAATGACAAAGAAAAAGAATGCACATGTAAATGAAGCCAAAACATAATCACAAGAGAATAGATTCACTAGTAACGATCCAATTTAGGGATCTGTAAATGATTAAGCTCTATGTTACTAAACCCCTTTTCAAATAAAATCGCAGGATTACAACTACTAATTAAATTCTAATCCCAGCCATATATTCACAGAACTACAAAATGGATAGTTCTTATGTCATACCGGCGGTTCACTCGCGAGACTTCTGTCCATGGAATCAGCAGCAACCTTGGCATAGCTACGGCATGAAACAACATTGAAGTCCTTTCCAAATTTCAATTTGTTTTGCAAACCAACTCTCGAGAGATTAGTAATAGTTCTGCCCCATCTTGGCAACATTGTGTGTTTCCTTCAAAGACCCAAACAAGCATTGCTTCAAACACACAGAAATCAAAACTATACACAGAGAATTTGGAAGCACCCTTTGATTCCCAATAAAATGAGAGAAAACAACAAGTAAAATCGTCGTTGCTTTTGTCTTCAGTTTTCTAAGCAGCAAAATGGAAAATTGATGAAGATTAAGCAAACAAATTTAATGAAATGAACAGAAATACCTACTGGAATCAAAAGTAAAGGCTGACGACCTTCTCTGCTTATGATTGGATCGTTATCACCGATTTTCCAATTTTTTTCTCACTTTTTGTGGTGTAGAAAATGGTAACTATCCTTAATAAGTCTTAAACCCTACCACCCCATGGAGAGAAATAAAGTCACAAACTACCATCGGCAAGAGATGGGTGAGGCTCCACGCCGGCATTTCAGTTCCATCCAATTTCACGAGATTCATCCGTATATTTGTTAAATTTTTTGTTTAGGTAGATTTGGTCATGCACCGTCTCTCTTAGAGCATTGGCAATGGTTAGTCTTAACTTTTGGCTATAGTATCAACTTTTGACTAGATGAGTCTACATTGGACTAGCCATCTTAAAGTCAAAATAATAATATAATATTATATATTTTAATAATATTTGACAACTTTTTTTTATATATTTTGCAAATACACTTCATATATTTTAATAATATTTGACAATTATTTTTTTTAGAGATAATTCAAATAAGTAGATCATCAACTTAATTAGCATGTTCAAGAACCTGTGAAAAAAGAGCACTTCATGTTTACATTTTTTTGAAAAAAAAAAAACTGCATTCTTTTAGTCCAAATTCACAAGATTCCAAATTCAAGTCCAAATTCACAAGACACAGTCCACACCATTCACAAAGCACTCGGTGAACAAAGACAACTATTACATTCTTCCCTGCTTTTAAGAAACATAATCCTTGTATTCAAGTATTCCCTGCTCAAGTATTCAATAGATTTGTATTGAGGCAAGGCACCATGGAGATTCTACTTCTCCATTCTTCCCTGCTTTTAAGAAATATAATCCTTCACTTAGCTTCTTAAATGAAAATGGAAACTCTCAAAATGGTCCCAGAGTTTTGAACCAAAAAAAATGTTCATGAAGTACAAAAACAAAATAGCCCCCAAGTAGGCTACTCTTATTAGTTTTGTAGGCTACTCGTATTACTTCTAGAATGCCAAAACGCAATACTCCTATAATCCACCAGTAAAAGAGAAGAATTCTGTTAAAATAATTTTACCAAAATGTTTTTTGGATATTTATAAATGCTCAAGTCAACTCATCAGGTTGTTTAGTCATCTAGTCATGCCAATTCAGCTCTGATGGAAATTGACAAATGAAATGTGCAAGGATAAAGGTAAAGCAGCATTTTTTTTTTGTAAGTGGAAACTCACCAAGGCAGGCCCTTCAAGCCCACCCTGAGGAGTAAACACTGGATATATGACTCTACTTTCCATCACTGTATATCAGGTATTTCAAGTGAACTCCTAGTGCAGAACATACCAAATAGTATCAGATATATGACTCTACTTTCCCACTGAGCGATGCCTAAACAAAGACAAACAGCAACTAGCATACATACACTCCTTACCAATAAACAAAGACAACTATTACATTCTGACACCACCTATCTAGCAAAATGCAACAAAGCAGTTCTCACATGCATAAAGGATAATGCGTGGTACTTAGTCTCCAACATACATAACAGGGCAGCTAGATAACATAAAGTATCATGGCACAACTATAAAATGGCAGCTAAATCATGGAAACTGAAACAACTTATAAACTGCATATGAGCAATCTAAAGGGGCAGCTAAACAGCCAACTCAGTACTTGCAAAAGAGGATTTTTCTCTACAGTCCAAAAACTTGAAAATTCAACATACATATTTTTTTTTTATTCAAACATTAAAAGCCTTTAATATAACAGCCCTCTTGAAGGTGAAAGCAAACCTTAGGACAAAATTGAAAATTCAATATTTGACAATCAATTTTAACTTGTTTTTCATCTGTATTTTCAAACAAACCAACCACAGCTTACAGAAGATTTGCTTTACAAGAGTCAATTAGAAGATGAACAACTAACCAAACTTCTGCTTCAGCCACTAACTCAATCAACGTAAAGGGTAAAATGAACTCATGAGATTATCCATAAATCTTCACAACTCCGACGCTTGAGGATCCAACTTCAGCCATAAGGCCATTGTTAAAATAAGGCAACAACAAAACTGTATCTTCGTACATCTCAATCAAGAACAAGAGAAAGAACATAAAACCAACCAAAGGAGAGACCAGAACTGTGAGTTCCAGGACTGTTTAACAAAATCCTCCACGGAGGCTGAAATGCAGGAAGGTTTAAAATGATATTTGGGGAACGAAATGATATTAACACGATAATAGAGATTAGAAAGGAGAGAAGTAGTGGATTTCTTTTGGGTCAACTGAAAATGTTGCGAGGGTTACCCAGATAATACTACAAGCCAGAGAGAGAGAGAGAGAGAGGCAGAGAAGACTCTGAATCTGAAGGAGAAACAGAGGGAATGAGAAAATGAAAACAAAAAGGAAAAAAAAAATCTAGCTTCATCGGCTTGAGGCGCGACTTCTCGTCGTCATCACGAGGTCTATGTGAATGTGAGAAAATAGAAAGAGAAGAGGGAGAGGAAAACCTACACAGAGAAGAGGGAGAGAGGAGCGAGGAAGAGAGATTACCGTTTGGGCTGGAAGACGACGGCAACGTGGACGATCGACGGAGAGAAGAGGGCTTGCGGGTTGAAGAAGACGAAGCAGAAGGGCCAACGTGCTGGGAGCTTTCGGGAGAAGAAAGAAAAAACGAGGGAAATGGGGTTCTTCGGGATGAAGAAGGAGAACAGAACGAGGGAAAGGGAGAGGGCAGGTAGATGAAATAATAAAATATTTATTTTAAGGATAAACAGTAATTCGTTATGTTTGGAGAGGTTTTGCTATTCATCTTCCCCACACTCCACACTTCACATTTTTTAATATTTTTTAATTTTTTTTTTAAATTATTTATAATTTTTTATTCACTATTCATATAAAAATATATTTGATCAAAAAAATTAAAAAAAAATTAAAAAAAAAAAGAGTGTGGAATGTGGTGTGAATAGTAAGAAGTTGAGTAGAATTTTTGTTCAGATTTACTGTATCTCAAGTCTCGAGATAATTTTTAGTTAATCCAATGTAAATATTTTTTCTTATATATAGCTAAATTATGGGTTTACATTGACATTTAGTTAGGCTATTGTTAATGTTCTTAAAGCATCTTCATTGGTTTGTTAAATTCATTTTTAAATTTTGAAAAAATTTACACAACCTCCTGTTAACCAATATTACATTTCTTTATATTTATCTATTCTATTTAAATTCAAATTTCATATTGAATTAGTTATTTACTCTCTATATAATATTAAAATATTATTAATATAATAATTTTTTATTTAATTTATTTATATCACATTTTATAATTCTATTAATTTAATATTAATAATAATTATACTCTAATTAAATTCATATTAAAAAATTCATATTTCCAAAAAAGGTTGTAACATTTTACTATCAATTTCACTAATATTTTCTCTCTCGTATACCCAAATTTTTGAAATTTATTTTAATTTTAAATCATATACAAATAACGTGGTAATATTTTAAATTAATGTGTAGTTGGAGTAAGAAATTGTCGTTCCCTTTTGTATATCTAGAGAATTGACGTTCTGCATATGTGGTTAGAGTGAAAATTTAATATTTTAATATTTGGTAAATTAATTATAGTTCTTCATCTTTAGCCAACCATTATAGCATAAACCTAAATTATTTTAAATTTGTAAAATTTAATGTAGGATATTTTTGACATAAATTATGTAAATTTTAACCAACCTTCTCATTTAGCCAAGATAATGAGGATACTCTTATACAATTTTTTTTCTTTTATATTATACTAACTTTTTGTTTTTTTATTTAAAATAATATTTTATGATATCAGTTATTTAGAAATCGAAAATAATTTATACAATTTTAGAGTTTATGAGTCATGTAGACTCACGTTATAAGGCATGGGTCCTGCTATGAAAAAACTAGAATTTTTTTTGTGGCTCCTATTTTTTTAAGAGGCTTGCTAGATACAAGTTGTTTGATGCATCAAATCGCATATCGATGTTGATATAATTTTTTTTATCAAAAAAATAAATAAAAGAATAAAAAATTTGAACGAAGAAGATCTTTTATCTTATAAAAATCATTTTTGTCTTCAATTTATACCGTTTCATTAAACGGATGTCTTACATGTTAGTATCGGTGTTTGGTTTGATACGCGAACTCGCTTATAATAAGATTTTTCTTTTTTTTAAATGGAATACGTTGGGCTTGTCCAACTTTTTTTTTTCAGTTGGGGGAGGAGGGTTTTGAACTCCAGACCTCTATTTTGAAGATTAAGATTATGTTTGGAAGGTAAGATGAGAATTTTGTATTTTGTTTTAAAGTTTAAAATATTATTTTTTAGTTTTGAGATTTGAAAAAGTTAAATTGAAATTTGAAAAAGTTGTATTGAGATTTAAAAAAGTTGAATTATTTATTATATTTTATATAGGAATTTGAAAAGGTTGTAATGATGAGATGAGATGAGATGAGATGAGAATTTTATTGAAGATGAAACTTCCAAACATAATCTAAGGATTATGTCAATCAGACCACTGATTTTTTACGGGCTTGTACAACTTAAACATGTATCTAACGTTAATTTTTATAAATAAGTTATTCCTTCAACTTTTCCGTCCATCGATACTAAAGGAAAACATATAGCCTAATCACAAACTATCAAGTGTCATTTATAATTTTTGAAAAAATAAATCAAAATTGTTTAACAAAGATTAATTTTAATAATGAAAAATAATTTTTATTATCCAAAAATTGAAAATAGAAAGACGCTAGCCACCGGTACTGGCCATGTTTTAGCCACCACCAGGGTGGTCAGAGTGGACCGACTTTCATAGTGACAAATTCCCAGCCATCACCGGGTGGCCAAATCTCAGCCACCACATGGGTGGCCGTGCTCGGGAGGGGTAGTTTCCTTTTATGGTAAAATTCTTAAGAAATGTTACCTTACTTGGTACAAAATCAACAATTATACGTATTATATTATTGTGAATATTTATTATTTTTAGACTTTATACGTAATGTTTGAGGCTCACTTGTTATACAGAGCCGGTTTAATCAATCTCACTTATCGAGCCCTGAACTTACATTTTATTGTAAAAATTCTTATTTTGCATATACTATTATAGAACACGTCAGTAAGGAAATTTAGTGGACACGCGAGAGGGTTAAAATTAGTGTCATGGAATAAGCGACAATGTCTCGTTGAAGAAATGCGTGTTTTAATTTTCCTTTACAATTATTTAGGTAGAGAAATATTTTAATTATAAAAATAAATTATATAAAAATAAATTCACAAATCAATATAGAATGATTTGATATATTAGATTGTAAATTTTCTTTTATTGTATAGTAAATTTAACGTATCATATGAAACTATATCAATTTGTAAATTTATTTATATAATTTTTTTTCAGACCCTCTTTTGGATGGTTATGCCGTTCTCAGTCCTTCAACAGCAACAAATAACAAATGGACACATCAACAATCCACATCTAAATCCCACGAACTACATTACAGGGGATAGCAAAATCAAATACGTTAGAAAAATAGAAAACATATTCACTTAAGTGAAATCCCTTACACTCTACTGCACCTCACACTCCACACCGTCGCACCTTCCCAGTCCGTCATAGCCCGGCAAACCTCCCCAACCTGTCGCAACCTAGCGAATCTCTCCAGCCCGTTGCACCCTTCAGCCCGTCGCACATGGTTTGCTTACTGTCCACTAAATTATTATTTTTTAGATTCAGATTCTTATTTCATGTTTCCGAACTTCTTGTTTTAAGTAGGAGATCCTATTAAATTCTTGTTTTGAGAATTCACTTTGTGTGATTTTTAGGTGAACAATGGAGATGTTGGTCTAGATATGAGTGGGTTTGATGACCAGTCTATATGTCACACTGATGTGAATCCTTTTCACATTTGTCTCCTCAGCCATGACACGAAGAGGGAGTAAACACAACTCAAGAGTGGGTGGGGCTAGGACTCGAGGGAGGGAGTGGTTCCTAAGAGAGATAGGGGGAGAGAGGGGGGGGGGGAGGGAAGGGGAAGGAAGGAGACAGAAATGAAGAGTTTCTCTGCAATGTGGCCACAAGGTTTGAAAATTGAGTGTTTACTTGGCACATTTTCATTGGATGCTATTTTTTAGAAGAGAAAAGTTACAGAAGGTTCTCAAATGATAGTATGCATTTATGTTATGTGAGAAAACTCAGTTTCTAAATTTAAGGAAGTTTAAGTCTATTCTAACTACCTATTATTTAGTTATTTTTGGTTATGTCAATCCTAGAAGAAAATTTTGGAGCATGACAATATTGTTCATGAAGAACTTGATTTTTCGAATCATTCAATGTCTAAAATGTTGTGAAAAGATGTGTGTTTATCATTTTTCAAAAGTGTATATATATATATATATATATGTCCGGCTTTCAATTCTTTTTAAGAGAACTAATTTGTATAAGCTCAAAATAGATAAGTGTATGTTTGAGATTGTGATGAAAAATATAGCATATAGTTTTAAGAGTTATAGTTTATAACTTAAATAATAAGTTCTACTATTAAAAAATTATTAAATGTTGAGTAACTATATGTTTAAAATACTTTTTAAACATGTTACGTTTGTTTAAAAATAAATTTTAAAAGTAATTTTTGATTTAAAAATTACGATTATTTGAATTTTTAAAGATTATAATCATATTTTTAAAAGTTGTAATTATTTGAAAATTTTATGGGTATTTTCATCCATTAACAATTTTTTTAAAATTCAAATTACGTTCAGCATTATCCAGAAAAGCACATTTTTGCTTATTTGAGATTAAACGTTCTTTAATATGTAATACTCAAACAATTTAATTTTTTTATTAAAGAGTTTTTAAGACTATTTAAGTACTTTTTAAGACTTCTACCGCAACTCCAAACAAGCTCTAAGTTTTGCACAAGTCTTTGTAAAAAATTGAACTTCACTTTCAAAAAGTGTAAAAAAAAATTTCTTTATATTTTATTAGTGAAACCTATTTTTTTACAAAAAAAAAAAAAAAATTGCATAAAACTTATTTATTTTATACTTATACCTAGTGTTACTAAAGTTTTAAAAATATTATTTGAGGATAGCATGTTTGCCTTTGAAGTGACCAAGTTACACCTCGTTTATTATTTCTTTTCTTTTTTTAAATAATACACGTAAAGTTATTTTATAATTTTTTATATAATTATTTTAAAGTTAGAATTAATTTTATAAAATAACTTGTAAAAATAATATCGTTCTACATAAAACATTCGATTTATATCATTATTTTTTATAAATACTATAAGAAATTTTTACACATCTTTTATTTAAGTCTCGTTTGAATAGTGAAAATATTTTATCTCATCTCATCATTAAAATTTTTTTAAATTCTCACATAAAATATAATAAATAATTTAATTTTTTAAATCTTAAAATAATAATAATATTATAAAATAATATTTTAATAATATTTTTTTCAATTTTCAATTTTCAACTTTCAACTTTCAACTTTTATTTTAATTAATCTTATATCAACTTATCATCTAAATGACATTTGTCACTTTTATTATTATATTTAAAAATATATATTTAAATATTAAGATACAATGTAAAAAATGATAAATTACGTATCGATTGTGTAAAATAGAATAACACACAATCGTGGGTCCGTGGCGATGTTACCTTGCGCCCTTGTGAAGCAGTACTTAGCACTGAGTCACCGACCTTTAAGGCGTGAACACCGTTCACACTGAGAAACGGTCACGTGCATTGTTGTTATCTATGGAAATGCCGTTTGAGTAATATTACGTCTAGTTGTAAAAATATATAAGGATTATATAATTATTTTGAAAAAGAATGAAAATTTATTATTAAAATAATTAATTTTTTTAATGTAAATTTATATTTATTTTTTTTTTGAAATAATTGTTCAGCTCTTAAGTACTTAGTTTTGGTTTATTTTCAGAAAATATCTCATCTCATCTTATCTCAATTTCATCATTATACTTTTTTCAATTTCAATATAAAATAAAATAAATAATTTAATTTTTTTAAATTCATCTAATTTTCTCTCACCTAATCATTATAACTTTCTCAAATTTTAATATAAAATAAAATAAATAATTCAACTCAATTCATCTCATCTCAACTCATCTGAAAACAAACGAGGCCGAATTCAAATATCATTTCTCATGAAAAAAAGCTATACAGGATATTAGGATTATCTGATGCGTGACGTGGTGACAACGAATTAGCCCTTTCAGGCTGTTGTGTAGAATCAAAGCACTGAAGCCAAGCCTTCAAAGGCAAAGGTTCTCACATCGTCAACTTCTTCCTACGTGTCTTACATATTTATTTATTTTTATAGGCTCCTCCTCCCTACGCTCTCTTCGCTCCAAGCTCTCTCTCTCTCTCCCCAGTCCCAACAGGCAACCACCTTTCACAGCCAGTTTTCTTTCTCCTCGCTATCTCGCACTTTCTCTCCCGAAAGTTTCCCTGAAGCTCCACCTGCCAACGACACTCTTCTTCTCCTCACTGAATCCCCGACTCGCTTCCGTTTCCCGAGTCATCTTGATCAATGCACTTCAGCTCAGCTAAGCCGAGCGGTGGATTTACTATGGAAAATGGTTCCGTAGAGAACGGGGTGTGCTCCTCCGAATCGGTTAATGGAAGCCGCGACATCTGGAGCTGCAAGGACTCTGATTCTTTGTCCGTTGATCATCTCGTTGTCATGGTTCATGGAATCCTCGGCAGGTCAGCCTCCTTTTATATTTATTGTTATTCTGATCATTTCAGGACCTGGAATTTCACGGGATTCTGTTTTTTTAATTGTGTTCGATGGTAGCTTAATGAATTTTATGCTATTTTTCAATTTTTTTTTGCATTAGTTTTGAAATTTGTTTGAGTTGTTATTTTTCAAAACTGACGGATTTTGCTGTGTTTCTGCTTATTTTGGAGTCTTTCGGGTGAATTTTAATTTTTTTCCCCGTTGCTTTTGTTACTATTTTTCTCCTTGACTTTGAAACTTCATTGATACTGTAAACAGTAATTTCCGAATTTGAAAAGATTTTCTCCAAACATGTTATTTTTGTTTAAACTATAACTTCGAATTTCAACGTTTAGTTTTGCACGTGTTTAATGTTTTATTTTGCGCGTCATTTTTGCATACTTGAAGTTGAACAGATTCTTTGATTATGTTCATTTGGAAAGAGAAGTTCAACGCTGACTTTGCAATCCATGGTTTCGTTTTCCTATTTATTTTCTGAACCAACTAGATTATTTAGAATATGTATTAAATATTTAAAGAATCTTGCCAGGACTTTGACTCTCTGGCAGTTTTGTTGAGGAAGTTGGAATTTTTTGCTTGTAAGTTTAAAGTTTTGTTTCTCTCTTGAATTTATATACAGCATGTAATTCAGAGATTCCGGTAGAATCTTGTTCTGTAACTTATTTATTTGTGATGGCTATTTCTTTTGTTTGTGATCAGTTTGAAAATAAGTTGGCTCTTTGTATATAATACAACCAAACCAACCTGCTAGGGGTTGGTATGGTGGACCTTTCTGGTTTTTCAGTTTGGGCAGTGACAATGTGGATCATTTTGAGCAAGAGGTTATTCATATGGACCTTCAATCTCGTTCTACTTTAGTAGTTTATCTGAGTTTTTAATCATTTAAGCCAAAAATACATATCTATCCATTAGATTATGAACAAATGAGAGATGTTAATATTTTTAATACATATCAAATATAAATTTTGGGTTGGTTCGGTTCTTTTGGTTCATGAAAATCCAAACCTGCCAAACCAACATGTGAACCCAAGAAAATCCAACCCAAACATGTTGGCTTGAGTTGGGTTACAAGGGATGATGGTTTGAATGCACACATGAACCCAACTCTACTAAGTGATACTGGAAAGGGAGAGTTGCTCCTTGAATTCAAGTTTGGTCATTTGCAGAAGACAGAAACATGGAGCTCCTATAACTGGAATTATACCAATGAACAAAGTAGGAACAACATAAGCAACCCATACAATGCTTAATGCTCTTGCTATCTGTTATTGCATGTAGTTTAAATTTGTTCAATTGAAATTCATTATTTTCTTTGCCTTCTCATATTTTCTCAGCACTTACTTGGAAACTCTTTCAGTTTTGTAGATTGCTGATGGTGGTTTTATATGTGCTTGTACAGCACCACAGATTGGAAATTTGCAGCAGAACAGTTTGTTAAAGTGCTCCCTGATAAAGTGTTTGTTCATCGTAAGTGTTAGTTTTTATATAATGCTGTCAAATTTGAAAAACAAAATTTCTTCTCCATCGTCTTTTGGCTTGTTTCATGGGGTTTTAGCTGAATGTTATTTTTCTGTGATAATCTTTTGGCCACTACACTTCACTTAAATGCTATTGCATTCGTGTATGGAAGATTGTATGAATTATACGGACAACTAAAAAGCGGGACAGAGATCATGAATGTTATCTAAATTTAGAGCCTGAAAACGCATTATACGTGGTGTTGGAATTGGGATATATTTGGTGGGTTGTCAGGCAATGCAATTTATTAGTCTTGATCAGGATTTGTTAATCATGCCACTAATTGGAACGGGGGCATCATACTACCAATATATCTATAAGGTTTTCAACAGTTGAGTCTACCAAGTCCTAGTAACGTCACCCTCCCAAATTCTGGTGTGTGCTTGCAGCTCTGTTTTTTCCTTGCAGTTATCTCCTTATTCATGCTTGTTTTACAATTTTCATTTTTCTATATAGTGGATTTGTATAATGTTACTCCATTGCTTAGTCCTCCCCATCTCTCTTCCTTTCAAACACCATTGCACCCTCTTGTTTCCTTGCAAGATTGCTTTATCCGTTGTTCTACATATTTATTTTTCCTTTATTACCTTTTCTCTTTTTTTTTGAGCTGCAGTAAAATGCCACTGCTATGGTATCGGTACTAGTCACCTATAAAAAAATGGTATTGGTACTAGTCACCAAATTGTTCTGAAGGCCATAGTATGCACTGATGTATGCTGAAATTAGTCATGTTGGAGAGGGGATATTGCCTTGTCCTCGGATAATCTCGAGGAGGCTTTCAACTTTGACTTTTGTCGCCTATAATTTGGTAACTGTGATTATTAAAATGGAAGTGGGTGTTAATGCAGGTCTTCACATTGTTTGACCCGTGAAAAGTAGGATCTTTTTGGTGTTTCATGTCCTTTTAGTGATTCTGACAGTCAGAACTGTCGTGATATATATATGAATTTGATAGAATATTGATATTTAAAGTGATTCAGTTCGTGAGATGTCTTGCAGCCATGAAAGTCGTTTAACCACTTTTATTTAAGTTGGTTGGATTTGTTTCGCAGGTAGTGAAAGAAATGTGTCTAGATTGACTCTTGATGGTGTGGATGTAATGGGAGAGCGATTAGCCGAGGAGGTTGGTAGTATCATTAGAGTTACTGATTTGGAATCACTCTACCTGATGTTTTGAAATTAACTAAGTAATTTTGCTTCTCTGACAAGAAGCATTGGCTGCACATTATATTGTCAATAACAGAACATTTGACTTCTAGGTCATTGAAGTGATCCGGAGAAGGCCAAATCTATGTAAGATCTCCTTTGTTGCACATTCTATAGGAGGACTTGTGGCAAGATATGCAATTGGGAGATTGTATAGACCGCCTAATAGGGAAAGCATGGAGGATTCATCTGCTGACAGACATGAAGGGGATTCAAGGGGTACAATAGCCGGCTTGAAGGCTATGAATTTCATCACTGTTGCTACACCTCATCTTGGTTCAAGGGGTAATAAGCAGGTATCATATCTTCTTCTTTTTTTCTTTAAAAAAATTGTTTATTGAGAATCTTAAATCTTATCAAAATCCAATGTTAAAATGTACTTATATTTGCTGAAGCTAATTGTCCAGGAGTTTGTATTATCAGGAATAAATTAGATAGTGTTATTATTGCAGTGCGATCCTTGACATGCGGGTGGGATTGAAAAATTAAAATTTCATATTATATCAACTCCTGGGTTCTGCCATTTCCTTTTGTCCTATATCTTAAATTTTTAGGTGCATTATGGGGGAAAGAGCTCTAAGAATGAGTACTTTCTTGTTTGTGACAATAACTATACTTTCTCAGTGAGTACTTTCTTGTTTATGACAATAAATATACTTTTTCAGTAACGCTCTTTCAGTGGCAAATCCTACTAATTACTTCTTCCCTGATTGACCCAATCAGATCTGCTTTTCTTCTAGTCAGCTGAACTAGTAGTATTAGTAATCATTTTTTAGGTAGATTTGGATCCATTTCTGAAGGCGAGAAAATAAAGCCTATCAGGCTGTGTCGACATTACATGTAACATTCATTAGTGTGATGCATGAAAATGAAACAAATACTTAATTTATGTGACTTTGTATTTATATCAGCTGTGAACATGATCTAATATGGTCCACTTGGTGGCATACCTACAAGATTTCCAATAAATTTGGTCTTGAGTAGCTGTATTAATTTTTTGTGGGTGTATTTACAGATGTGTTTATGGTCCTTATTGTCATTGTTTAGTCTATCACATTAAGTTGACTGATTTATTGTTCTTTAAAAACTTTTTGCAGGTACCATTTCTTTTTGGTGTACCCGCTTTTGAGAAAGTTGCAAGTTCCGTTGTTCATTTGATATTTAGGAGAACAGGTCAACATCTTTTTCTGACTGATGCTGATGAAGGAAAGCCTCCATTGCTTAAATGCATGATAGAAGATTACGGTGACTGTTATTTCATGTACATTACTTGGATCCATTTTTCTTATGTGGATATCTAGAATGATACCAGGTTTCATAAGATGCCCCATTCAGTCAATAAATTAACTTATCTATGCAGGTCTGCGTTGTGTACATTTAAACGTCGGGTGGCATATTCAAATGTGGGCTACGACCGTATCCTGTTTGTCAACATAGATAAGGATTTGTTGATTTTCTCTTTTGAAGTTTCTTGTTAGATTTATCTTCATTGTTTTCCATCAAGAAATATTATTAAGACATCGTGGGCTGGAGAACATCATCTATTAGGCGTAATAGCGATCTGCCAAAGGTACTGTTATCTGTTTGAATTTTTTTATTTTTGCAGCTAGATGTGTACCTTCTGATTGCAATTTAATAACTAAAGCAACTTTTCGGTTATCAGTGGGAGGATACTCGGAATGAAAACTATCCGCACGTTGTATATGAAGAGCACTGCAAGGCTTATGACGATGACCAGTGTGAGGCTACTTCAATTGAAGATGATGGATCTGACAAGCTAGAAGGTTTGTAACTTCACTCTAGGAGAAATTTCTGTTCTTGTTTGTCTGTGCTAGTTGCTTTTGAGTAGCTTGTTCACTAGTTTGCTTGATGAGCATGCTTTTCAACCAATCATGCTCTTACCATCTAGCTGAATTATGGGGCATTTGGATGGTGATAATATTTTAGGAATATTGGGAATTCTAAAAGATTACTCTGTTTGCGTGCATTTAAATAAAGAGAATCTAGACATCCATGGAAATCTAAATTCCCTTCCACTGGATTCCCTTCCAAGCCCCTTTTGATGAGAATGTGGATTTCCTTGTAAAGAGGTGGGAATCCATATTTCCATCACCTTTTTGGTTTCATTGTGAACATTTGTGAAATTAGCACATAAAATTGGAGAATTATTTTATTCCAAAAAATAAATGATTAGGTTTTATTTGGTTAGAAATAAAAATGAACAAAATACTCTCAAATATTACCACTGTTTTTCTTGCAATATTGTAACCTACTTTCTCGTTAAGATCCAACTGTTAAAATTGACGAAAAAAATGGTTACGTGACATGAAACCTGTTGGCTGTTAGTTTTTCAATGTTTCTAAGTCACAAAGTGCAGAGGAGCTGGTGACAGGCCTATCTCGTGTGTCATGGGAAAAAGTAGATGTTAGCTTTCGCAGCAGCAGACAGAGGTTTGCTGCTCATAGCGTCATTCAGGTGACTCTCTCTCTGACAGGCTCATGAGCATATTCTTGTGTATGAGGGCATGTGTGCACGTCTAGAGATGACATGGATTCATGATTAGAGAGGAACAAACTATGAATGACTCTGGGCATTTTACAGGTCAAAGACCAAAACATGCATATAGAAGGTGCAGATGTCATAAATCATATGATCGATCATTTTCTTCCATAGAAGCCCGACTCCTAGATGTACACATGACAGACTGGGCTACAAGCTTCCTTCAGGTAAAGAGCTACCAGAGATGCGCTGCTGAAATCCCTAATTTCTGCTACATTGATTTTTTTCCTCTGAAATTCCATTGCTTGTCGGTTGAAGGGATCGATTCTCTTACAGCAGGGCGCACGGTCCTGCATAAAATGTGACCACGCAAGCAGTTAAAATAATTTAATTTTATTTGGTATCCTTGCAATTTATGTGTACGGACATACAGTACAGTGGATAAAAAAAAACTCAAAATTTATATATTAATTGATTCTATTGAAGCAATATTTGCAGTAACTTCAGCTTTCATTGTTGTGGGAATACTTGCTCATTACTTCTATCTATAGGGTTACCAAACAAAGAGTTGGAAAGGCAGTTGATTGAAGCCTGCCTGCCCAATTAATGTTTGAGCAATTGGTGTAATAATACTTGGAGTGATTGATTCAACTTGGCCACTTGGAGTGGCAAGTGTATGAGTGATTGACTCAGTTAATGTTTTGAGTACTTCCTACCACTTGGGAGTGGCTAGTGTACGAGTTTCCCGTCTTCATGTGCTAGTTGCAACTTGTATTCGAGTCCATCTCTATCCCATTTTCAAAAGATCTTTATAAATATCATCGTATTGAAATTGGAATGTGTCGGCACTATTTTGACCTTTTCTTGCTTTTTTTATTTCTTGAGACATCCTTAAAAAATATATGAACATAAATTTTGCTTTAGTTTATGCCACTCATTGGCTGGGTTGGCGTCCGCAAACAAATGAACCATTTGATCTTTGAATCATTTGAACCTTACTACAAGGCAACAGGATGTAAAGAAAGCGTGACTTTTAAGGGCTTTACTCTTTGGCAATCAATTTTGATAGTAAGTGGAAGGCAAGACTTATTAAATGAGCTTTAATTAATCTTTTATGAAAGGAACTGAAGACTTACACAAACTCGAGATATCTCAATACGTGACGTGAGTGTTATGCTTGGTAGATGAGATAAGATGAGAATTTTTAAAAATATTATGAATAGTATTAAGATGAAAGTTTAAAATATTATTTTTTAATATTATTATTGTTTTGAGATTTGAAAAAGTTAAATTGAAATTTGAAAAAGTTGAATTATTTATTATATTTTGTATAGAGATTTGAAAATGATGTAATAATTAGATGAGATAGAATTGAGATGAGATTTCTCATCTTACCTCCAAACATAATTTCACATTTTTATGAAAAACGAAGTCCAACGCATAAACTTGAGACATTAATAACAATTTCGTCTTAAAATATATATGATTTTTTTGTTTTAGAATTTATCCATGTTATGACAAACTTTAAATTTGTCCAGTAATCAAGATCTTTTTAGATCAATTGACAACATCTTAAATTCTCACTAAGGGAATCAAAGACCGAATCTCTCTTCCTCATATAAAAAAAAAAAAAAAAAATTGTCTCATTCGTTGTTAATCTCATCCACCTTACTTCACGGAAATGTGGAAAATTCAGTTCTTATTTTAAAAAAATACTAAAAAAGATTTTAATTACAAATCTGTATAAATAAAAAATCTAATAAAGTGCTTATATTACACTTTACATGTAAGTGATATAGATAGAGTGTTTTATGTCTAGACTTGCAAATAAAATAACTTGCTAAAACTTAAATAATTATTATAAAAAAATTAAAATAAAAAAACATGAAAATATATTAAATAAAATTTGCAGATACTTCACAATCCTTAGTACAGATACAACCTATGTACATATTCAGCATTTTTTTTCTCCTTGTTTTTCTCTTTAAGCTAAACTCATGGGCTAGGCCGTATTACCAGCACACACGCACACGACGCACGTGTATATATGACGTCTCAAAACACCTTCAGTAACATATTAACAACTGGCAGTAACTGGTTTCTTAGATGACAAGGACAGTACTGGAGCTGGAGCAAGCTCCTCTTCTTGATCCCGAAACACCCAACTCTCCACCGCCGGCTTATCAGATTCCGGCACCTCCAGTACCGATATGTTCTCTCTCCTTCTCTTTCGGCCAGAAAAGGTATTTGGCGCAGACACTCCGGCCTCCAGAGGAAAATTCAATATGGCTTTACGACCCCTCATCTTGAACGCAGCGCAGTCATAGGCCTTGGCAGCATCAACATCAGTGTCAAAGGTTCCCAGCCAAGCCCGCCTCCCATTCCTGGTCGGGTCCCGGATCTCCGCCGCGAACTTACCCCACGGTCTACGTCGAACTCCCCTGTAATGCCTCCCCTGCTGCGGATCACCACAATCCGACACCTTCATGATCGAACCTTCAGTTGACTCGGGTGATTTGGGGTGGTTGGCTTTCTTAAGCAAGTGTTTTGGAGTCGAGCTAATAATGAAAGTACCGGTTCCTGTATGGTAGTTTTGGTCGAAAATGGTAGAGTGGGATTCGGATTCGGATTCGGATATGGGGCTTTCGGCTTCATGTTTGACGGGGTGAGAAAAGATGGCTTTGGGTGCATTGAAATTGAGACTGTTGACAAAGGAATCCGTGGAGGTGAAGTCTCCGAGAAGGTGTTGCCGGATAAGCTCCAGGACCGAGGACTCATTCGCCGTTTCCATTTCCGAGAGAATAAGCAAAAAAACAAAAAGAGTTTGGGCTGATCAAGCTGAAGGTAGATGCAGTTTTTTCAAGGCTTGGTTCATTGATATAAAGAGATGAGTGGTAATGTTACAGCAAAATGGTACGATCATCAGTGTCGATGTCAAAAGGAAACACGCCTTTCCAATGTGGGACTCGCCTGAATTTAACTATAATCTGCAGCGCTGGCCTGTCCTCAAAAGCAAATTGGGATTTCTGCCGGGTTTGTTCATCGATTGAGTCATGATAACGGCCTTATCCTCTCCATTTAATACGAATCATGAATTGAGATGAAAGCAAAGCGTTAATTACTTCCAACTCCAAGTTGCTATTTGGCAGGTAGCTAGTAGATTGGATAAATGACTTCGATTGTGATATAAAATGGAATGAGATGTTTTTATATTAGTTAAATAAAATAATATTTTTTAATATTATTATTATTTTAAAATTTTAAAAAATTGAATTATTTATTATATTTTATATAAAAATTTTAAAAAATTATAATAATAAAATAGAATAAAATGAGTTGAATCCAGAGTGTTCTGTAACGATCCCAAGTCGCATTGACGTGTCGGGACAAAACTTTCCTGCCATCCATCCCTGTCTCGTCTCCATATCCACCTTCGCCTTCCTCCAACTTGAAATATTGATCCTATGTGGACAGCTAAGGCGTTCTGACTTTTCTGGGACAAGATATCTTCAACTTGTGTGCGTGTTATGGCTACTGAAATATAGGTGTGAAGTGACAGATGCAAGCAATGATCAACGTCGTGTATTGCACAATTATAATTTAAAATGAAGTTATTCGAATAATATTAGACATAATTATAAATTTGATAAACACCGTGCATTTTAAAAAAATATAATCTATTATTATATAAATCTTATATTTATTTATTTTTTTAAAAGAATATACAATACTTACATATTCTATTACTATAAATATTATTTCTAATCTTTCAAAGTTTTCAAAGTTTTCTTCATTTTATAAAATATTTTATAAAAATACTCCTTATTTTAAGATATAATTATATAAAATGGCGTGAAAACGATGCGTGTTATTATTTTTTTCAAATTATAAAGTTTCCGCATCATCAACTTGCGCTCCCATGACCTCTGTATAAGATCAACAAAGGGATAGATATTTATATATATATATGATTTTTGTTATGCATCAATTATTATTTATTTATATATTTTATAGTTGATAGGTTTTTTTTTTAATAGAATATAAAGAGTGGAATAATAAATAATGATTGATGAAATGTAGAGTGTGAAATAATGAATGAGAAAACATTTATTAGGAGAAATAAATTTACAATAAGAGATATTAAAAAAAAAAGGGATAATATTTTAGATATAGGAATTGATATTGGCAAATTTTGTGCTTCCTTCGTAAGGTTGGGTACTTGGTGCTACCACGTCAGCAAAATTCTAGGGCTGATATTTTCTCTGCGTAATTGGCTAATTTTGCACTTCTCCAGTGCCATTTGTGGGCATTGATCCAAGTCATTGGGAGATACTTTTCGTAGCGTACTGTTTTGGTTGACAAATAAGGGTTTGATACTAAGAGTGCTGAGTTTAGTAAATTTTATATCAATCTTGTAGAGAGGAAGATTCTTAACCTTCGATCTCTTGTTGGGATCGTTTCTATTAATAGTGAATTTCTCTATTGCCGATATTTATAGATGGACATTTTGTTGGTTAAAAGGGGCTACCAAACAAAACCAAAAAAAAAAAAAAAAAATAGAGAGAAAAGAGTTTATTTTAAGACACGATACAATGTTACTTTTTTTAGGATAATATTTGCCTCTAACAATATATACATGGTTTACAAACGAGTTTGTCTCTAAAATACAATAAAGTTCAGAATAAATATGTTTGTTTAATTGTGTTATGTACACATGAAATTATACTTGAATACCTTTTGATTTTTCTATTCAATAAAGAGATTAAATATCTGTTCTCTGCAAAATAAACAGATCCTAATAACAAGTTTGGAAGATATGAAAATTTTTGGAGGAAAGAGAATTTCGAAATTTCCTTGTGAGATCATTCAATTTGTAAGTCAATGAGTCTATTAATAGATGTCTAACTGATGCGAAAGAAAAATTATAACTGATCTCGTTTGTTTTCACAACTCCTCTCAATTCATATAATTATTACAATTTTATCAAATTCTCTTACAAAATAAAATAAACAATTCAACTTTTTCAAATATTAAATTAAAAAATAATATTAAAAAAATATTCTAAAATTATTTTATTTAATTTTTAATTTTAATCTCAACTTATTTTATCTTTAAAAACAAACGAGGTTCTTTTACTAAAAGCTGTTCCTAATTGGTACATACTACATATACCATATATGCTCCTAAATGACCAAAGGGTTGGACTTGATCCAACGGTCACCCTGCTTTCCAGCCAAACAACTTGTGCGACATGCGCCTTGGGCCACATGCCAGGCCCGTTGTAAGCCATTGAAAAATTTGGTATGCACATAGAGCCAAAATATTATTTAGTATGCATAGCTTATGAAACTTTCCATAGTTTTTCTTTTTTTAAAATACTTCATCTCTTTCAATTAAAATTTAAAAATAATATTAATAATAAATAAAAAACATATATTATTTTGAAAATATTTTCAACACGTTTTAATGTCGAACCATGTTAAATAATGTATCTTGATTAATGTAGTCTCTTTAGTTTTCCACATCTTTTGTTTTACTAGCTTGCTTAGACTCGAATTTCGCATGTACGGTTGCTGAATTAGTTTTTTTTTATACATCTAGGGAGGGGGGGTTTCGAACCCAAAATCTCAATTTTGAAAGTTTATACCAATCACGCTACATGCCTCCGGCCATTCTTGAATTGGTTTTTGAATGTTGAAGTAGTTGCTAAAATCAATCACTAGCAGTAGACGTGGATCTGCAGCATTATGGTTATTTATTGGGCCTTGGGCTGCTAGCAGGGGGAATAAATATTCAGAATTCTTCCCATTAATCTACATAAACATGGGTGGAACCCCAAATCTCTTTTATCTAATGAGAGATTAATTGGGTCTAAATTTGGCATATGAGACCCAACCCATTAAGAAACTCGAAGGAGAATTTTAAATAAAAATCATTTTAAAAATGAAATTTAAACAATATAAAATATAAAGGACCATAATCACATTTTAATCTAAATTCAATAGGCAAATCAAACCGCAAGATGTGACCAGATAAGGAAAAGCATTATTATTATTTTTATTTTAAATTAATAAAAGAATTACACATTTTCAAGCTGACTTCTCTAGTCCAATACCCAATTTTTTTTTTTTTTTATAAAAGAATTAAACATTGCCAAGAACCCAAAAAAAAAAAAAATAATAAATAAAAAAAAGGAATTCAACTTGATTTGAGAGTTGGGACTCTTCTAAGCTGAGATTGAGAATGCGGCCTTCATATGACCATGAGACAAGAATATCCCAACGAGGGATGCGGAGATAACGGCGATAACAGAGGCACACTGAAAATTCCCTGGACATCACAATCCCATACCCCGGTCCAACTTGACGGCGTTAACGGATGAACCCCCGCCGAGACACTCTCTGCCGTTGCTTCCCGACCAGGCTCCACCGGCTCTTTCTTCAACTCCTTTCTCTCTACAGTGTCGTTCGTCTCTTCACTCTCATTCTCTCTCCGTCTTTTCATTCCAACATTCAGCGCGGAATTTGTATCATATTCCGAAGAGTTCGCAGCAATCTCTAGTGGAAAATTCACTATGGCTTTGCTTCCACGCAGCTTGAATGCAGCCCGGTCGTATGCTTTTGCTGCTTCAATGGCGGTATCGAAAGTTCCGAGCCATAACCTTGAGCCTTTCCTATTGGGGTCTCGTATCTCTGCAGCAAACTTTCCCCATGGCCGTCTCCGGACTCCCCTATAGTGCTTACTTTCATTAGGATGATCCGAAACGTTCAAGTTACTTCCAGTTGTCAACATGGGCTGTGAGTGTTGGCCGAAGGTTGTCGGAGGTATTGCAAGGTTTAAGGATGGTCTGCGGTGGCTTAAGTTGGAAGGTTTTGGCGGATTTGAGGGGAAAGTTGTTGGTTTTGTGTCGAGGTCAGAACTGGTTTGGTCGAATGAATTTAAAGGATAGGTGATGGGTTCTTCCTTGGAGAGCAAATAATCAGAGACTTCAACATCAGTGTTGATGCTGCCATTTTTGAGGTTGAAAGTTTGTGTGGACTGGTATTGGGAGATACCGGAGTAAAAAACATCGAGATTGGAGAAGAAGCTCTCCATGGAGATAAAGTCACTCGAAAGATGCTATCTGATGAGTTCTAAGGTTGAAGCTTCCTCCAAAGATGTGATTTACGGTACTGAAGGAGTTTTGGTTGTAACTTGAGTGTGTGATGCTCTGCGAGGAAGAGGGGGAATGGAAATTCAGATAGGATCAATGAGGATGAGGTAGGGCTTTTTGAGTGGAAGAAAAGGGAGCTATATATAAGCGGGGACGAATTCTGGGCCGGCTTTCACGTTTGGTTCCCGGATAGAGGAAAGAAGCATCGTTTGGCATTTGCAACCATGTATGGTGGAGAGCTCCATCTCTCTGTTTGTCAGTATATCTTCTTTATTACAGTCCATTCGTTCGTGCCACTCTCCCATGTCCCAATAATCCTTTTTCCCGGCTATTTCCAGCGAAAGCCACATCGAAATAGGATTGGTTGGTATATGTTATAAGAATAATGCTGCTTATCATCTTAATTTTTATTATTTTATAATGTGATATTAAATAATTAGAAATTATTTATTATATTTTATTTATAAATCTATCATTTAATATCACATTATGAGATAATAAAAATTAAGATGATAAATAAATTTTTTTACAGTACAAAAGTAAATTTATATATTAAAATTGTTTAGATGTTGGGAGATAAGAAATTTGTATATAATAGTAAAATAATTTGAATTAAAATATTTTATGAAATTTTGAAAAATGATAGAGAATTATAATATAAATATTATAAAGTTAAAATACTTGTTGAATATAATTTTTTTAATATAATTTTTATTTTTGAATTTAAAAAAATTTAAATTTTTTATTTAAAAATTTTATAATAATTAAGTGAAAAAATTGATCATTTAAAATTAAAAAAATATTTATATTTAAATGATATTTGAATGATCATGTTTGAGTCGAATATGAGATATCTAAACATACAAACCAGCCTTTATTTTACAATAAAAAAAGGCAATCTAATTTACGAAACCATTATTAAATTCTTTTGGATATTTTTATTAGAAATGCCAGGTGATCTATACATAAATCTTATAAAATAAATATATAAATTGATTTGATATAATAAGGTATATTATTCAAAAAATTCAATGTATTACATGAAATAACCTTAATTTATAAATTTAAATTTACATCTATAAAATTTATGCATAAATCTAGCAATTTCAATTTTGGGATCGGGATTGTCTTATACAGGCCTCCTTGAAATTGCAGAATTTATAGTCTCTGGTCCAGAGCAATAAATTGAGAGGAGATTGAATTTTGACTGGAGCAAGCTAAACTGTGGATTCGTGGAATCCTGGTCCCTTGATTCAGAATTGAGAGGGAAACAAAACATCTCTCACTCACAGTGACACAAATCATGACATCCAAGTTGGTTGTGGAATTTGGCAACAAGCCAAGGCAACTAGTGATTGTACATAGACAGACAGTCAAGGGCGTTGTCTGAGACAAGAAATTTGCAACATGTTTTGTAGGGGCCACGGGGACGGGGGAGTCACCCCATGCATGTTACACTCAACTCATAACCTGCCAAGATCGAGAATAGATAAGATGAGAGCAATATTTGACTAACGAGAGGTCTGCAATGACCGCTTTCCAGCTTTGAAAAGTCGTTCTTCCCCGCTCGCATTTATGGCACGTGAAGAATAAATTTTTTAGAGCATTTGCTATTCATAAATTCATACACCACAAACTATAATTTTTTTTATTTTTTTTAAAATTTTTTTACTTTTATTCTTCTTAAAACAATTGAATTCTTCTACTCATCACTTATATAATACACATTTAACAAGAGAAATAAATAAAAAAATAAAAAAAGTTGTGATGTGTGGTGTATGGACTTATGAATAGATTTTTTTAATTTTTTAACCTTAAATCATATATTTGTTAAAATTAAAAAATAAATAAATTTATTAATTATTCTTATACTATATACCATAAATGATTTTTATTTTTTTTCTTATCAAATATATAGTATATGGATGATGAATAAAAGAACTTAATTAGTTTTAAAAAAATAAAAATAAAAATAATTATAAAAAATATAAAAAATAAAAATAAATATGATGTATAGTCTGTGGGGATGATGAGTTATAAAATTAAAAAAAGAAGATAAACAATAAAATAAATGTATGGTATAAAGCTACTTAATATAATTTTTATGAGAAATAATATTCAACTCTGACTGCGATCGTTTAGTTAGAAAAATAAAATCCAGTTATCTCGTTTTATCTTTTTTATTCGTAAAAGAAAGTGATACAAAGACAATAATTTCACAATTACTTTATTTAAAAAATTAATAAAACAAATACAAATTATACATATACATTAGGCTCGTGGAAGATCGAGCCTGAAGGGGCCATATAGCATAGGCCACAAGAAGGGTGGTAAAAAGAGTATCGTTGTACAGTCCACAACAATGTGTAATAATATCATTATTTTTAATATCGTACCGTACCAGTCGGTATTACCGGTATATACTGTACCGGCCACTAGTCCCTGTATGGGTAATATATACATTTCGTACCGTTCAAAATATCGGCTGTACTAGCCAATATTTTATATTTCAGCCAAAACACATATTTTGGACGGTATGAAATTCTGCAGTTGCTTTGGAATCTTTGGATGGCATTTTTGAAATTTCTATAAACACTGAGGGGCTATTCGGACTTTCACGTAACAAGTATACTTACTATTAGGGTTTACATTTTTTTTTTTGTTGCCTAGGCCCCAAATCGATTTCAGGCTTCGCCACTTCAGCCTTTTCGGTTTTCTAGTTTTCCTTCAACCGGTAGCAGCAACTGCAGCACGGCACCACCCCTACACCCGAGTCCCAAATGACCAGACCTTCAAAATTTCACGTTGTCTGTCAACTCGCGTTGTCGTCTCCTCCATCTTCATCGCACGTCGCCATTTGTCGTCATCTCCGTCAACGATATGGTATTTAAGTAATTTTTTATAATAATTTGTAAGTATAAGGGTGGATTACATTTCTAAAAATTTGGACAATTCTTTCCTGATAACTAGATAATTTTTTGTGATTCTTTTAGATTGAGTTATTTGTGGACAATTTTTTTTCCCTCATTAGTCTTGTTGACATGTTGAGTTTAAAATATTTAGAAAACTAGTTAATTGTACTTGGTGCTAAATTGCATTAACTTATTTGCTTTTTTGCACTGTGAAACAAACAATGAAAAGAGTTTTTAGTATCATTTCCATGGTTCCAATAGGAATTGATATGAAATTCAACTCATGATAGTTTTCTCGACCTAGTACTTCTGTTCCTATAGAACAGGAATTCATTAATATAATCTAAAGTGAAATATATGAATATTTTTTCTCTAAGTGATAAAGTCTATGAATATATACTCCTAAATTCGATATTACCTCTTTTATATAAAATACCTACCCAGAAATATCTATAGTTGTTGCTTTCACAAATAGAATCATTTTATTGCAGATAAATCAATCTAAAAAAGTTAAAATATAGACCGAATCAGTTTGAGGGGAAAATATTGACGATGACAGAATGTTGTTTTTTTGTTCTATAACTATCAAATGGATCTCTTGATTGAATTCTCCAAACGCTCCCATGCATACTTATTTCTTGTGTAGACCTGTAGGCTGTAGCAATGGTTAAAGGCCTTGACTCTGTATGCATATATTCATCCCCATGCATCTCTTTTCTGGGCAGATTTTTGTATGATATCATTAGAAAATCCTATACATAACTCAATAAATATAATGAAATTGATGAAATTGTCAATTGTCCATATAAGTAATTACATGGCATTAATGTCAATTGTCCATATATGTTGTTAAGAAATCTAATGAAATTGATGGTGATATTTAATTATAAAAAAATCAGTGAAATTAAGGAGGGTGAAAAATAAGAAATTCAAGAATCTTTTTACAAATTTACAAAATGATTTTGTATCATTCCAAAAATAACTTTTAAAAAATATATTTCTCATCTCTATTTTCTATTATCCTCTCAAATGCTGAATGTTGTTGTTCATCTTTCTAAGTTTCTTACTTCTTTTGATTTTTTTTAATTTTGCTTACTTATAAGTGTTAATTTCTTATACTTTAATAGTTAAAAATGTCTAGTTGTCAATCAATCATGGTATGACTTCAACTCCAATACTTGCTCCTGTAAGATCAGAAGATCCAGCATGGGCCCATGCACGAGCTATGTCAGGGCAAGAAATAATACTGAATGTTTATATTGTAATAAAGTAATTAGAGGAGGTGAGATCACTCAGTTGAATCATCATCTAGCTGGAATTTCAGGCTATGTAGAAACATGTAAAAAGGTCTCTGAAGATATAAAATGACAAATGAAAGAGTTGCTTGATAAAATGAAAAAAAGCAGAGAGAAGAAAAGAAAAATAAGGTCAGAGATTGGAGGCGATATAGATTTAACATCTGATGATATTGATGATAGTAATAGTATGAAGGGACAGTCTCAGCTTTCAAAAGGTAAGGGGAAGTCGAAAGAATCTGGAACTGGAAAGTCAGTGGGGGGATTGAGTAGATTTTTTGCTCCAAAAACAACTCTTGGGGCCCAACTTTCAATTAAGAGTTCTATGTGTTCAAATGAGATGATTGTAAAAGCAAAGATAGCTGTAACACGCTGGTGGTATGATGCTAATTTGCCTTTCAATGCAGCTCAATTCAAGTTTTATCAACCAGCTATCGATGACATGATTGCCATCGGGCCAGGATTTAATGGTCATTCTTTATATGATTTGAGAGGAAATTTGTTAAAGATGGATGTGGATGATGTTCAAGATTATTTGCAACAAATTAAGAATGTTTGGAATGAGATCGGTGGTTCACTAATGGCAGATGATTGGACAAACCAGAAGTAACAATCAATAATCAACTTTCTAGTTTATTGTCCGAAGGGTACAATGTTCTTGAAGTCTGTTGATACATCTGGCCTTAAAAAAGATACTAAAACATTGTTTAATATCTTTGATGAGGTTGTTCAAGAAATTGGAGCTGAGAATTTTGTACTGTTCATAATAGACAATGATGTAAGTTATAAAACTGCAGGAAAAAAATTACAGCAAAAGTATGGCTCTTTCTACTGGTCTCCATGTACAGCTCATTGCATAGACTTAATGTTAAAGAATTTTTCTGATTCAAGATATTTTCCTCTTATTGATGATACTATAAAAAAGGCAAAAAAGATAACAAAGTTCATTTATAACCATGGTTGGGTTTTAGCATTGATGAGAAAAGATTTTACCAAAGGTCATGATTTGTGTTGTCCTGCAATTATAAGGTTTGCGACAAATTTTTTAAGTATCCAATGCTTGCTCTTGTTTAAGAAAGAAATCAGACAAATGTTTACTTGTGATAAATGAATTGCATCAAGTCATTCTAAGAGCAACATAGGGAATGAGATAGATGTGATCGTTTTAGAAGATAAAAAGTTTTGAGCTCAGTGTCAATTTATTGTTAAAGTTAGTGAGAGTTTGGTTCGTGTTCTACAACTTGTTAACGAGGTTGAGAAGCCTGTAATATGATACTTGTATGATGCAATGGAAAGAGCCAAAGAGAACATAAAAGTAAGATGTAATAACAAAGTTAGTGTATTCAGTCCATTCACAAAGATCATTGATTTTAGATGGGATAAGCAGCTTTATAGTTCATTACATGCGGCGGGTTGTTTTATTAACCCTGAAATTTACTATAGCCCCAACTTTAAAAGTAAAAATGATGCTGTAAGAGGCTTCAACAACTGTGTTATGAAGATGGAACTTAATCCTGATAATAAAGACAAGATTATTGCAGAACTTGACTTGTATAAGATGCAGTAGGTGAGTTTGGAAATTCTTTAGCAATTCGCCAGCATGATAAGATTAATCCAGGTATTATCATTTATTAATATCATTTGTTAAATAGTGTGATTTTGTACTTTAAATTTTATCTTATTTTATTTTTACTTGCATTTAATTAATCATTTATAATTGCATTATTGTTATAGTTGCATGGTGGACCCAATTTGGTTGCGAGGTTCCAACGCTTCAAAGGTTTACTGTTTGAGAACTAAGTCATTGTTGTAGTACAACTGGATGTGAGAGAAACTGGAGCACATTTGATTTTATTCGTTCGAAGAAGAGAAATAGATTAGTGCATAAACATTTGAATAACTTAGTATTTGTTCGTTAAAATTTGAAGCTGCGAGAGAGGTAAATTTTTTTAATACTAATTTTTTTCATTGTTGAAAAATATATAAAATTTTCACTTATATTTGATTTTATTTTGACAAGAAAATAAAAAAAGGAAAGAGATGTTTTAAATCCAATCAATCTTGAAAATATTGACTTTATGGATGAATGAGTGGGTTAAGAATCCGAGATTCTTGATGGAGAAGATTTGGATTGGGCAAGTATTGAGGAGCCATTAACCTCACTAAATGAGGAAGAGGATGATAATATTGGTGTTGATGTTGATGACGGTGGTGACGTTGATGAAAATATTTTGATTAACATATCGAATCCTGATCCTTATTGTCTTTTTGATGAGGATGAGTGATTTTTTATGACGGTAGTGATGTTAAGGATTTTATCATGATAATATTGGTGTTTATATTAGTTGTAACTTAAAACTTTAGACTTGTATTCAGAAGTATTGAGTTTATGATTTATTTTGTTGTTATTTTGGAAGACAGATAATACTTATATATATATATATAATTTATCCAGGTATAAACTATTCCGAAATGAAACGGTACCGATACCGAAACGTACCGATACCGAAACGGTATTGGTACGAAAATATTATCCAGAAACAGTATACGAAACGGTACCGATACCAAAATATTTCGTTCCAGTGCTTTGACCGGTACGGTATTCAAAACTTTGTGTATTACACTAACGCTCCGGTCTCGGATTGGTCGAATAGTTATTTCTTATCACTTAATATCATATCTCATCAACCAGATATAAGCTCCAAATTCTCAATTACATATATATGTTAATATTTTCTCCAACATAAAGACAAACTAATGAGAAGTCTGCAATGACAACTTACCAGCTTTAAAAGTCGTTCTTCCCCACTCGCATTTATGACACATGGAGAATAAATTTTTTTATACTCACCAGCTCCTACCATACACTTGGTAAATTTTTTTTAAAAAAAAATAATCATTATTCTCATACCACATACTACACAAAATTTTTTTTCTTTCTTATTTTTTTCTCTTATTAAATATATAGTAAATGAATAATGAGTAGAAGAATTCAATTAGTTCTGGAATAATAAAACTAAAAAAATATAAAATATAAATATAATGTGCGGTATGTGAAAATGATAAGTTACAAAGCTAAAAAAAGAAGATAAACAATAAAACAAATGTGTGGTGTAGAGTCTCGTTTGGATGCGAAACTCACCTCAACTCAACTTAAATCACCTTATCTCATAATTACAATTTTTTTAAATTTTCACACAAAATATAATAAACAATTCAACTTTTTCAAATTTCAAAACAATAATAATATTAAAAATAATATTTTATTCAATTCATTTAAAATCATCTCAACTTATCTCTGAATCAAAACGAGGCCTATAATTTTTTTGGGAAATAATATTCGACTCTAGTTTTGCTACGTATAACCACGGTGGAAAACCGCCAGGTAATCGGCTTATATTAAAAATAAAAATAAAAAAGGTTCTTTTTGGCACACGAAGGAGAGAAGCTAAGTCCTCCATTAGGTTTTTATTTTTTTCTTCATCTTTCTTCCTTAAGCTTAAATCCTCCATCATTTTTTTTCTCCTTTCTACTAACGCTTTTTTTTTCCTGTCTTCATCATGAGATTGTCCCCTAATTTTTTTTGGCATTTGGCATACGAAGGAGAGAAGCTAAGTCCTCCATCATGTTTTTTTTTTCTTTCCCCTTCATCTTTCTTCCTGAAGCTTAAGTCCTCCATCATTTTTTTTTTCTCCTTTCTCCTAACGCTTTTTTTTTTTCCTTTCTTCATCATGAGATTGTCCCCTGGTTTTTTTTGGCATTTGGCACACAAAGGAGAAAAGCTAAGTCTTTTATCAGGTTTTTTTTTTCCCCTTCATCTTTCCTCCATCAGTTTTTTGCTCTCCATTTCTTGCTCCTGTAGTCTTTGCCTCTAGATCTTAAGATGGACGGTTTTGGTTCTTGGCAAGAGAGAGAGAGTGTTTGAAAGTAGAGAAAATTGAGAGAGGGAGAGGGAGGGGGCAACGAAATGAGAGAAGTACAAAACATAAAATTTTTTATGCAACCGGTTACGCAGGGGTTCTCCTAGCCAGTTGCAAGTAGAGTTTTTCATTCAACTCTGACTGCGGTTGTTTAAGCTTCGCTTAGTTAGAAAAATAAAATCCAATTACCTCATTCTATCTTTTTTATTTGTAAAAGAAAGTGATACAAAGACGATTATTTCATTTAAAAAATTATTAAAACAAATACAAATTATACATATACATTACGCTTGTGGAAGACCAGGCTTGAAGGGGCCACATAGCATAGGCCACAAGAACACGAAGAGTGGTAAAAAGAGTCCCGTTGTACAGTCCGCAACATGGTGTAACACAGTAACGCCCCAGTCTCGAATGAGTCGGAGATTTATTTCTTATCATTTAAAATCATATCTCACCAAACAAATATAAGCTCCAAATTCTCAATTACATAAATAAATATATATATATATATATATATATATCTCAATGTTTTAAACCAATTATTCCAAAATAATTAATTAAAAACACTACAAAGTCTTAATATAAATGTCAACTTCCTAACATACCACGTCATAAGAACACGACAAGTTTATTGAATAACATTCTGTAATAATCATGGCATCCTTTTGTGCTTGATCCATTATACTTAAATAATCTTGCCCATGCTCCCTAATCTTGGTCCTCAACTGAAACATTTAAATCATCTGAAAAATATTATGAAAATAAAAGGTGAGTTATCAACAACTTAGTAAGCAGAGAACATATACTAGTAGTAAACATAAGCATTTACAGAATTCAGAATGCATAACAAACCATTTACTTTCAGAAAGCAGAATGAGAATATTTACTTTCAGAATGCAAAATTATAACCTTTGCTTTTAGAATGCAAAATAAAATCATGATATCGAATTATCAGAGCAAAACTTTCAAAAACATTTTTATCCAAAAATCATTTGGCATATCATAATCTGAGACATCATTTTCATATCAAAGCATCACATCGGGATAGGTATCATATTTTACTTTCGTGGTAGGGTTATAAATTATTATTATACCTGTGGCAGGACCGTATACCACTATTATACATGTGGTAGAGTCGTATACCACTATTATACCTATGGTAAGGCCGTATACCACTATTATACCAGTAGCATAACCGTATACCACTGTTATACTTGTGGCTAGGCCATAAACCATTATCATACTTGTGGCAAGATTGTATACTACTATTAAACCTATGGCTGGGCCATACACTATTATTATACCCATAACAGGGCCGTATACCATTATTATACCCGTGACAAGGCCCCAACGGAACAGATCAGAAACATGACAAAATCAAACACAAATGCAAAATCAGAAAGTTGTACCAAAAGTTTTCAGATGCCACATCATATCAAAATAGAGTATTGAATAGATTCAGATAATTTTACATATTCAAAAATAGATTCAAACTATCTTCACTTAATCAATGCAAAACTTTTCAGATCAATGCAAAACAAACAAGACGAAGCTTTGTAGTTGGATCCACCCAAACAAAATATAAGCTTCGAAAAGAAAGTGGCGAGAAGTAGGCGTCGCAATAGAAGATGGGAAGAATGTCAAAAGCTAGACTTGGACTTTTATATCACGCAACTGTAACAGGCTATTTTCATAAGTGTTTTGCAGGGAAAATATATTAAAAAGTAGTAGAATTTTTACAAATCCTCTGTTTTCAGTTGGACATCGGAACTACCTCTCATCGACACGTTTCAACAAGCTCTTATGCTTTACTTCGCGTGTGCTCACTTTGCAGGTTCTCAATGTGTGCATTTTGGCGTGAACTCTGCTACATTTTATTTATATTTTGGCATCGTCCATGGGATTTCGACATTGACAGAAATTGAAATAAAATATAAATGAAATATAAATAAGGAGGAGAATTGGAGAGTGATTGATAACCGGTCAAAGTCAATGAAGGATTAATAATAACTTAAAAGATTGAGTTAATAATGGATTAAATATGTCATTGGTCAATTATAAATCAAAAATGAAAAATCAGAAATGAGTTTAAGGTTAGGACAACGTATCAAAATGAACAATTGGGCAAACAAAAATCAATTATTAAGGCTCACAACAAATAAAAATACTCAAAAGTCAAAACGGATGAATTTGATACGAAATATAGTCCAACGATAATGAAATTATACGAGAGAGCTAATGCCAGCAGAAATGATTGAATTAAGATAAATATTCCACATGATTGACCTTGACATTAACCAATGACTCTAATATTGTTGTTAACATCGTGTTTCGTATGTCTTTAAGTTAGATTCCAGCAACTCAGATTTTCAGAACTGGACCCTGCAAAAATAAAGAAAAAAAAATCTAGAAAAGTGGCATTAGGGCCAGAGAGTCTCTGATGCCAAAATTAGAAAAATATTTTGGAAGTTTGTAAAAAATGAGAGAGTCAGGATCAAATAGAGTTTTTCTTACCTGAAAGTTCCTATTTATACCGAAAGTCTAGGGGGGATAGATTGTGTCTACACCCGTAGAGTTTGTACTGTTCCTTTTGTCAGAGTCATTTAATGCAGCGTGCCTTTACGATGACATCATTAATGTGGCGTGTAGCTTAGGTAGTGGTGTCATTATGCGACATGGTTTCCTGATTTATTTTACTCTGCTGATATCTTTGGTGGTCCGTCGATATTCCCATGTCAGAAGATCAAATATTTTGTCTTTTCCGTTCTGTCCTATACAAGCTCCCATGGGCGGAGTGTGATCAAATGACGTCAGGCATGTCCGTCCCATCGGCCTCATTATTTAATTTTCCTTGCAAGTGACTTACTTTAGGGGCAAGCTTGGGCCCCAATGGTTGGATATCAGGTCGAAGCCCAATGGGCTAGTGAAATGGGGGGGGGGGGAAATCTCTTACAATTGTAGTATGAACTGAAATGGGAAAGAAGAGAGGAGGAGAATTGGAGAGATATTTTGAGGATTATATTTTTAATTGTTATGAAGTATTGTTAAATAAAAAACATATATCCCTATTTATAAAGAAATTATGTGAATACGAGACAAGATAAATATATTATTATTATTATTATGAGAATCAAATACTCGATAGTCGATTATAAAAACTAACAATATCAAAATTTTCATTTAGAAAAAATTTATTCATAAGTCCATACACCACACACCATAACTTTTTTTATTTTTTTTTATTTTATTCTTCTTAAAACAATTAAATTCTTCATCACCTATATAACACACATTTGATAAAATTAAAAAAAAAAAAAGTTAAGGTGTATAGTGTTTGGACTTATGAATAACAATACTCTTTGATTTAACATTATCTCTAGCATACGTAATTTTCTAATATACAAATTAAGAACTAAGAGAAAAATATTATCTCAAGTTCTTATTCGAAGTTGAAGACACCGAATACGAAGATAGATATATAAAATATTGATACAATATTTATTGCTTATATATACAAGAAATAAATACTTTTAATACATATTTGAGATTACGGTGAAAAATATAATTTATAACTTTAAGGTTTTTACCTTATAACTTAAATAATAAGTTTTATTATTAAAAATTTATTTACTGTTTGGCAACTATATGTTTCAAACACTTTTAAACATATTATGTTTATTTGAAAACAAATTTAAAATTTGATTTTTGTGACAAAATCACGATTATTTAAATTTTTTACGATTATGATCATATTTTTAAAAATTTGAAAGTTAAAATTATCTTAAAATTGTATGGACATTTTTGTTCATGGACAGACTTTGTAAAATTCGAATTATGTTCCGTATTATACGAAAAAACATGTTTGAAAAAAATCATCAAAATACTTTTTTAACTTATTTGAGATTAAATATATTTTAATATGTAAAAACCAAACAATTTAATTTTTCCCTTAAAACTTTTAAAGTTATTTAAATACAAGACTTTACTGCAATCCCAAACAGGCTATATTTCAAATTCGGTTAACATCTGAGAATCTTGATCCAAAGCTGACGACCCAATCAATGAACACTGTAAGCTGCCGAGGAAAATAAAAGCACTTCTTCACTATAAATGAACAAACGAACTCAACAGCAAAATATTGTGCTGTACTCACATAAACCTCAAACCAAACCACATCTCTCTCTACTTACATTTAGCACACTTCGTTTGTTTTCGTCTTTAAGAGTACTCTACAGCCCACATGACGGATTCTGACGGAGATCCGACCGTGCAAATTCACAACATCATTAATATTTTTTAAAATAAAAAAATCATCGTCGGAATCCACGTGTGAGTTTAGCATTTCTCTTTTCTTAGAGCCCAGAGGGCCAAAAGACACTGCCTTTCTGAAATTTCTGGCATCATGCCAGTGTGACTCTTACGATGCGTACGAATTTAGTGAACTCCGTGATGCCACCGTTAGCTGCGTATGCGCAGCCTCTCTCACTCTCTCTCTCTCATACGGAGCTGTGTTGGTCCAGAGTACACATCGGGATCAGGATGCGGATAATGAGATAACGGAAGTGGTAACGGACTCCTCTCATATAACCAAAACCTGAGAGTATCCCAACGAGGGATGCGGAGATAACGGCGATAACAGAGGCACGCTGAAAATTCCCTTCACATCACAATCCCACACCTCGGTCCAACTTGACGGCGTTAATGGAAGAGCCGCCGCCGAAACACTCTCTGCCGTTAATTCCCGACCAAGCTCCACTGGCTCTTCCTTCAACTCCTTTCTCTGTACAGTGCTGTTTGTAATATCATCACTATCGCTCTCTCTCCTTCTCTTCTTTCCGACGCTCAAAGTAGAAGTATCATACTCCGAAGAATTCGCGGCAATTTCTAGTGGAAAATTCAGGATGGCTTTGCTTCCACGCAGCTTGAACGCGGCCCGATCGTAAGCTTTTGCTGCTTCTATGGCCGTATCGAACGTTCCGAGCCACACCCGCGAGCCTTTCCTATTGGGGTCGCGTATCTCAGCCGCAAACTTCCCCCACGGCCGTCTCCGGACTCCCCTGTAATGCTTACTTTCATTAGCACCCGCACCGTTCAGGTTACTTCCGGTTTCCGGCATGGTCTTTGAATCTAAACCGAATGGTGTTGGTGGTATTTCGAGGTTCAAGGATGGTCTGCGATTGCTTAAGTTGGAAGGTTTTGGGGGATTTGAGCCGAAGATTGTGGGTTTTGTGTCGAGGTCAGAGTTGGTTTGGTCGAAAGAGTTGGAAGAATAGGTGATGGGCTCTTCCTTGGCGAGCAAATAAGCAGAGATTTCAACATCAGTGCTGGTGTTGCCATTTTTGAGGTCCGAAGTTTTGGTTGACCGGTTTTGGTAGATGTTGGAGTTAAAAACATCGAGATGGGCGATGAAGCTCTCCATGGAGGTAAAGTCACTCAAAAGGTGTTGGCTAATGAGTTCTAGGGTTGAAGCCTCTAAAGATGCCATTTACAGCAGTACTGGTAGTTCTGGTTGTGAGTGTGATGCTTCGAGTGTATGAGATAGAGAGGAAACTCAGAGAGAGAGAGAGAGAAGAAGAAGAAGAAGAAGAAATTCAAATATAGGATTAATGAGAAGAAGGGGTTTTGAGTGGAAGTAAATTAGTATGCTGGAGCTATATATAGGGAACGAATTTTATCGCTAGAAACAGGGATGCGGGCTTTCGAATAAGGTTCCTGGATGGAGGAAAGAAGCATCGTTCGGCTAACTGTAAACAATAGCGGAGCCCTTACGTTTCGTGTCTTATGTCGGTATCTAATTACTCTTTTGCTGTCCACGATATGCAGGTCCCCCATTAACAAAGCTGGTTCCAGGGTCCTTCCAGCGAAGCAAAAAGCCGTGACGGAAGAGGATTAGTTTATTTAATCATAAATCAGTCGATCGGGATTAAAATAATGCAATATCACAACGTGCTCGAAAACGATTCCTACTTGTTTTTCAAAGTTCAAATTTTTGGGCTTTTTTTAATTTGAGCAGATCTGGACGAGACATCACTATCGTCACGCCAGGTGGAAACTTTGTCGCTTATGGGATTAAAAATAAAAGGCTTCTTTATAATTTGTGGATCCGACAAAGATGAATTTCGTGGTCCAATATGTATCGCATGAAATATATTAGTTTAGGTGTGACAAAGCATGCGTCTGTGGCCACAATAAATTTAAACAACTCCGCAGGTTGGATTTCGTTGCACAAGATAATGTATTTTTCGTTGCACAAGCTTTTTTTTTTTCATTTCCTTCTGGATTATTGAATTTTCCTTCTCACGGTTGCATAATTTGCATTATTGGCCCATACCAATGAAGTCATCCACAACGTGCAACGTGCATATATACTCACTGTTAGAGCACTAGCATTTTTTTTTTATATGCATAAAGATGTGATTTTACATATCAAAAAAAATTCTCACATTAGATTATATATCTTTAAACTAAATAATAATAAAATATTATTTTTTTCTAATTTTTTTTCTTGATAATATGTTTCAAATAAGCAATTATCAATCATATTCAATCCTCTTTAATTTTTTTGTTTGCATTGCTGTTGAGAGAAACCAAAGGATATGAAAGAGAAAAAATAGTAAAATAATATGTGGAGAGTGAACAGTATTTTTTAAAATTTTAAAAAATATTATTCATAATTATGCATAATCTAATATAGATCAATTTATAAAGATATTATATAAATATAAAGATGCATAAACCATTATAAATGTTCCGATCGTCCTAAAACACCCCCACCAAATTCAAAAATTGCCTTTTGACCGTTGAGAACTAATTCAACCACGTGATGTTGAATATTGACTTTGGTGTCTCTAAATCAAAATATGCAAAGTGATCATCCACTTGCTGAAATATCATGCAGAAAAGATAATAATATATATATATATATTTATATATGCACTTGCACAGCAGCATAAGTCACTTTTGTCAACTTGATAAAAGTGAGCGCCCCTTTTGAGGAACTGCCTGCAAGCATGTACATTCCCAAAGAGAATGAACGTGATCGAATTTTGTCGAAGGAAAATTCTTCAAACCGGTCATGCTATTAAAGGGCTGAAAACACCCTACAATTATTTTTTGCCACATAGATCATCCATGGGATTAAGGTTTCATTTGGATCTCTAATTCAGTCTAATTTATTTCAACTTATCATTACACATTTTTTAAATTTCAATACAAAATATAATAAATAATTTTATTTTTTTAAATCTCAAAATAATTTCAATATTAAAAAATAATATTCTAACAATAATTTATCATCTCAACTCAATTCAACTCAACTCACTTCAACATCCAAACCCACCCTAAGATTGAGACTGCACGGCACACAATTATCAGATCCCTCATCCCCTCGTAGCACTCTCAATAGTTTATGTATCTTATCTTTTAAAATATATTATCAAAATTTACCTTTTCTATTTTACATATTGACTTTTACAATATACCATACATCAGCTTATTTATTTTTTCTTTATATCATTTAAATATATTTTTTTAATTTTTTTTATTCATTTCAAATGAAACTCATAACACCAAATAACTATCAAATGAGAGAGAAAGTAATTAAAAATATTTTAGATGATAAATAGTATTCTCAACATATAGAGAATTACTATTACAAAATATAAAATAAAAAATAAGATACAAAATCCATTAAAAGCTACTTTTGATCAATTTTCTTTATATTATACAAAAATTATATTTTACAAGAGCCATTAGGAGTGCTCTTAAACCCAGATCCCTCACCCCTCGTCTCTCTCCCACGGATGCCCTAGAAAATTTCCTCCCCCCTTTCCATATTCATCTTCGACGTCGTGACCCCCTCTCCCAGATCCCCCACCCTTACCCCTCTCTCCCATTGTCGTCGTGAACCGTGTTGCCCCTCGAAGTTGTGAACCTCTTTCACATCGATGTTGTGAACCTCATTGCCCATCTATGTCATGAACCTCTCTCCCATCGACACCGTGAATCGTGTAAATATCGATTCTAGTACATGGCTAGATGAAACCTAGGAAGGTGTGTACACCCAGGCCCCATCCCCTAACAAAAAATATTGAACAACCCATTGAAACGGGCGATCGAGTAGCTCACCCCATTTCAGGTGAAGCGTGCATGAGTGTACATGTCGCTTTGGTCAATTCGTCGATTCATACTCCATCGTTTCTAGTTTTGTACCCAAATTCTTTTACTTCATAATCTGTAATGCTTGCCAAAAATTAAATGGACACCCTCCAACCAACAAACCAACCTAAAAAAATTACTCTTTAAGCTCAGTTTGGATACACAATCATCTCATCTCATTTCAATCATTACAATTTTTCAAATTTTCATACAAAAATATAATAAACAATTAAATTTTTTTAAATTTTAAAATAAAAATAATACTAAAAAATATATTCTAATAATATTTTATTCAACTACTATTCAAAACATCTCATCTCATCTTATCTGAACTGTCTATCCAAACCCAACCTTATTCTAGATATTATAGATATGATAACCATATTTCTTTTCTTTTTTGAAATGGAGAGATAATAATTGAAGCAAAATTTTAAAATTTGTTTATCTTTTAATATCGATGGACTAACTGCATCGAACTGGTAGTGGTGGCTACGTCGGACTGGGTGGTTGGACGATGGATTGTTGCATCGAACTGGTAGTGGTCATCTACCGATGGCGGCAACGAGGGTGGAATTGTAACAAAAGCTAGTGGCGGCAACAGTACTTGTCAGGTATAAGAGGCATAGGGAAGGGAAGAATATTTCCTTTCGTAGGGTATTTCATTATAGGTACAAATCACATGTGGTGAACCTTATGGTGTTAACTTATGTCACACTAAGATGGCATCTTCTGATTGGTTGATGTTAATGGGTTGAAATCAGCAGCAAATGAATACTCCTACCTATAATGAATATTATAAAATAATGGACAAGAGGAATTATACTCATCAGTCTCTATTCACTCACACATTCCACACTTACAATTTTTTTATAGGGTGTAAAGGTGTTTTTTATAAGATGTAGGGATATTTTTATAGAGTGTAGAGTGGTGAATAGTAGCTGATGAGAAAAAATTTTAAACGAACAATCACGTTTACAATGAAGATGATGGCTACAAGGTAAAAATAGGGATATATATATACACACTAGTAAAGATTCCACGTGCAAGTCATGTATCCCAATTGAAGATGGCGTAACCAAGCAATATGTCGACTGGACTAGTCTTGCTCAATGATCTTGAGTAGGGGTTATCTTTTTCGATACTTGAAATTTCCGACTAGTGTGTTCGTCAAACAGAATTTGCTTGGTGATTTCGAGCAAGAATTATTTTATTGTAATGTTTGAAATTTTTGAGCAATGTGTCGATCGGATTGGCTTTGCTCGGTGATCCCTAGCAAGGGCTAAATTCTTGAGCTACTCAATATTATCGACAAGTGTGTTCGTCTAATTGGACTTACTCGGTGATCCAAAGTAATGGTTATTTTCTTGTGATGCTCAAAAGTACCAAGCAATGTGTCCATCGGATTGGATTTGCTTGATGATCCCGAGTAATGTTTATTTTCTTGCAATGCTCAAAATTTTGAAGCAATGTTTTGACTGGGCTGAACTTAGGGCTAAATTCTTGCACAATGTGTTTGTCGGACTATGCAAGACACCTGTGTTCAATTGAAAGTGTTACCACGTTTTTTATATGGAAAAATATCATCTTTAAAATACATATCAATTAAAACTAATCATTATGATTGGTTGTTAATATATATGATAATGAACAAAACAATGTGAAAGTGTTTTAGAATTTTTTCAATTTTAAAAAATAATTATTAAATCGGTAGTAGCAAATGTAGCAAACCAATGATAAATATGTGAATGTTATTAAATATTTTAACACGAAACATTATGTATAAGGATCTTCGATTTTCTTTGATCCACGATAATAAATAATAATAGTTAGAAAACGTACATCCCACTATTATAGTTTGATAAATAATATGACTTGATTATAAGAGAATGATCACCCTAACAACTTTATCTCCGAGTGTCTCCCGATGACTAAAGACACAATAATGTTATAGATGAAAACCCTTAACCACTCAGTACTATTTATAGACTTATGGTTATCATGAAATCTATAGATATTCGAATCCCACAATGACTAAATCAAGAGGTAGTCTTGTCCCACTGTGACTAATTAATTAGATGATAAAATTTGAACTAGTCTAAACCCATTAGGACATAGGTGTGTGGGATATAAAGTTTTTATAAAACTCTTACATTCTTCCCTTTAGCTCATATGCCTATAAAATAAAATTTTTTATTTATGAGTTTATAATAAGAAATTAACCATACTACGCACGTTTATTTCCAAAAAACTTTCTTAACTCAAAATACATTACATGAATTTCGTAATATTAATGTCAAATAAGCTACTAATATGAGTCATGGCGATCCTTTGTTAGATAACCAACAAATATCCTTCCATATACTGCAACACTAATAACTTAATTTAACATGATCTTTAACTGGGATAATTAATACGAATATTGTAATGTCTTGAGTTTCCATTTATGCCTGTTTCAGACATTATCTTGTTATTGTTCATCTACACTATTCAATATCCATATAAAATGAAAGACAAGACAACAAAAACAACTATCATAGATATCTCTCAATGTCCAGTACCGAAATGCTCAACAAAATAATGATATCTTTAACATATTCACATCATAGGTATTCGCATAAGACCCATCTTTTTAACATGCTCTTTAAAGTATAACCATTAACGCAGTATTGAGAAGAACATATTTGTTTATGTACTTTCTCCTTAACACTTAAGCATTTAAAATTTTATTAAATGCTCATCATTTGAGAAATATACACTAAAAAATTATTGCCATACAATATTAGCGATTTGACTAAAAAGTTGACAATTCCAAACCCTAAGATAAATTTTCTCAGTCATATATCATACACTGTAACCTCAAAGCATACGAAAAATTCAGCCCCTATTGCACTTGAACTAGTAAGAGATTTTTCTCATACTTTTCTATAAAATAATTGTACTAAATAGCAAAATATATAACCATAACTGTATTTTCTATCATTAGAGAAATTCCGCAAAATAGAGTTTGAATATTCAGTTACCTTAAGGGTATCAGTTTAAAGGCAACAATATAATCTTTAATTTTTTACAAATAACATTGCACTCTTTTCACAGCTTTTATGTCAAACATCTTTAGGTTATTTTGGCAACAACCAAGGATGTCAACTGTATAACTGATGTTCAGTTGTATACAAGTTTTTGCAACTATCAAATTTCTTATAACCACCATATGTATAATTTTTTTAACAACTTAATCAATTCGAGAACAGTGTAAAACACTGAACATGTCACATTTTATTTTCAAAACATCTATTGACCAACAATTCAACATGCAAAGTTTTTAAAAACTCTAAGCAAATATACTGAGACAATCATAACAGTCTTCATCTTGGTATTAAAATTCAATCTTAATTACGACGGATGTCTCATTCAAAAATTTCATTTTTAAAGTTTTTTTTTAGAAACAATTTTACTGTCATACTACAAACCATGACCTATAATTGCCAAAATGTTGTATATATGTATAAACCATAAATACAAATATACTCTCACTGACCTTCAGATATATACATTAACAATAAATGTTTTGCTTAAATCCAAAAACAATATTGATATTATCAAATTTCAGATGTCATTTTTCAAAAACCTTTTACATTTTCTAAGTAGTATTTTATTCATTTCTTATAGATTTCAAACTTTCACTCTACAATTATTTTTACATTCATTTGATGTAACTCTAAATCGTAATGAGTTACTAATATTATAGTAATCCTGACTGAGTCCTTTCATGTTTATTAGAAAATCTCTCTTTCTGATCAATACTCATTTCTGAATAAAATCATTGATTACAAGTCTGACTTTATATCGTTTAACGTTGCCTTTAAAGTTAGGATTTTGTCTTTAACACCCATTTACATTTGACTTTTTGTACTTTTCAAATAATTAGATGAAATTACAAGCTTTACATTGATTCATAGATTTCAATCAATTTTTTAAGAATCGATCTTTTACAGAATCAATTTTTTCTATAACTAGTGAAAACACATGTAAACTTTTATTTATTTCTATATCAATTTTAAAATTTGAAATTATACCACGTAGTCTAACCAAATAGAAAATTAAAAAAATTAAATGAAGTTACCTGTTCTAATGTCTCCATGGTCAATTCTTCAGCGGTGTTTCTTTGATTTGCTTGTTGTTCCATGTTATCATTGAGATATTCAGAAAAAGAAACTACAAGTATTTTTAAAGTACAGGAATGCACTTCATGACAATCACATCTTTAGTTTCTATACTCCCGCTAATTTTGCCAACCTTAAGAAATTTGACATTTCAATTTTCTCAAAATTTAAACTATAAATAAAAATAATACAACCTAAATCACTTGAATCTCCCCACTAATTAATAATGATACTGTACCCAATAACTCTTATAGGACTCAACTTTCATTCATTTGGGTTATAAAGTATTACTTTAAATTGACTATCCATACATGTATCTGTCTTAAATCAATCCATAACTCAAAAATAAGTCATTAAGACTACATTACAAAGAATACGATACAAGTTCTATACAATTATTTTTAGGAGTTTTACTGCATTTTTTCAAGAAGTTAACGAAATAGGTCAGGATTATGGCCAACTCTTAATATTTTTCAAGAGACCACTTCAATCCAATTTGATGATTTTCACATTTTTACCTAACTGCATTTCCTCCCATTAGAAGTACCGCAAGAATTACCAATGGTTTGAAATTTCTCATGTAGCAGATAGATACGTTCATACCATGAGAATCCTCTATAAAACTAATGAAATACTTCTATTTGTCAAACATTATAGAGAAAAAGGTTTACATGTGTCTATATACATTATCTCAAGAAACTTTCTATTCGTTGTGACATCTTTTCTTGATATTTTAGATTTGCTTTCATTTTATACAAATCAATACACATATTAAGATTATAAAATATAAATGCGCAAAATATTTTGTCTACTAATCTTTACAAGTTTTCTTTGGAGATATTCTCCAACAGTTTATGCCACAAATAAAGTTTTTCTTTAATCACACTTTAAACTTCTATGCCACAAATTGTAAAAGTTTTTATAAATAATTTTTCCTTTGGTTCCTGTACATACCTCATGAGTGAAAAACTTTTAAGAAAAACATTAATACGAATTGACAAATAAAAACTTTTATCGGAAGAAAAAATAGAACCAACATAAATGACAATTTGAAACATGAACATTTGTATTCAAGTTTAATCACAAAAAAGAAACGAAATAAATACGTATCAATATTTATAGAGTTTGATGTGAAACTCATGCAAGCAAAAGAAACATGAATATTTGCACTCGAGTTTAACCTAAAAAATAAGAATAAAAACATTTATAATATAACAGTCTGCTAGAAATTCATTGGTGAAATTTCTATTGGCTTTAAGAACCTCGTGAAAGATCCATAAGTTTTTATGAATCGATCAATCGCATAAGTTTTAGTCTGTCAACATAGTTTGTGTTATCACTCACTATGGTGCTAGAAATGCAATTCTAATTGTTTGAGGTAGTTATAAGTTTCAAAATGCATTATGGTCTGCACCATTAGACTCAGTTGATTATTTATGATTTTATGACGCAATAAGTCCATTTTCATATTTTCGGACGAAACGCCTTTTCGAAACTATGAATTCTTTTTTTGGGACACTTCGGGATTGAATTTCGGTAAACGATTTTCATTGTAAGTTAATTTGAATATTTAGAATTTTTTAGTACTAAGTTTATTATTCACTTTCTGGAGTGAATAGTAACCTCAGTAAACACACCAAGTGCAGTGTTTTCAAAATCACTGTGTGAAATGTCCAAACTAGATTAGAGAAGTTTTATTTGGACACATGGCAAGATCTTAGCCACACATAGTGAATAGTATTAGACACTTGGCACCATGAGGAACGGTTGATGGATTTGAAGGAATCGAAGTGTGAGATCATGCCACCAAAGCAAAACCCTGTTACATCCGACCAATCGAATTATGTTAAACCAAAGAAGATTTCCACTTTAGTGAAATCCTATATGGTTGGAATCCAACTGAGAACCCAAAAGCATGGTTGAAATCGAAATCCTAAACGGTTTTATCCAAACCATAAAGTTGACCTCCAAAATCTAAATAAATCAGTTTCTAGCATCGTATTTAATCACTTGATTAAATTACTTCCACATGATATTAATCCTTTAAATTTATGTTAGAATATCATTATCCAACTTTATTAACCTTGAAAATTTGATTGGGCTAAGAGATATTGGATTTGGGCTTGATAGCAACCCAAACTCTCTTAAAACTCCAAAATGTAGGCCCATTCAATTTCAACCCATTAAGGTCCACAAATTTGGTCTCATTAGCATTGCTTCTTGGATAAGTTTTCACCCCCCACTTGTCTGACCAGATCTTTCCAAAAGAGATTCTAGAAGGTTTTGAAGAAAAAATCTAAAGGGCCACCTCACTCTTTCACTTTTACACTCCATCTTGAGAAAAGATTTTGGGCTATTTTTTTGAAGAAGAAAAGGCCAACACTCAAGCTTTCTTTTAGTCCTACCACTTTCCATAACCTATGTAAGAGTCTCTCCAGTCCACTTCCCATGAAAGCAATCCTCCTTTACATTTTTCTTTGACAAAACACAAAAGACACTCTCAGGCAGTTTTTCTCATCTCTGTTGCATGCCTTATTTGAAGTTTTTGTAAGTGTTTTTCACAAATATTCTTTCATTAAATTTGTTCCTTTTTTAATCTAGTTTACGTAGATATATTATTTGTTCCATTTTGAGATCATTTGGTTGATCGAAAGTTGTTCAAACCCCAGAAAGGTTAATCTAGACGATAAACTAGAGAGTGTGTTGTAGTTTGGAGTTTTTGACCAAGTTAATGAATAGTTTTTCGTCCGAAAATTTTATGGAGTACTGTTACCTTGTATATATGATTATTAATTAATGATTTTTTGCATGATTAAAAGTTTTGGTGAAAGATTTTCTTAGATCTAGAAACTTAGAAACTGAAAGAGGAAAAACAGTTTCTGTTTTGGGAAAGTTTAAATCTTTTATGGTTTAATCCTAATCCAATGACTTTGATATTTTTTTTTTTGAAGATCCTAAGCCTCTTATATACATGTTAGAATATTTTTTTGAATATATTTGAAATTAGTTTCAAAGATATGAAATTTTATGCAAGGAGATATTTGGTTAGGCCAAAGTGATGATGTTTTTGGCTAAATTTATATTTTGATTGATTTTTAACCATGTGACCTTGAGTTTGGAGCCTGAATCTGTTTTAGGACACCTTTTTAAACTATGCGATGTTTTTATTTGAAAATCACATCTTTATAAGTTATGGATCAAGAGGTTGATCAAAACAAGTTAGAAACAAAAATCTGTTTTGAATTTAGATGAAAAATCACAATTTCGGCCATATAGAATTTGAATGGCTGTATTTAGTTTTAAATTTTCTGAATAGATATTTGAGTTTAAGACAAAATTTACATGAGGTATGTAAATTTTGGTATTTTTGGAATAAGGATGCAAAATCTTTAAGTTAAGGGTAGAATGATCATTGTCCCACATATAGAGGGTAAAATGGAAATTTTATTCTAAGTTAATATTTTTTCATATTTTTAATTGTTAGTGACTAGGTTCTAACTTTTAAAAATCACTACTTTCAGTTTCTCGTGATCGCATTAGAGTTTTTATCTAGAAACGTGAAGATAGAGGTAAGTTAGTTCTTAACTTACTAACTTATTCTATCATGCCATGTTATCACATGTTTATCTATTACACGAAATATTCTATCATGAAATATTTTTCTATTACATAATATATTATGTCACATGTTACTATATGTTGCTAGTATGTCACATTACGTATGTCATCTATTACATGTATGTCATGTCACGTAATAGTCATTATCACATGTTATGCCATGTTACGAAATGTGTCTACCTCAAATAAGTAACATCTTTTGAGTTACATTCAAGTTAGTTATGTCTAGGATACTCACGATGTAATCACTATGATTTTTTGAGCATTCTATTTGTAATTCACATAAGTTACTTCTGGCGAAATCATTTTGATTGTCAGAATCCAGTTCAAGTTTAGTTATGTAAATACTCCTGGCGTAATCATTCTGATTGTCAGAGTATTACTAGGTACTTCTAGTGTAATCATTTTGATTGCTAGGATACGTGATTTAAAATACTCATGATGGAATCATTTTGATTATCTGAGTATCTCTGATAGAATATGTTGGGCGGGATCATTCTAATTGTTCACTATTCTTGACGGAATGATTGGCGGAATCATTTTGATTGTCAGAATTCAATTCCATGTTCATGTTAAGTAAAGAATTTAGTTTAAGTTTATTTATGCAGATACTCCTAGCGTAATCATTCTGATTGTTAGGGTATCTTATTTAAAATACTCATGATGGAATTATTCTGATTGTCTGAGTATCTATGTTAAGTAAAGAATTCAAGTTCACATTTATGTTATGTATGTTCACGATGGACTTATGTTTCAAGTTCACGTTCATGCTATATTGCTAGTCCATGTTATGTTTCAAGTTCACGTTCATGCTATATTGCTAGTCCATGTTATGTTTCAAGTTCACGTACATGTCATGTCACGTCACGTCAAGCTAAGTCTCAGTTTCAGTTCAAGTTATGTCGGCTTATGCCATGTTATGTTAAGTCACGTTATGCTTATTATTCCATATCATGTTATGTCAAGTTATGCTATGCTTATTTACGATTTTGATTATGCATTCATGTTTTTACTGCCATGCATGCATCATCCGTGGTAGTCCCAACTACCATTCCCCTCGAATGGTAGACGATGTGTTAGGATCGAAGCAGGGAGTGGACACTAATAGACTGAAGGATGTTGATTAAGTGCCACAGACACGATGCGGAGCAAACAGCTTCCATAGTTAGTTTTTTTTGGACAGTATTCTAGCCTCGTTGTCGAGTTACTCGACGAACTGGCCCAATAGTGTATTTAAGTAATGTAACTATGGAATCTGGTCTACCATGTTTTGAGATTACAGTCTTCTGAGACTCGTACTGTAATCGTGGATGTTTATTTTGTTAAGTATGAATAGATTACGTTTTAATTATTTGGGATACTACAAGTTTGGTGTATAGTATTGCTAAAAAAAAATTATCCGTTGCGAATATTGGATAATGCTAGATGCATGTTAGGAACATTGCATCTTATATATCATGAATGGGGGCAGATAACCTTGTGTTGCATGTCTCGACGCTTCAAATGTCCATCTGATCCCAAACGAAATTTAGGGGGCGTCATATATAAGATTTGATTCGAGACTTATACATAAAAGATTTACCCTTCTCTTTGAATCATGTCTTATGTTTAGGGCACTTAAACATTTATGTGTCCTTGTTTCTTTCAAAACTCAATTGGCAAAATTCTTGCATTTTCATGACCATCATTTTCCAAAAGATACAATTGCTTTTTAACACAAATTAGCAAAATAAATGTTTATCAATCTAACAATCATGCTACCAAATTGTTATTTCATTACTTTGATAAAATAATAATACATCTAAAATAAACCATTCTATACAAAACAAGAAGATTACACAATTTTCATTCCTAAAGTTTTGATATGTAGTAATTAATCATAGCTTTCTGACCCTTACACACATTATTAATAATTGATGTTAGATTTAAAATGAGTAAACCAGAATCTAGAACTAGAATTATTCTCAAATGAGGTCTTAGTGTAAAACTAACATGTTCATATTTATCTAAACTAGAGTCATTCTGTACAGGAAACATTGTAATGATATTTACATACTTATTGTAAGAAAAGCATTTTAACCATATTAATGCTTTGAGTTTGACACTCATAAATAATAACAGAATTTAAATCATTATGGATGAATTTAAACCATTATGGATGAACTAATAGTGTCATTGATATCCCTCATTTGGGAGTGAATCCCTACACACAAAATGTTTTTTGCAAAGTGTCATCGATACCTCTCATTTTAAAATCTGTGGATGAACTAGCTATATCATCAGAATTCTTCTTCGGGAGTAAACTTTGACATACAATGTGTTCCCTCCAGTTTTAAATTTTGTGGATGAACTAGCTGTATCGTCAGAATTATACTTTGGGAGTAAACTCTGACATATAAAGTGTTCCCTCCGATTTTAAATTTTGTGGTTAAATCAGCTGTATCATTAGAATTCTCTTTTGAGAGTAAACTCTAATATACAAATTTTTCCTTCAACTTTATTTTGATGGATGAACTAGTAGTGTCATCAATACCCTCATTTGGGAGTAGGTCTTGACACACAAAATGTTCACTCTAGCTTTACTTTAAAGAGTGAACTAGTAGTGTAATCAAGGTCTTCCTTTGAAAGTAGGTATTGACACACAAAATTGTTCATTCCAACTTTATTTTAATGAATGAACTAGTAGTGTCATCAAGATCCTCATTTAGGAGTAGCTATTGACGCACAAAATTGTTTATTCTAACTTTACTTTAATGGATGAACTAGTAGCGTCATCAAGACTCTCATTTGGGAGTAAATCTTGATACACAAATTGTTTACTCCATTGTATCCATCTTTACTATGGAATTTAATGGTTTTTCCATCAAAATTAAGAAAAATATTTTATCTTTGGATAACAAATATTTTCCTTAATTTTGGTACAAACCATTTGCCCTGTATGGGATAAACAATTATATATGTATGGCCAACCATACAATAAAAATCATAAAACCAATAATTGAGAATTTTATAACTAATAGTCATAATTTTATAACCAATAATTCATACATTTATATGGCTTACCAAACAATAAAATTCATAGAAAATAATAATAAAGAATTTTATGACATATAGCCATAATTCAAATGCAAATAATTCATATATTTATATTGCCTGCCGTCCACCTTTTTTCTTACCAATCACATTGTGGCGGCCATTGGGCTTTATAGCTCTCTGCGCCGCCGTTACAGAGGCATCAATAAGGAGGTTCTTAGCCTTCTCACAACTCCAAACACCTCTTCCCCTTTTTTCAAAATTGATCTTAGAGAGATTCGGGCCACTAAACTGAGAGGATCTCCACGGCGGCGGCGACGTTCTTCCTTCCCGGAGTACCAACAAGGGCACTCCGACCACCTCCACGCCGCCCACTACTGACCCATACGGCGGCCCATTCCTTAACTCTCTCTTTAACCCTGTACAAACACAATACAAACAAAAGGAGTGGAAAAATAAAACTCTAAGCAAAAAATTGAAACAAAGGCATGAATATCATTTGAGAATCGAAAGCAGTCACTTGAAATTCTCAAACACCATCATAAATTTATTTCTGAGACCAAAAGGACACACAGGTGTTTTCAGTTAACCACAACCTGGCAAAAAATCGAGAGAGACACATGGAGGCACATATAAAATTAAATAGACATTTATTTATTATATATTTCATCGAGATCATAAAATATTTGTAACCTGACTTTGATACCATATGTTAAATATTTTTGCATGAAATGTTAAATATAAGGATTTTCAATTTTTTATAATCCATGATAATAAATAATAATAGTTAAAAAAAGACATCATTTCATTAAACTTTGATAAAGAATACAACCCAAGTATAAGAGAATGATTACCCTAACAACTTTTCCTTCGATTGTCTCTTGATGGATAGAGGCACAATAATATTATAGGTGACTCGGAGAGAACCCTTAACCCCTTAGTACTATTTATAGACTTCTGACTCTCATAAAATCTATAAATATTCGTATCCCACTATGACTAAATCTAGAGGTAGTCTTGTTCCACTGTAACTCATTAATTAAATGATAATATTTGAGGTAATCTAAATTCATTAGGACATGGGTGTGTGGGACATATAATTTTGTCAATTATAAAAAATAATTATTAAATCAGTTGTAGCAAACCAATGATAGATATATGAATATTTCTGAACAAGTTAAGTCATGAAGGCATATATAGACAACCATTGTAAAGTTTAGTGTTTGTTAGCTGGGGGCATGTATTTGTTTCACATATGATCATGCTATCAAGAAGATAGTCAACTTATTTTACGAAGATAGGATTTGTTTTTATCATAAAATTGATCTTCCCAACTTGTGTAGTTTTCTTTTATGCAAGGCTCATGTCTAGATCTACATTATTTGTATATATGAAGATGATCTTAGAAGTTGAATGTTTTGAACTAAACTAATTAAAATATAATATAAAAATGAACAAGAGTAAAATGTTAGTTTGACATTCTTCTTTAGTATACTAACCCTTATGACTGGACAACGTTTTTGTAGATGTTGATGGACAGAAAAATTATTGGATTGTCTTATTTCTAAATAACTCATACCATATTGTGTTATTCATAAATATGCATATATATATATATATATATATATATATTATATATATATATATTATTTTTAGTATTTCAGAAAACAAGAAAACATTTATTTTAATAAAGTACACTGCTAAATACTAATGATAAAAGAAAATAATGATAATTTCAAGAAGTAAAAAAACAACAGTAATATCGTTTAATGTTAATTATTACTAATTAATTTTTATCTGTATAAGGACCCCACGATGTTGCTGCCACCATTTTGTCGTTTAGAAGCTGACTCAAACTTTGCGGCGAAGACCTTTAAGACTTGGGAGTCGTTGGGAAAATGTAGACCGCACGCAGGCGAAGGAACAGAGGGGCTGTTCGGGTCAAACGTTCAACTTTTAAAAGGTTGAACGTTGAAATTATTCAAACTTTTCTCTTTCTTTTGATTTTCTTTTTCTTTCCTTTTCATTTTTAAAAAAGAAAATCTATCGCAATCCATATCGGTGCATTATGTATTTTTTCCGCACACTATTTAGACACGTGCGTTGAGTTTCTTGACTATTGGGTTAATAATCGGTAAGCCCAATAACTTTCCCAGAATGATGGCCCACGAACAGGAACACGACCCCAACAGTTTGATCCATTACTTGTTTGGATAGTGAAAATATTTATTTTTATTTTATCATTGCAGTTTTCTTAATTTTTAACATAAAATATAATAAATAATTTAATTTTTTTAAATTTTAATATACTAATAATATTAAAAATAATATTTTATTTAAATTTAAATTTTTATATTAATTTATCTAATTTTAACTCATTATCCCAACCCACCTAAGTGTGGGCAAAGAAATCAGATACACGACCTCCTACCAAAGTGGTATACCGTTACTCCATGAGAGGGCCATGTCGAGTACAAAATTTTTGGAGAGACACCGGTACCTAAAACTCTAATGGAAAATCGCTTATAACTTCTTTAAAACTATTTTATAAAGAATAATTTTGTAATATTAAAATTTATTTTTAATATAGTGGTTTGTATTGATTAATTGAAAATGAATTGTAAAAAAATTACAAGGATGGGAACTTTATGCAATACTTTGAAGGGAGGAAAGGCTTATCCACATGAGATCTGACGCTCGAAAAGAAGAAATACTTCAGGTGATGTACGTGTCAGATAAATGCTGATCATTGGGAAAGCGCAATAGGCTCATGGAATATAACTCTTTAGTTCTTGACCTCCCACGGAAGCTATCTTTGCCTGCAAGTGGACGCCTCGATGATCTCCAGCTAATTAGCTTTTTGTCATGGTCGTTCCATGTAGGACAGACTGCGTCATCGGCTTGTAAGTCTTATCGAAGAAGCCATGGCCCGGGCTTATAATGTTTTAGATCTCGCTGTCCATGCCAACTGGGTTTTATTTTTTTCATTGCCAAAAATTTAGAAAAAAAAAAAAGTTTGTGCAAGTGGCTGATCACAGAAAGCAAAGCATTCGAAGGGGACATGTTAGCTAGGCCCCATTTGGTTGTTGCAATTTATAAGTGTAATGTACATCCTACTACTTTAGTGTTTGATTTGTCTATCTACGCATGCATGCTGTACGTACGATTCTGCCGACTTTGCCAATGAACAAGTGGCATTAATGTGCCAGCTCTTTAGATTAGAAGGGCCGGGCATGACGGTGGATATATAATTAGCAATAGAAAGATAGGATAAATATATTGTTGATGTCACTAGTCTTGGTAACTTCACATTGTTGGGCTCGGTCTAGATCCTGTTGAGATAAAGAATAGGGACTCGGAGTGGCATGATACCTCTAATGCCTAAATCAGTTGTTAGGATGAAATGAAAGGAAAGCGTATTTAATCAGAGAGAATGTGAGTTGAAGTTTTAAAGAGTCTAAAACCCTCCCCTAGTTGAGGGAGGGGGTATTTATACCTGGTCGAGATCATCTCCACGGTGGAGGTGGTGGGTGTGCTGCTCCGTACTGGGGTCAGGTGTCTAGGTCCCTGCCAACTCCCTATTGCACAATAGTTTTGCCAGACCTGATTGTGCTGTCAGTGACATCCCAGGAGGTATGTTGTTACGTGCTGAGCCCCGGGATGAATTAAATTCTGCGTGGCTCCCTGTAGTGGTGTGCCCGTCTCCGTCCTATCAGGTACGTCCATCCCTCTAACCTGTCCAGATGCCAGGGTTCAGGGACAAGGGATATCCTTGAATGTCAATCAGTAGTGGAGTCAGACAATCCTGCATTCCATCCTCTAATCAATGTGCTTTGCCCGATCGCTTCCCCTCCTGGGCCGACCTGGCCCGACCCAGGGGATTACTCCCCTCACATATATAATTACCACGACATTTTAACAAGTGAATAGAAAAAATAAATACTTCATCACTATTTTTCAGTTTTAGCATTCTAATTAAAGTATGTTCGTAATTGTGTGATTATATCACTAACTTGTAGATCTCTTTTATTTTTTATAAACAGATCATCCTATCCATTTGGTTTCTCTCTTTACATGACAAAATTTCCAAAACTGCAAGCTGCCTGAAATTAAAGAAGCTTCAATTCCTAGCTTTTGTCTTCAACTGACTGTCCATAAACATTGATGCAATAGTTCTCCTCGTCCTTGTGCATATATAGCATGAATAACTTGAAGTGCATGTGTCGATCGCTTTAATATTCTAGTATCATAGACGTTTGAATAAAATCCGAACTAATCGACAATGACGCTATCATTAAACTGGATCGGTACAATAATATTCGAGGGCATGCTTGCCCCTCATGATCCCAATGATCACCCTAATTATTCCAATCTTCTTATCTGTTTATAACCAGCTTCATGTATGTGGAGAGATGCAATCAAATTGGTCAAGTGATCATAAAGATCAATTGCCTAGTGTTAGAGATAGTGATCAAGATCCAACTAATTCCAAGATTATTGCTGCTTTGAATTCAAATAATTCTGTTGAAGATCATATCTAGATTAGCTAATATTTTGTTGTACTTATCTATAGTCTATACTTATCTGTAGTTTACACTTATCTGTAATTCAAACACTTGTACATTGTCTATATATTTACTAAATGGAATACGACTGGAATGATCTTGTTCCAGCCTTCTCAATTTACTTTCTAACTTGGTATCAGCGCTTTCGAGCTCATATTGCTTTCTCGATCCATAATGGCCTCATCATCTACATCTGTTGTGCCTCCCTTTGTCATTCCAAACATCACCCTTTTGGTATTTGTCAAACTTTATGGAACCAATTATCTCAACTGGACTACTCAATTTGTTCCAGTTCTAAAAAGTCATGACCTCTTAAGCATTGTTGATGGCTTTAAGGCTTGTCCTTCCCATTACCTCCTTGACTTAACTGGTAAATCCACTTCTGATTTCAATCTAGCATACTTGGTTTGGCAGAAGAAGGATCAGTTCATTTGGCATGGTTAAATGCCACAATAAGTGAGAAAGTTTTATCCGTTGTGTATGGACTCACTACCTCCAAGTTTGGAATGCACTAGCCAACAGGTTTGCTCCTCAATTACGATCTCGAATTTCTCATCTAAAACATCAACTGCAGACTTTGCAGTAAGGATCCAAATCCTGCTTTGACTATTTACTTACAGCTAAGAGTTGGTCTAATCAACTCTCAGCTGTTGGTAAACCTGTTGATGAAGAAGATTTAATCTCATATGTTTCTGGAGGACTTGATCCAGTCTATAATCCCTTTATAACATCTCTCAGTTTTGTAACCCATGATAACCCATTTATTTTGATGACTTTCAAGCTGAATTGCTCAATTATGAGCAACTCCTTGAAGTCCAAAACAAATCTCTCCCTTCTGAAGGTACTCAATAGGCCTTCTTTACTCATAAACATAAACCCCATCATGACAAGAAACCAAAATTCCCAAACCAGAAAAACCAACACTTCTCTAGACCTCCCACCAAGTCCAACTCCCCTTCTCATACCTCTAAATCTTAGTCCTCCAACCCACATTTCTTCTCAAACAGATTTTCACCTTGTCAAATATGTGGCAAGACTAGTCATCAAGCACTTGATTGTTACTTTCAGAAGGATTTTTCTTATCAAGGCAGGCATCCTCCATCACAACTGGCAGCCATGGCAACTCATACTCATGTTGAGCAAGAGAATGAACAGCCTTGGTATTTCGACAATGGAGCCAATAATCACATCACTACTGATCTTGAGAACCTAACCTTGCAGCAACAGCCCTACCATGGAAGTGACAAAGTGATAGTAGGCAATGGGGGAGGTTTGCTCATCACCAATACTAGTTCCTCTTTGCTCTCTAACTCCAAAACAAATTTCATTTAAACAATATCTTACATTGTCCTCATGCTTCCTTTAATCTCTTATCTATCCAACTGTAATGATAATAATTGTTATTTCATTCTCCTTGCAAATCACTTTCTTGTGAAGGATCTACAGACCAAGGAAATTCTCCTCCAAGGGCCGAGCAAAGCTGATTTGTATCCTATGTACCTGAAGCAGCTCAAATTCAATAAATCACCTCATAAAGCTGCTTTACTCTGCATCTTTATTGCACTACTAGGTGTCAAAGCTCCTATTCAAGTCTGGCACTCAAGATTAGGTCACCCTTCAGAGTCTATTGTTTCAAAACTAGTCAAGAGTTCTATGTTGGCCATTTCTGGTTCAGCCAAGTTCAAACAGTTATGTGAGTCATGTCAAGTAGCCAAGAGTCATAAACTTCCATTTGTCGAGTCCAATAATAGGTCCACCTCTCGTCTTGAGTTAATACACTCAGATGTTGGACCTCCCCTGTAATTTCAGTTGGTGGTTATAAATTTTATGTTCTGTTTATTGATGATTTTTCCAGATTCACATGGATGTTTTCATTAAAATTCAAATCTGAAGCATTTAGTTGCTTTCTTCAATTCAAATGCCTTGTTGAAAACCAATTTTCCAGCAACATTAAACAATTGCTAACAGATAATGGTGTGAATATTTATCTACTATTTTCCAAGATTACGTCTCCAAACATGGCATTTTGCATAAACTCACATGTCCCTACACTTATGAGCAAAATGGAATTTCAGAAAGGAAGCATAGACACATCACAGAAATTGGTCTCTCCTTCTAGCTCAATCCCATCTTCCAAACTCCTATTGGGTTGATGCTTTTCTCACAGCCACTTATCTTATAAATAGACTTTCCACACCTGTCCAATCCAATCAAACCCCATACTCTCTTCTATAAGGAACCAGATTGCTCTTTCCTTAAAACCTTTGGATGTTTATGTTTTCCAATTCTCAAATCCTATAATCCACATAAACTAGCCTTTAGAAGTAAGAAATGCATGTTCCTTGGTTATAGTGTCAATCAAAAAGGCTATCAATGTCTTGATCCTCAATCCAAACGAGTTTATATTTCTAGACATGTAATCTTTGATGAATTAAATTTTCCTGCTCAGACTGCACAGGCTACAACTATTGTTTCTCCACTCTTGCAGGATCATTTCCTTGGTTCAATGACTCCTCCACAACCAGGTTCTTTCTATCCTTTCACCTCCTCATAATGCACCCACATTGGATCATGCAGCCACTGTTTCACCTCTTTCACCCATCTTTAACAACTCACCTGCCTCAGAGTTTACTGTTGCCCCTTCCAATATTGACTTCCCTTCCAATGATAGTCCAGACAGTATACTTGAATCTAAAACCAACAACCCTCAGTTAATTCTTGAACCTCCTCCATCCTTTCATCCAAAATCATTATTCGATCTAGGACCAACTCCTCAAAACCTAAGCAGTTCCCAGATTATAAACTCTATTAAACCACTAAGCATCCTCTCAAAGCCTTTTTCACCCTCTCCTTACCCTTTGAACCTAGAACTTTCAAATAGGTAGTGAGGGATCAACATTGGATGATTGCAATGCAAGTTGAATGCAATGCTCAATTGGCTAATAAAACTTGGATACTTTGTCCAAGGTCTAGTCATAAAAAGGTAGTAAGGAACAAATGGGTATTTAAAGTGAAACAAAAATCTGATAGTACTCTTGACAGGTACAAAGCAAAATTGGTAGCTAAGGATTTTGATTAAGTTGATGGAGTTGATTTTAATGAGACTTTTAGCCCTGTTATAAAGCCTACTACAATCAGGTTGGTTCTAGCCTTGGTAGTTCATCATGACTGGTTTTTATTAGACAACTTGATATTTTCCAATGCCTTTCTCCATGGCTATCTTGAAGAGGAGGTTTACATGGAGCAACATCAAG